>CM076582.1:1314481664-1314912456 GCA_034641835.2 Pinus albicaulis
GTAGAAATTTGAATAATAGATGAGTTATTCACCGAGATTATCTTGATTACACACTATTTGAGCTTCATGCATAATACATAACCTCTTCTACCATTAATCATCAATTTGCAAAATTAAAAACAATCGCATGCACACATTGAAAACATTAATCAATCACACATATCAACGCAATATGTAATGGGGAAAGCTTACGGCTGAAAACCCCCAACAATCTGTATATTATAATGATAGATAACATGTAACAATACATAGCACAAAGCTCCTCACAAGCTCTCAGCACTATCTCACCTGCTACACACAAAACAAGCTCAGATCATACATATCACATGCTCCAATCTGCTCCACTTGTCTACCTGCCTCTACTACGCAATCCAATATAAAGAATAAATAGATCCAAGTTCAAATCCCCTTGGCTTGTACTGCGCAATCCTCATTGGAAATCTCAATCAATGTGTGTGCAAATCTCATGCATACCTATAGTCACAACTGATAGTAGACTCACCCTTTCACCCACCTCTAACACTGGTCTCCACTGAAATGTCCATGCACTGCAGTTAACTGATGTATTCTTTAGTTGATTAATGAGTTAATAATTAGTGAATTAATTAATAATTAATTCACACCACTCATCACTAGTGTATTTATCAGTTGGACTTATTACAACTAGTTCAACTAAGTTAAACTGAACACAACTCCATCAACTATCTCATGAACTCCACCAAACTCTGCCACATGAGTTTTAACTGAAGTTAACCATGCAATAGCTCAACTAAACCCTACGAATAACGTAATTCCTTCTGTCAGCTGCATGTGCGACATCTGTAGCTAGAACTGAAGTGCTGCAAGAGGATAAGATAATGTTTATAGTCCAAATATTATTAAGAGCTAATAATATTCGACTGATCTATTTTTAGACTGGTAGTCTAAAAATAGACTCCGCCCAGTATGTATAAAAATAAAGGTCCATCTATTTTTACGAACTTGACCAACCATCCATAAATATCATCCTGCAACTCATAGACTATGATCCATATGTCTAAAAATAGACATTGCGACAAAAATCACCTGTGTGGGCCCCACCTAGTTTAGGTGATCACTTTCCAACTATGATCAGGAAAGATGTTTCAGGATGCCTCCTTCACTATTTCTTGTTGCCATCTTCAACACTCCCTCTCAACAAGGAAGGACTGTCTTTTCATGCGACATACAACTCCATGCATTCGCCCTGCAACCTTCACAAGCGCCATGCAGCTCCATGCATCTGCTCTACAACTCCTCTGAAACTGAATAGGCTCCAGAAAGCTCAATCAGTCTGATGCATCTATCATCAAAGTCTTCAACTTCTGCTGGTACCAACTACACATGTCATCAAGAACCACTGCGTTGTTGAACTCTTGCACCCATGCACTCTGCACTTTCTGTCAACTCTGATCCGCGCTCCGGTATCTGACACTGTCACTTTGATTTTCCTGCATCAATCCAACTGATCATGCTACTGCTACGCTGTGGGAACCTTGTAGCCAGGTTCAATTCATGAGATCCACACCATCTCATTAATCCTGCCTAGAAATATCCTCTTGGGATTATTCATGCATGTTGCCCCACATCTCACCTGGTGGTATAGCTACATGCACTCCCTCCGCCCATCTGGCACAAAATTTCTCTGCATGAGTGGTTTCTTCCACTCCATGATCCTCATCTTGTGGCTTCTCCACATCTTGAGGTTCACTATTACCTGCATGCAAAACTTGCTCCCTCTCAAGCATCAATTGCATGTCTTTCTTGCACTTCCCAACAGTAGGAAGCTCCGTAGAAATCCCATCTACTTCAATTATGTAGATATTATTTGCTCGAATGCCAACCTTATTGACTTGTCTCGTTTTTTTATGTGCCGAAGGAAAAGCACCGAAGACAACTTTTATACTCTTTATCTCTAACATTGTGACCGTAGATCAATTTTTAAAATCAGAATACAAGACCATATCTTGGGTGTTGTTTGTTTTTACTTGACTTTGAACACATGTTATTGTACCGATTGTTATTGCATTGTATCGTCCATTGTCACCCAACTCAACATGCAACTAGAGATCTTTCTCCACCAAGTCACTGAAAAGATTCACATCTCCCGTCATGTGAAAGGAAGCGCCACTATCAAAATACCACCCCGACCCCGATGCACTAGACACCATGTATGCGATCAATGAGAAGTCCTGCTCAAATTGTGAGGCAAGAGCCTCACCAGCTGCAGCTCCAGCATCCTACTTGTTCTTCTTCTTCTGTGGACAATTCGTCGCGTAATGCCCATGCTCGTGACAATGAAAACACTTCACTTTGGACATGTCACACTCTTTACCATCCGCACTGGATTGAGAAGCATTCTTCTTACCCTTCCCCTTCCTTGATTTGGCAGCCAAAGCGCAATCCTCTTCATCAGATGCCTTTGATGAAGATCCATCCCTGGTACTCCCCCTTATCTGCTCTTGCACAAGATCCGACCAAAGTCGCTCCCATCCTGGAAATTTCTCCCGACCATTGATAGAGTCCTGATAGGAGTGCCAACTCTTCCAAAGACCAAGGAGAGCCAAGCTCATCAAGTCCTCATCATCTACAGTCACCCCCATACTTCCCAGCTCATCCCTGCATTGGGTGAACTTCGTGAGGTACTTGGGCATACTGTCTCCTTTCTCCATCTTTATGTTTCTGAGTTTATCCTTGGGTGCCAACTTCCTTTGGTCACTCTTGCTTTGGAACAAATATGTCAAAGCTTTCCACATCAAGAATGGAGAAGCTTTACCATGTAGGCTGGATACTATGTGATCCTTCACACCCTCCAACAGAATCCTTTGACACCTTGCTGTCTTCTTTTGCCAAGCTTCAACTACAGCAGCATCAGTAGAAGTAGGCTTTGGAACTTCTTTCTCTATGAACTCCAACAACCCATTATCATCTAACCCTGCCTCCATCCTGTCTTTCCATGCAATATAATTCGAGCTACCCTCTAGGGCATACTCCAATCGCAATCTGTTGAAAGACATCTCAACTTCGACACCAAGAAAACACTGCAACAAATTCAAATTCCACCAGCTCAAAACTCAACCGCTTCTGATATGAAATTGTGAGAACAAAGTATTTCTAGTATAGAGATAGATTGTAGGGGAATTTACTGGATATTTTACCTTTCAAAGAAGAGATGAATCTAGAGGCTAGCTGGCCCTCTTACAGACTCTGCCTAAACAAATAAAATGTAATCACTGTAATAGATCCGATGATCAACTTTTATTCGATACCATGTATAAATTTGAATAATAGATGAGTTATTCACCGAGATTATTCTGATTACACACTATTTGAGCTTCATGCATAATACATAACCTCTTCTACCATTGATCATCAATTTGTGGAATTAAAAACAATCGCATGCGCACATTGAAAACATTAATCAATCACACATATCAACACAGTATGTAATGGGGAAAGCTTATGGCTGAAAACCCCCAACTATTTATATATTATAATGATAGAGAACATGTAACAATACATAGCACAAAGCTCCTCACAAGCTCTCAGCACTATCTCACATGCTACACACAAAACAAGCTCAGATCATACATATCACATGCTCCAATCTGCTCCACCGTTCACCGTTCCCTACCCAAATCCATAATGAATGAATAAAATCAAAGTTCAACCCTTGGCACCCTTGGCTTGCATCACAAGTAATCCTCATTGGAAATCTCAATCAATGTGTGTGCAAATCTCATGCACAGCTATAGTCACAACTGATAGTAGACTCACCCTTTCACCCACCTCTAACACTGGTCTCCACTGAACTGTCCATGCACTGCAGTTAACTGATGTATTCTTTAGTTGATTTATGAGTTAATAATTAGTGAATTAATTAATAATTAATTCACACCAATCATCACTAGTGTATTTATCAGTTAGACTAAATACAACTAGTTCAACTAAGTTAAACTGAACACAACTCCATCAACTGTCTCATCAACTCCACCAAACTCTGCCACATGAGTTCTAACTGAAGTCAACCATGCAATAGCTCAACCAAACCCTAGGAATAGCGTAATTCCTTCTATCAGCTGCATGTGCCACATCTGTAGCTCAAACTGAAGTGCTGCAAGAGAATAAGATAATGTTTATAGTCCAAATATTATGAAGAGTTGTATACATCTCCAATTCTGCTTGACCAGCTCAAAAATAGACCTACTGTGATGTCTAAAATAGAGGTCTGTCTGGCTATCAACTGACACACTGTGTTAGAACTGTGACCAAAGAGAGCCATGGATCTTAAGGTCAGAAATACATTACAAGGTGCATCACTCTGCAACTCACTGAAGTAGTGACTGCCCAACCAGGGATCGTGTGAAAGATGTTTTGAGATGTTCTCACCGTTTTGCCACACCTTCAGTATTGATATTGATAGTGATGCATCACATCAACCTCCCTGGCTTGACGATCACCTCAAAATCATACTCTAAAAATGATAGGAGCCATCGAAAAATCTTCCCCCCAACACAGGCTTGCTGACTAGGTAGCTCAAAGAAGAGTGATCAGGTACTCCCATAAACTAGTGATGAAAATTCTGTAGCACATAGACCATAGTTAATCCTTATCTCTTTTTTTTCGATTAGTTTAGCTCAACACATCACAATTTTTTTCTCACAAATACAATTTTTTGATCAATATCTCTAATTCCTAGTTGCACAAGTTCAACGCCTAGCATGATACATGAAGAATCAATGTGTACATGGAATTCCCTTGTTTAGTATGGAAATACCAATATAGGCACCGTCACCATTTTCTCCTTAAGTAGATCGAAACTCTTTTGAAAGTCCTCATCCTAGAAAAAAGAGGCATCCTCCTTCAACAATTTCTCCATCACTGCAGTAATCAATTCATAGCCTTGAATAAATTTTCTGTAATACATAGTATGTCCCAAAATTGAGTGCAACTGCTTCCCATTTGCAGGTGCCTTTAGGTTGAAAATAATATAAATCTTAGCGAGATTGAACATTAAGCCCTATTGGCATTTAATATGACCCATCAAAATCCTAAAAGTGACACAAAATATGCACTTTTTCAGATTAAGTGAGATCTTATGCTTCCAACAAGTATCCAATATTAAACGTAGATTTGAAACATGATTCTTCACTAATCCAAATATAGTCTAGTCATAAAAATATAATTTTATGAATATATGTATATACTCAAATGCAGCCAGCACCATGCATGAGAAGGTTGTTGGCACATTATTCAAACCGAAGGGTGTTACTGTGTATTGGAATGATCCCCATTCCATCAAAAAGGTTGTCTTAATTTTGTCTTCAGACATAATTCTTCTTTGGTGGTATCTTTAAAATCCATCAGTGAATGAGTAGGCCTCCTACCTATTGGGGTTCCTGTGATTTGGCATATTTCGCAATGCCAAATGACAAGACAACATCAAACCACTTTGGGATCTCAGGATCTAGCCCTCCTAGATCCAGAGAGGGATCTCTCTATAAAGGTAAATAATGTATATCTTTGAAGGTCAGTTTATGGTATTAGGATAGTTATAAAGCACAGGGGTTTGTTTCTTTTCTTTTTTTGGTTGGAGATCATTAACTGAGAAGGTTATGTAAGGTGAAAGGGAACTAAGCAGTAGGATGTTTCAGCATGGGAAGAGAGGTCAAGAGAAGTGCCAATCCATTGGGCTATGGAGTCATAAAAGGGTTTACTCGCATAACAACTATCCAAGGGTTTACATAGGGCAAGTATTATATACCAAAGGATCTCTTTAGATAGGTAGTGAGATGGAACATTCAGAAGGGAGGTGAAAGAAAGAAACCAAAGTGCAGCCTAAGATCAGGTAAGTACTTTTAACCTATCCTGCTTTTGACATACTTTCAAAGGAAAATCTCAATAAGAAACAAAGGGTAGCCTAAGATCAAGTAAATAATTTTAACTTAGCCTGCTTTCAGCATACTCTTAAGGAAAACAATCCAGCAATCCTCATAACCACTTTCATACAATAGAAAACATTTAAGATTAAACACAGAGCAAGGCCTAAGATCAGAGAAAGACTTTTAACCTTCTCTTCTTTTGACACTAGCTCCCAGGGAAACTCTCAAGAGAAACTCTTGGAGAAAAAAATAGATGACAAGGCTAACCATAGACTTCCCTAGTTCAATATTTACTTAGCATGAAATGAAAATATCTTTCAAGGATAATGTTTCAAGTTGTACTCAGCAAGACATGGGCTCACCAACATTTCTTGACTAGTTATACTCTCTGGAATTATCCTAAAATACACAATCAGAGGAAAACATAGAGATAAATATTAACAGTGAGATTTAGGGTACTTCTAATAGTATTTCCTAATCTATGCTTGCTATTATTTATCAGAGAATAATGGATAGTATGAAAAACATGGAAGGAGACAATTAAAGTAAGGAAAACATCACCAATAATATAGACCAGGATCCTGTGAATCTGCTTGTTCAGTTGATGTGAAAAACCAGTCACATACTTTGAGTCCAGTGGATTTTTATAGTCCAAACTTCTCTTCCTAGCCTACTATATTACAAACTAATACACTAATTCCCCTCAATAATAGTTCAAACAATCAATAAAATCCCAACCAACCAACAACATTTTCAATGTAATCTACAAGTGTTCTTATAGGAGAATGAGTGATAGTAGTAGTAGATATGAGCTTAAATGATTCATTAAGACAGAGGGGAGGAAGTATTCTAAAGCCCACTCTGCATAATGGCTTTGCATTAACTGTGTGTACCCTTCAGGCTGGTTCAGAAGTCTTTGTCAGATTGACCATAACCTCAGGTATGTTTCTTTGAAGTACTCTCTGGCTGTCGATACTCTCTTTTTTCTTCTGAGATAAGTAAGGTGATAGAAGGTCTCTCAATTCTTCCATACTTCCATAACTGTTGTCCTGAAAATTTTTAAAGCCTCTGTCAGTGAAACAATTGTCCTGGTGCTCAATGGAAAATGGAGGAGGTCGTGTAGCTAGTCCTTCTTTGGAGAGGAACGTTTTGCTGATCTAGCTCTGATTGTTTTTAGGCTTCATTTAGCCTCTTTAATCATATTCATGTTTTTTATCCTTGCCGACTGTGGATTAGGCTTCTTGGTCTTCAACATTGTGCACTAATGTTCTTGATATTCTTCTGATACTCTTTAGACTTCTGTTGATGGCTGCACAAGTGGCAGTGGCGCTGGAGAGTTCGTGTAAGGTTCGGTGACCAGGATGCATCGATGAACATGGAATTGAAACCCTACTGGTCGCTTTTCTACATTGATTCGGGCTCAGGACCGTCACCCTGGAACATCTTGGTCACTTATCTGTGACTGTGGGATAAACTGGCAAGAACCACCCTTAAACTTGCAAACATAAGCTAAACCTATTATAAAAACCTGTGGGAGTGGGAAAAAATACTTCAAAGGCTTGTGAGGGTGGAGAAGCGGTGAGGGGAAATGTGAGCGCAACGGAAAAATGGGTGAAAAACCTGCAAGAGAAGCTAACTAGGTGCAGATAGAGATTTGGGTGCGAGGATCAACATGGGCCATTATATTAGAACAATCAACGGTGGAGATCTTTCGATGGAGTGATTTGGAAGATCGGATGAATGGAGAATGGAGGGGGGTGAAATTAAATCAAAACTGTCCGATCTCAGAGATCAACGGCTGGGAAAAAATGCGAAAGGCAACGTTATGGAGGGTAGGCAGTATGGTGGAAAACCCGGAATGCTTTTCGCATGGAAAAATGAGGGGAAGGCGGTATTGCCTTTTGGAGCACGATTCCATTCAACGATTGCCATGTGGATTCTCAAAACCACTTTTATCACACAATTTTGAAATGTTAAATTTTGGCCACAAAAATTACGCAATATTGGATGGTGACCATCAGATCTGGGGCCTCAGATCTGACGGTATGCAGGGTCCATTGTTGAGGTCAATGCGAGACATTGGATGAGGGGAATGGATGGCTATGATCTCATTGGTGAAATGATTCGAGACCTGGTGGACAGAAAGAATATTGGAGATGCAACTCGATTTTGGCCGTTGGATCGGAAGGGAGATCAACGGTCGGGATTAATCGGCGACTGAGATGGTGAAGGGTTATGGATTGAGCGCAATGCAATCTTGTCCATTTGTTCTTGTGGATTCAATGGCCAGGATCAAATCAGGAATCGGGCCATCGAAGGAAAGAAAAATGGAAGAATGTGTTTGCGATATGCGATGCAGCGTGGGTCGTTCGATTGGATGAGAGATCAACGGTCAGGACTAAATCGGCGGGTGTGATGATGGAGGGCTAAGAGCGAAGCAAGATCAAATCTCGGTCGTCATTTCTTGTAGATTCGATGGTCGAGATTAGATCGGAGGATTAGAGGAGAAGGGGCTCATCACATCGGAAGATTGGAAGAATAAAGGAAAATTCGGGGAAAAGAAACATCGATTGCGATGAGCGATAAGGGCTAGTGCCTGGATATGGCTCTGGGTCACATGCGGAAAAGGGGCTAGGGATAAGGCCGAAAGGGGCTTAAGGCCTTCATGCCTAAAAATAGGTTTTTAGGCCAAATTGAAGGTTTTGAAGGGGTTCGATAAGGTTAAAAAAGAGGTTTTAAACCTTATCAAAGGGAATTTATGAAGGGAATGAAGGAAAATGAAGTATGAATGCGGGAAAATGGGGAATATGGAGGCCTTTGAAAATATTTTCTTTCATAAATAGCAGGGCTCATTAATGGAAACAGCAGTGAAGATAATTCTGAAGGATAGAAAACACGTGGAGGCTTCAAGAATTATAGATTTACAAAGGAAATGTTTCTCTTGAAGACTCACAAACATATTTAGCCACCTGTTTTCTTTGACAAAATATTTTAGGTGGCTAACACTACCCTCTCACAATGTGAAATATTTCATCGGAACATGGAGTTGGAAAAGGGTGATGCACATAGGCATCATTCAACTTGTGCAGATCCACACAAATCCTAATTTATCATTTTCTTGGACCACCATGGAGCTTACCCAATCCGATTCTTCTACTGGTTCAATGATCATTGCTACCATTTTCTCCAACTCCTCTTTGACCTTCTGTTTGTGCTTTCGATTTGACCTATAAGGGTGTTGCTTGACAAGCCTAACATCTTGTTTCAGACTGATTTTCATCACATGAAGGTCCCCAAAAATACCTTTCAACTCTGAAACATTTCTGGGAAATAAGTCCCGATATTCAGTAACCAGCATCATAACATTAGCTACTTTATCTTCATCCCATTAATCTGTAATTTTTGCAATCTTAGGTTGCTATTCTATTCTGATGTTGACTCGCCTGATCTTCATGGGTTCAATCACATCTAGAACTTCAACCAGAGCCCCAAAAAATAGGAATTGAACTTTAGACTCGGCGATATTGATGTTTCTTGGGTCCTCCTAATTACCTTCAATAGTCACGTTTTGGCAGTCAACTATATCTCTCATCTACACATCCCATGTTGGTATCGCTCATTCTTTTGGTTTCTCTATTGCATCAATGACGACATCTTGAATTGTGTCTAAGGTAGTACTGAAGCATGGGAATCCACTCTTGAAACTGAACGTTAACACAAATCTTTCTCATAGGGCAACCCATTTCATCGCTCCTCATCGCAACTCAACCTCGAGGTACCAGGTCGTACGAATCTGAATTAAAGTATGGATGAATATATGCACCCATCCTAATTGTGGCCCTTCTACACCAGCTGCAATCCAGCTGGCTAAATGTATGCTTGGATATTAGTTTCCTGCATAGGTTCCTTCCAAATAGGTATTGGGTTGTCCAAATTGTAGTTGCATCATATGGGTACATTCTTCTCAATTCACCAATTTTTCCTTGTGTGTCTCCCACCAGCGTACTAGAGTTGAGCACAAAGCTAATTCAAGCGCATTGAACCATTGTGTCTCTAGAACAATATTTTCGAATTCATCCAAGAAACAAGCGACACTTCCTATACCATCATAAATATAAGGTAGTTCCCGCACCTCAGAGGATATGCATTGTGGAGATATTGTGACTTGGTTGCAACGCAATGTAGATACTTCATGCAAACAATTCTACCAATTCTCTAATTCCTCATCTGATTTTCAGTGGCATTAACCATCTCTATCCCAGCTAAGCTGACCATCTACCATGGGATTGATCCAATATTAATCTCTCGTAGTTAGTTTGTATATATGCTCAGCCTCCTTTTATTCATGGACTAAAAAATGTATATCTTTCTCCTTCTACCAGATCTAGTGGGGCCACAACCCTGGTTCCATTGCTTTCAACCACCATACTTCCGCGCTTGAGGTTGATGACAACATCCATGTCAATATCCTAATCTAGACCTAATAGTGCGGGGTATGGATCTGTATCATTAACAATCTGAATAACTTCAAAATTATTCAATGCCTTAACTCCTTTGATATCAACTATGACCCCAGAAATAATACCCATTGGGATAATATTATAATGATTTGTGATGTGCAGTAGTATTGGAGACCGTTCTAGATTAGGCTCTCCCATTTTCTCCGAAGTCTACTTTGGTATGAAACTTTCATTAGAGCCCAGAGCCAAAATGACCTGGTCCATTTCAAAATATCCTAACTCAGTAATCATGTGCATCTCTTAGCTAGTTATTCTCTTGTTCTTGTAGTTCTTATTGAGAGCCTTTTGCTCCATTTGGGATTGTTCTTTTTCAGCGCAACTGTTAATTAAATCTTGAAGGTTCTTAAAGGCATTATTTTTACGCAGAAGCTTGATACAGGCCTGTAAAAATAGTTTCATCTCTGCATGATCGACCCTTTCGATTATATCCGTGGCAGGTTTTCTTGATACTTCAAATTTTCTAGGAACCACGAAGTCCTTCTTTCTTGTGACAAAGGTTTCCTTTTCCTAGATTGAATTCTTCCTTTTTCTTAGGGGCTCTCTAGGCCCAAACACGAGTGACAAGTTTCTTATCATTTGTTTCTGGTTACAATATTTATCCTAGGGTCGTCAATGCATAGTTTCACTCTCATCATTTGAACATTCTACATAGGTGTCTCTGGTTTCTTCTCCTACAATTTTGCAAATAGAAGATGGAAATATTCAATAATATGATTAAATTGTCTACAATACCTGGAATAATTTTGTGTTTCATTCGGGAAGTTGCGCACATAATGACTAGTGTCTCCACAGTTATAACAAAGGAGTTGTCCCCTTCTACGACTAGCCCCTATGCCTCTTCCTACTCCTCTGCTTGGAAATACACAATGCCTAAATGATGATGAAGGCGAATACGGTCCTCTACCCTCATCCTGCAATCTGTGTGAGGTAGCCTGCTTAATCTGCATATTGAAGTTGTGAAATTTATTGTCATCATGTCCTACATATCGATCGAAGGCGAAGAAAGGTTGTTTTAGATTTCGAATATGTTTACCAAGCCTAGGGTAGAAGTGTGTCATATGCAGTCCATTTGTTTGGAAAACTGCACACCATAGCTTGAGAACCTTAATAGGCCCTACCCTGTTCCTAATCGGGCTTGGTCCTACAACTGCGAGATAGTTATTTTATATAACACATTGATCTCTATGACGTTCCTCAGCTTTACAATATGTGAAAAATACTCCTGCACGCACATCCTTTTGCTTCTCCTTTCAAAAAATTTGTATTTATAAGTACAGTATAACTAGTTGTCTTTGGGTTTGATGAGCCACAACCTATGTGGCTATTACAGGTGAGGCTTCTAGCTTCATGGAAATCTCCATAACTTCAACCTTTGTCGCAATTTTCTGTTGGTTTAAAGACTGGCATAGATGCGGCAGTAGCATAACAATGAACCATTATTTATGTTGCATCTCATCGATAGTAAATCCTCCATCTCTGATGGTGTGCTTTAATAATTTATCTTCCTTGCATACAAATTCATTCACTTCTTGGTGGATCTCCTTTAATTTAGTCATGCATTGAGAGTAGGATTTTGGCTTTTGGAACTACTCCTTCAATGCAGTCTTAAGCTTGTCAATCATGGAATTATGATTGATTTCCATATACCTCATGTAGCAATCCTACCCACCTTCTTGAAATTCAGTAGCTAGTTACACTTTCTTAACATTATCATTATTGATCTTCTGCGCTATCCATACAACATCTACGACGAACCAAAATTGGTCAACATCTTCATTTCCAATGCCCTTGAAATTCTGCAGCTTGATCAAAGTAGCCATATCATCTTCTAGAGGTTGCGGTGGAGGTGGAGGTGGAGTGGAGGACTTGTTAGAGTGAGCATAATTTACGAGTGGAGTGGATGGGATCTTAACGAAGGCCAACAACCCAAAAATACCTTGATCCTGCAATCCCTATTTTTCTAATTTCACTGAATCACTAGAGCTACTTGTTTCACACTCCTCGTCACCTTTAGATTTACCTTTGAGAGGGTTATAAAAAAAATCTCTTCTAAATCTACTCTATAAGTTTTTTCGTTTCATATGTTCGGGCCTCTTCGAGGAATTCACTCCATGTAGCTACAAAGAGTACCCTTTTCACATAAAAAAATTTTAATCCATAATTTCAATGAGAGCAGAAACTTACCTCTAAGGCCCTTGAAAAAATTCCTTTCAGCTTTAGAATACAATACAAAAGTATGAATAGAAAATTCAGTCTCAAAACCACTTACAATGCTATCAATCCAATAATATACTACGTGGGAAATTCTATCGCTACATTTCTCCAACTGTTGAATCATATCAAGAGTCCACCTAGTGATCACGTCATCCTTTGTGCAGGTCTAAAATTCAGTCAGTCGAGATAACCACTCTTGTAACTCAATAAAAAAGGAAGAAAATAAAATTTCGTGGACCTCTGTGTAGATATACATTTTTTCCCAATCCTCAGCGGATAATTTAGGGTTTCGATTTTCTTGGATTGCAAATTTGCGCACCTTCTTATCGAGGAAATCTTGTAGTTCGTTCTTTTTCGGATGCCACAACATAAAATATCCCTCAGAATGATCCTGTTCACAGGAAAAAAACCATTTTTTTTCTTAAGGGGTCTTGACCTAGGTTCAGAGCATTTTGCGCAATCAACAAAACCCTACAACTACTTTCTCTTTCTGCAGTGATTTTCTTGCGCAGATCAGAGTCTCACTTGAAGCAGTATGGGGGGCTTCTGGAACTCGGTTTCTGCACTGTGATGGGGCTTTTGATGTGGATATTTTCCCTTATTTATAGATCTAATGCCTACATTCCTACACACAACTTCACAAGAACCAAATCTAACACAGAAAACCCTTACTTCAAGATAGAAGCATTCAAAGAGACTACGATATTTTATCTCATCTTGGCATGATAAGAATAAATGTGTGAGCGCAAACATGTATCTCTAGTCAAAATTGAGAATTATAATAGCTACTTAACCCAGATAATTGTGCATTCATCATAACAGATCTATATCTTCAATAGATAAGAGGTAAGAAAAATCTAAATAATCATAGAAATCACATAAAGATCAGAGTTCACCAAAAATATATTCTTTATTAATATATCTTCAATTCAACACAGTTCCTCTGCCTGAACACACAAAAATAGGGTACTTGCACATATCTGAGGACTTAGTTCTCTGTGCACACAACCAACACTAGCCTTTCTACTGAGACTAACAATTCAAATCAACAATCCAAAAGGTCAAGCATAGACATATATCGATCTATTCTACTACTTTACTTGACATGACTCTTACATATTTATAGATCTTTAACGTGCACATACCATCGTCTCAAACTAGGGTTTGAGGCTCATGGTTTCCCTTTTAACCCATTATAGTGATAAAGAAGTTTGGCCTACACCAGAGCCACTTGACATCTGTGCGCAGTGAGTTTTTACAAAACTTATCCAAAAATTAACCCAAAAATTCTTTTCCCGTCGGGACCCCTCTCCAACAATATGTTCCACATGATGGAGACATTAGTATGGATATGGATATGTGAGATGTATTTTTCTTGGAACTTGGGAAAATCTATGTTTTGTGAGAGTAAGTTTCCCATTAGGCCTTGACATGGGGGGCGGCCTGTAGGAGTGAAAAAGTAATATTTTCTCTATTGAATAAATTATAGATCGAAAAATATCCTTTGAACAAATTTAACCATTTATTTTTAGAAGTCATATTTATTTGTCCTTCAAATATAGGAAAATCAATATTGCCTTGTACCTTGAAGGGGTTGGCACCTTCAAAGTGGTTGTTGGATGAGGATGCATCACTTATTGTTGTTCACCGAAGGATCTAAGAAAAATTATCCATCAACTCTTTCTTTGGTCACTCGAGGGCTTCCTTCCTTCCACCATGGGAGGTTATTGGGGTCCTTGAAGATTTTCTAGAAAATAATCAAGGAGTTCAAATCCTAACTCTTCATACCCCAACCTTGTTGGGAACATGGAAAAAAAAACATAGAAATAGAAAAATTCCTAGATACCACTAATATGGATCTAAGAAGGAAATAAACTCAAATAGTATATTTAAAATGAAAATACAAATATACAATGAAACTGAAATTCAATTAGTAAATAGAAATGTTGAAATTGTTTACATGGAGAATGATAGAAAACTAGCACGAACGGTGGTAGCTTATCTCTAAGAAGAGATGTGATGGCTATACCACTTCTCATTTACATTACAATGAGGCTTGAAGGAATTTTTATCATGAAGAAAAAATAAGAAACCTGAAACATCCAAAACCTTAGCCCTAAGAGATTAAGCGTGAAATGCTTATGGGCCTTGATGGGGTAAGTTGGAACGTCAACCTTCCGAAGTTGTAACTTTGAAAAATGATATTCATTTGGTATGCACATTACCCTGTTATTAAGGTCTATCTGAGGAGAACAAATTTTTACTTCAAACATGAGTCAAAGACTCACATTCTCTCGTTTCCCAAAAAATGCCATTTAAGGCCTCAAAATGGCTTCAGAATTTCACGACCTGTAACTTCCAAATAAAAAATTTCCAAATATAAGAAAATTATGCTATTAGCTAGTGGAATAAGTGGTTGGCCGCCATTATCCATCTAGATCAATGATTCGATAGAGATTCTCACCATGTGGGTCACCCATCATCATTATGACAAAAATGGAGTGGACTTGGTGGATGTGGATCAATTGCATTATGTTAAACAAAATTACACTCAATAATAGGTACCCTCTACACAATATATATGATCTATTAAATATATTTTAGGAAATCGAAATACTTCACCAAGCTTGAGTCAAAGATAACATATCATCAGAATTTGGGTCATAGAATTGTATACCTAGAAGACTCCCTTCAAAACTAGATGGAGTTTGTATGAGTGGTTAGTTACGCCATCTGGATTATACAATGTACTGACTACAATAATAAGGTTAATGAATGATATAATGTTCCCTTTTATAGATTCATTTGCTATTGTTTGTTTGGATGACATATTTTTGTACAATGCTACCTAAGAGGACCACATGTCACATTTGATACAAGTGCTAGACTCATTAAAGAAGCACTAACTACTAGAAAATCTCGAGAAGAGTGTTTTTGAACAACATTCTTCGGTGTATTTAGGATATATGAAAAGTGGAGAAGTGAAGATATACCCTTCCAAGATGGAGGCCATTGGAATGTGACAAGTTTATAATATTGTTTCTTAGCTTAGGAGATTTATTGGGGCAACATAGTAACAAGTAAATTCATAGCCTTGTTTCAATAGTAGCAACACCACTCCATGCCATAATCATCAGTATATCACTAGGATTGCCACTTCGAAATAGTTCTTTCTCAATTTAATTATGATCCAATGTTTTGTAAATTGTTGTTATATCATGTTTTCTCTCCACTATCCTTGGAGCCTTCATCTTATTATTCCCATGTTCCATTAAATATAGAAATACCACGTTCTATATTATCAAAGAGTAATCAATCAAGCGTATACTACTATATGTAGAGCCCACCTCTACATCTTTTATGTCCAACCACCCCTACAAACCTAACACCTCAAATATTGCCAAAATCAACTTGTCTATATGTTAAACCAACATCATGTATAGTTTATACATCCACTGTTAGGGACTCACATGTCCACAAAAACGAGTTTGAAACCTTAAGCTCAAACCCGTTTCCAGAAGTTGTTAAAACTTTCCCTTGTAATGTAACATTAGAATACTATCTAGGTAGCACCTTACCTAGAGAAATCCAGGACTTCATCAGTGCTAAACTATCTTTAGAAAGTACTTGAACATCTAGAGTCAATGAGAGAAAATTTCCCATACGACCTTTGAATCATAACACCCTTTTCTTCATTAAAATTTCATCATTTTTTAAATTATATCAACACCCCACTTTAAAAATTCGTTGTAATGTGAGAACTCTAGTAATATATCTTTCCCTTCCCACTAATTTTTTGAACCACGATGAATCCATAATTCATTGGAGCATATGAAGATCAAACCTCTAAGAAGATCTATCCTCACCGCAATGACTTCTATCATAGAGATCACCTACTCTTATTAGAATGAACCAAACATGCCCCCTTGAAATAAAACTTAATAAATAGGAGAACAAACCATTGGCTAGGAGTTGAACGCAAATAGATATAAAAAAATAATGCTAAATACCCTTAAAGTATATCAACCAAACCCAAAATGTATTAAAATAGTAATAAAATGACAACCAAAAGCAAAACCAATCTTATGAACTAAATCGCGTACCTTCTCCTTTCCATCGACCTTCTAAGATACTAACGCCGTATGCGAATATCTTTGCAATGATTAGGAGTTCATACGTTATTGCTCAAGGTCTCTATTAATTGCAGTTATTGTCATTGATGTGGTTGCAAATTATATGTTTAGCCGAATCTATTTTACTTGAAACGAAAAGAAGATTTCATATTATTTTGTTACAAACTATAAAATATCTTACATTTCGTAAGCATATAGCCTCCCGGCAATGTGGCATTCAATAATTCTGGAATTATGATTTGCAGCATCTGTTCAGTTCTTATCGTTTCCATGAAATCCAAATATATCTGTTTATGCAGGATCGAATATCTTTCATTATGAAAAAGACTAATATTACCCCCATTATAAAGTTTTGTTCATTTCATCTGCGAATATTTAGAAGTTCGCAATATTGTTCAAATAATTTCCATGGAACTTCAGTACGCCATCGGTTTACCTCTTGCAATTTCACGTGGTGTCTAATCTTTCAATCAATCAGATGTTATAGAAATTGCAAACATAATTATGGTTGAGAATTTTTCTTTTACCTTTAATGCCAAAAAGGAAAATGGATTACGTTCCATTATCGGAACGAAATTTTCATGAGATTTTCCAGCATTGTACATTAAAGATTAAAGCAGAGAATCCATAATTGATGGAACTCTTAAACGTCCTCGGGATGCTACAATTTCATCATGTGCTTGCCAAATCCCCGTAACTGTGTGGCGGTAACATCGACATGTCGATAAAGTGTAATTGAAGCCATCGATCATTGTTCTTCTATCTCTGTCCCATCTTGCCTTCCCTTTGTTCTGAGTCGTGGCAGCACATGAGGTAGCTTACGATCAGCCCCGGACCGTTGACGACTATGCAGAATTACCGGTATTTTTATTACGATGCTGGAGCACTAGTATTCATTATCCTTGGACCTGCGAAATGCAATTACAAATGGAGCTCATTAATAGTAATAAATCTACCGCAACAGTAACAAATTTAGTATAATAGCAATACATATAAATAACAAATCCTAATGCATATGATATTACATTATTATCATGACGAAGTTGGAAACAAAACTCAAAACGTTTATAATGTTGGAAGCACTAAGCATTAAAGTATTCCATGTAAGGGAAATAAATTAAGAGGAACAGATTCATAAATAAAATAGAAAAAAAATATCATAAAAATTGAATTGTTAAAAAAATATATATATATAAAAAACATAAAATATATAAACATGTAAATTAAACCATAAAAAAAATGGAAGATAGATAAAAGAAAAATATTATTTTAAGAACATAAAGATAAAAAGATATAAAAATGAAAATAAAAATACGAGTAAACACTTTAAAATAAAATAATTTGAAAGAACCAAACGAAAACGTGGAGCAATAGGAATAGCAGATAAACAAAACATAAAAACGAAACAAAGAAAAACTGAATGTACATTTATTAATGCTATCTTATTCTTTTATTGTCAATCAATAGAAACTTGCGTTAGTTGACGTCCAATTATTATGGTGTTTGATGATTTCTATATTTCTATAAATTCTTTGGTTCTATGCTTGAAATAGTAATCTCTTTTTTTCAAGGAAGGAATTTGGTGTTTTTTTCTAAGCAATTTACGGGCTTTAGTTCCAATGCTTAGCCAAATTTAAGGTGCATTTGCATCTATTTTTGAAAATATAACTAATCTAGATTCTCTTAGCTATTTCAATAAACTATGTCATTACTAAAACCTCAAAATGTCACTACTCAAACTTCAAAATGTCTTAGCTTTTTGAGCTCAATACCATAAAAATCCACCACCTTCAACCACTTCTAAAAAAGTTCAAATTATTTTGAGCTGATGGACCATATATTTTATCAAAAAGTTAATATCACCACCATAATAAAATTGGCTACATAATATAATTCATACACGTTTACCAAATAATTTACCTTAATAGCACAATACTCATAAATGATCATAAAAATGAACTCTTTATCTAGATGTAAAAAGCTACTCATAATCTCAAATGAAGAAGATTGGAAGTTTGAAAAAAATAAAATCACATCCTCAATCTAATTATTGAACCTCATAATTGCCCCATAGAACCTACATAAATGAATCTTATCCCGAAAAAATTTAGTCCAATTCAAAAATAAGTTTAGAATCTTCAACAAAAAAATCTTGAAGTAACAAAATATAAGGGTTTTGAGACTTATTAAATCTCCTTAGGGATTTTTCAATTGAGGCTACCTAAAAATTTACATTTGAACACGACACAAATCATGAGGAACCCTCATTGGGTAAATATTTTGTCTAATATGTATGAAAATATAATGCCACTTTCCAATCAAAACATCAAAAAGAGTTTTATTTTAAGTAATGCAAATGTTATATCTTTTATGTATAGCCAACACTTCCTTCCATTTTTTTATTATATCAAACCAAATATATTTCCAACCACTTTCACCATCTCTCAACTCTTTCCTAAATCTAAAATGATATCTGTTGCTTTCTATAATATAGTCCTCCTAGTTAAGATTACCAACCTCACAACTATCTTCACTTGGCACGGAACCATTGGAAACTACCCTTACAAAATAAACCCCTACTCAAAGAGGACATGGACCATTCTCAATATTAGATTTTCTTAGCCCCACCAAAATCATAAATTGAAAAGACAAGTCCTACAAGAAATATTTTTTCTAACATGTATGAAAATAGAATGTCACTTTCCAATTAAAACCTCAAAAAGAGTGTTTTCTTAAGTAATGCAAATGCCATATTTTATATCTTTACCAAACACTTTTTTCCAAATTTTTTTATAACAACCCAAATATTATTCCAACTACTTTCATCATCTCTTAACTCTTCCCTAAACCTAAAATGATATCTATTACATTCTACAATATAGTCCTCCTTTTCAAGATTACAAACCTCATAACTATTGTCACTTCGGTGGGAACCATTGGAAGCTACTCTTACAAAACAAACCCCTACTCCATGAGAATATGAATCATCCTCAATATTAGATTTTCTTACCTCGACCAAAGTGCTCAACAGAAAATACAAGCCCTACAATTATCCCCAACAAAAATTCATAATCCCATTTTTTCTAGAAATAAGAGAAATGGATTGCAAATTAAATGGGGTTAGGTCTTTAATGAACTTAAAAATTTCCATTATTATATATCAGTGCCATCATTAACATTTTTTGGTTAATAAATAATTATTAAGAAATAACCAATCACCCTCATGAAATTCCATCACAATATTCCCATGAAACATAAAAAGCTCCACTGTACATTTCCACTTTAAAATATGCAACTTGTTTTAATCCCTTAAGGAAATTTAATTATGAATAGCAGTCACCAAATTTTGAATTCGATGATGTTAATTAGGATTTTCCCTATTATCCACTTTCCCTTTTAAATCCCAAATACTTTTCCCAACAATAATTTCATGGTCATAAGTTATGTGGCCATATCTCTAACACCTAATGCAACTAAAAGGAACCCTTTTTTTCTATAGAGGGTATAGCAATTTGTGGTATCCTTTCAACAAAGAAATTTTAGCTAGAAATAATTTTCTTAAGTTATTGTATACAAATTATTCCTATGTCCATAAAAATCGCGTCCACTCTTAGAGAGGTCCCTAAAGAATTACCAATTGCCTTAAAACCCCATTAATGATAGTACAAAAGTAAATTTATGGTAACATATAGAAGCAAGAGTAATATAATACCTTTTAAAGAAACATTGAAACAAAGGAATCCATTGATCAAGCATAGGTGGAATTGAGTCCCTTTCATAGAGAACAACCATAACCTTCCTCAAATCTTCTTGAGATATGAGTAGAAATCCCAGCCAAGTTCTTGATAACATGGAATTTTTTGGAATGGACCCTAAGGAAGGAGAACACTCATCCCTTAACCACACCCTCCAAGATGTCAATTTTCTTTTAACCACACCCTCTAGAAGGCGTCCCCCACTTTTTCAAGCATGGAATCAACCAACCAGTGCTTGGGAAGCCATCCAGACACTAAAGGTATTGGCTATCTTCATTGATAACTAATTTTATAGGGAAATGTTTTCTCTTTACAGAGTTATTTCTTTTTCCTATATGTATATTTTATTATTACAAAAATGAATTGAATCATTATGTTTTTTTCATCCATTTCAATGTTTTTAGATAAAAAAAGTGGAGGAATAAGCTCACAATACCATTTTTACCAGTTGGATCTTGTTTGGAAAAATAGATTATGAAACATTTCAGTAGTAGTTTGAGGTATGAAACAACAATTTTTGAGGTTAAAACTTTTCCACTTAATGGATGCACCTCTTAATGCTATTAAGAACACATATACCTTTCCAATTGTGCAAACATTTCCTCAATTAGAGTCCTTAAGAAATAATTATTTCTCTCAGACGATGACCTTCCTATTTTGGCAATCATAATTTGAGAGGATGCGTATTATGCCCCATTATTCACGGAAAATGGGCTAGCCATGTGATCATGATGAAGGAAATTCTAGAAGAGTCTACATTGTAAGTATAGTTAAATGTTGATGGAGTCAAACTTAATGACTAGTAGGCTATTGTGTTGTGTTATGACTGAGTGAGAAGAAATTAAGGGGGGTCCATTCTACTAAATTTCATTTTGTTCCATAGATGAGAGAAGTAGTCAAGAGTGGATAGAAAGAGATAAAACAAAGAGTATTTTTGCATTGAGTACCCGCATTGCGGTCCACATGTTTCACTTCTCTATACTTGCATCTACTTTCCATTCAGAAACATAGAGAATAGAAGCCTCACTTATAGCTAGGTTTTCTACCGAAAGGGTTTCCTAGGTTATATCTTGTCTTAATTTGTCATTTGTCGCTTTCACTATGTTTTTCTCTATTTTCTGCATAATTATAGTTTACATACATAATAAAAAATAATATACAAATAAAAAAATCTAAGGAAAAGTAAACCTTCATAGTGTCTATATATGAGTTTCGTATATATTAGAGCAAATATGTTGTGACGAATTGTCTAATTAAATATCAATGGAAATTTATAGATAAATAACTTCCATTTTCATTCTCCCAAAGATCCAAATCATGTTCCCATCTAGCACTCCTCAATTGAGCCTACACAATTTAATTGTCATCCAACCTTTTATAAATTGTGGTTACATCACCACTTTTCTCCAATAATACTTTCTAAGTACATCTTACAATTATTCCTATAATCCATTGTATATAAAACTGCGAACTTCTTTGTAATTAGACAATAATTAGCCAACAATATAGTATTGTGTAGTTTCCACCTCTACATCCTTTAAGTCTGACCCCCACTTCACATATTAGTTAAACAAGCAAGGTGGCACCTCAAATATTCCCAAAATGAACTAGAAAAAATGTTAAACAAACATTGTGATTAGTTTATACATCCACTACTAGGGAGTCACCTCTCCACAAACAAGATTTTGAGACAGTAAGCTCAAGCCCACTCCCAGAACTTACTAAAATATTACCTTGCAATTCAACATTACACAACTACCTAGGTAACGCCTTACCTCTAGACATCCAAGATATAATAAATGTTTAACTATCTCTATTTAACACTAAAAAATTCCACATACCAACTTCGAATCCTAACATATATTTTCCAATAAAACTCCATTATTTTTTAAACAATATTGACAACCCCACTTTAAAATTGTTGTTGTAAAATTGTGGTTGTAATATGAGAACTCTAGTGCTATATCCTTACACTACTTCCAATAGTTTTTGTAATTCATTTGAGTCTAAATTTTTTAAAGCAATGGTGAATTTGTAACTCAATTTTTAACTTCGTGAACATGTAGCTCATTGGAAACTCATTGTAAGGAGTTTCCCATTCATATAATATTCAACAAAAACATATACCTTGAAATTGAATAGGATAGATAGAAACATAAACATATCCCCTGAAATTAAATTTGAATTAAATGAGATAGTTGAAAACACAAACATATCCCTTCAAATTAACTTTAAATTAATAGAAAAATAAACGATACTCCAACCACTTCAACCACTTAAACGACTAACTAGAAACACCTTACTACCCAATTATAACCTAAACCCAAAATATGTTCGAGAATATTTAACTTACACCACCAAAACCAATCTTATGAACTAAATCTCGTACCACCTATTTTCCGTCGACCCTCTAAGATACATTGTGGAGTTAGTGATCTCTACTAGGAATTCAAACATTATGCTTGGTGGTCTCTGTAAATTCCATTTAGTTATTTTCATTCCTGTGCAGTGCCAAATATATGTTTAGCCATGTCGAATATATTTTAACGAAACGAAACGAGAGTTCATGTTTCCACTTTCATAAAATTTAGTTTGCTCGGGGCTATTTTGTTACTATTTATAAAATATCTTAGATTTTTATTTTGTAAGAATCTGGCACCATACCGTACGTGCACATCTCCCGACAATGTGGAGTTCAATCATTCTGGAGTTATGATTTGCGGCATCAGTTCGAGTCTTGTGCTTTCGGTGATATCCAAAAATATCTGTATTTTTTATACGGCATCGAATATCTTTCATTATGAAAAATTACGAATATTTTAAAGTGCAGAATAATGTTTACATAATTTCCATGGAACTTCGTACTCTGTGGAGTTACCTTTTCGAATTTCACCTTGTGTCTGACTTTTCAATCAATCACATTTATGGGAAAAAGAAAAGTGGATTACGCCGCTCCAAAAACTTCTCTCGGTCATAGAAACGTTTTTATTGGACTCGCGGGAATATTATTTATAAAAGAAGAACGAAATTTTCCTGCGAATGGCCAACATTGTAAGTTAAAGATTAAAGCAGACGTTCCATAATTGATCTTGCATGTCCTCGGGATGCTACAATTTCCTCCTATCATACGTTTACCAAATCTCTAGTGAGAGAAAGCAAGGCAAAACTTATAAATTTATTTTCTGGGCTATTCACCATTTAATGTGGTGTGGTATATATTATTCATCGTTAGATTTAAATTCGTATAAATTTAATGGTGGAAAGTATATGTCTCACCGCATTAAATGATGGATAGCCAAGGAAATAAAGCTCGTCGTGGCAACCACACCGACATGTTACATAGTACGATTGAACCAATCGATTTGAATTCTTAATCTTATCTTTGCTTCCCTTCTAGTTGGAGTAATCACAACATTTTTATGGAATCTCGATATTCTAGTTATAGATTTGGAAGTTTAGCAACACTTGCGGGTGTTGGTGTAAAGACATATCTCTTCATAGTATGAGAGCCTGACCCATGCTCGATTCATTAAACTACTTTTGAGGAGGGTTTTGATTCCCCTAGCTGTGTTTGAGAGGGGGTGTTGGAGTAATCACCCCAACTCCATAAATTCCATAATTCCCACCCTAGAGATACTAGTTACCGGTTTGAAAATTTAGCAACCCGAGCAAACATCACTTCTGTTGTTATGAGTGATTGCAACTCCTAAGGCAGTTTACGGGTCGTCCTTGGTCATTGAAGACTATGGTGAATTAGAGGGGTTTTGTTAAGAGCACATATGTTCAATATCCTTAGCAAGATGGACATTGGAATGCAATTAAAATGGGAGCTCATTGGGTTCCAGAGCGTGATCTTGTCCAAAGTGCTCTGACTATCCAGATTAGGAACTTTGTGAAGGTTGAGAGCCATGGAAATATGAAATAGTTAAGAGCAACTTGTTTATGTTACACACCAACACAACGTAGTTATGTGTGTTGATAGCATATTTCCTGCCGGGAGTCGCCCATCTTGGCTTTGAGGAGATATGAACCAAAATAATAGCTATAGGGTTCGCTGTTTTCATGGATATTTGTCTTGGCTCTCACGAGATATGGAACAAAAGAGAAACTATAGGGTTGGCAGTCTTCATCGACAAGCCATTTGGTTATTTATAGCACGGACTTGTTGGAAAATTAATCACAACCACCTAGCACAGACTTGTTGGAAAATTAATCACAGCCATTGCTTTTAAGCCATACCTCAGTGAATGTTTTGGAACTTGCAGATTGTTTTTGCAAAGAAGACCATCACATAAATGAAGTTCTGAGCATAAGGACAATTAACGATTCCAAAACATAAAGTCAAATAGAAATTTAATGCATGTTATTAAAATCTTATGGGCAAACGTTTAACCCACAACCTCTGTAAAATTTAGAAATTCATGTTACCCATCTTTTGTATTCAATTATGTCTCTCATGAATTAAATTTGATAGATATATATGTTTTGATTTTACATGTTTGTATTAGTGGAATGTAATTATGTAAGTCTAGAAAGATAAGAAGGAGAAACTCCTGGAGCGAATTTTGTTGGGTGCATGAAAACAACAGTTACAGATTTTACTGTGTGTTACTCCGCAACCCTAGTGTCAACCTCGGTGAATGTAAATCTTAGTAATATGTCAACCCTGGTGAATGTAAATCTCATTTAGACATCTCGTTTTACATCTCAGTAAGATGTCTTGTTTTACTGATGAAGGAGTCACAGCCTCCATACGTGAATGGTGAATGTATTTCATCTTTTGAAGTTTTAATATAAAGTTTTGTTAGTGGATATATGGTTATGGAATTTTAACGTATCGTTCTTACTACAACACTATATTTTACTTTGTTTCACCACGAGTAAAATTGTTTGAAGTTTATTTTCTCATTGTAGTTGTGAGTTTAATCTCAACCACTTTATATTAAAATGAAGACATTCCTGATTTGATTTTGTATGGATTAAGTGAGTTCTGCAACTCTGTTTTGTCTTGGTTAAGGTCATTTAAACTCCTTGTCTTAGGGAAAATAATTTCCTCTTTTTTAAAATTATTAACATGGTATCAGAGCGGGTTTAGAACTTAATTACTACAATTTTTTTTACCGAGTTAAAAGAAGTTCCAAAAAATTTTGTGTAGCGTATTCTCAGGCAGTGAGAAAGTTCTTACACCAGGAGAAAAAAATTTCACAGTAAGAAAGTTTTTTTTTACACAGTGAAAATGGAAGCAACAAGCACAAGCTTGACTAATCCACAAATACCACTGTTTAATGGCAAGAATTACGACTATTGGGATATAAAAATGAAGGCTCGGTTTTCTTCACAAGACATTTGGGAATTGGTGGAGAATAGTTTCCATGAACCAGCAGATGCAACAACATATAATGCTTTGACCCAAGAAGAAAGAGATTTGTTGAGGGAGAAAAGGAAGAAGGACTCAAAAGCCCTTTTCTATATTTTCGAGGTAGTCCATGAAAGTATCTTCCCAAGGATTGTAGCAGCAATAATGTCCAAGAAAGCATGGAATACCCTCCAGAAAACCTACCAAGGCATGGCAAAGGTGAAGAGAAAAAATACAAATGTTGAGAAGAGATTTTGAGACAATTCGTATGAATGATTCTGAGAATGTAGACTAACTTTTTACACATTTAATTGGGCTGGTTACCCAGATGACGTCTCGTGGTGAGACACTTGAGGAAAGAAGAATACTTGAGAAAATTCTCAGAATTCTGCCACCAAGATTTGATATCATAGTTGTGGCAATAGAAGATACAAATGATCTCTCACAATTTTCAGTAGATGAGCTTCATGCATCATTGATTTCTCATGAACACAGATTGGAAAAAGGGACGAACTTGTCATTGGAGCATGCCTTCAAGACACAAGTTTCCTTTGCAAAAGGTAGAGGTCGAACAAGATAAAATTATAGAGGAAGAGGAAGAAGCCCACACAAAGGTGGAAGGGGTAGCCCTTCAAGCTCAAGTGGAAGGGGCAAAAATCAAAATCCAAGTCAAGGCTCAATCCAAAATCAAGCATAGGGCCAGATTTATGATAAATCTTAAGTTCAATATCATTATTCTAAGAAGTATGGTCATTATGAAAATGAATGTAGAAAGAAGCAATATGACATAAGTAACAAACCATGTGCAAATTTCATAAAGGAAAATAAGAACCATGATAGCATGTTTTTAGCTTGTAATGTAGCACAAGAAAAACAAGGAGATGTATGGTTCTTGGATTCAAGGTGTAACAACCACATGACTGGAAATATAGAAATTTTTTCCAGTATAAATGAAAGTGTAAAATGTAAAGTGACATTGGGGACTGATAGAAAAGTCTCGATCATGTGAAAAGGAAGAGTAGACATTATAATAAAGAAGGGACAGAAGAAGTTCATGCCATATTTTTATTTTATTCTTGGTTTGAATCACAACCTCATAAGCATTGGACAACTCACGCAAAAGGGATACAATTTCTTTTTCAAGAATGATGTGTGCACAATCTTGGATAAGCCTCTAAGAAGAGTGCTGATTGAAAAAGTTCATGTGACAAACAATAAAATTTTTCCTCTCAAGATAAGATCAGATTTGAAGGAAGAAGTTGTTGAAGCACAACTATCAATGAATTCACAAAAGGATGAAAGAAATGTAGAAGTTGTCACACAATAAAACTTTCAAGAAAAAATCAAAGATGAAAATTCGTTATGGAATTTGAAATTTTGTCATCTAAACTTTGGAGTTTTGAATTTGTTGCATAGGAAATGCATGGTGAAGGGATTTCCACTAATAGAAAAACCAGACAGTCTATGTGAAGGATGTGTATTGGGCAAACAACATGGAGAATCATTTCCAGCAAGAAGGTCAATAAGGGCAAAGGCACCATTGGAAATTTTCCACTCAGATTTATGTGGACCCATGCAAACACCATCAATTGGTGGCAGCCAATATATTTTGACCTTCATAGATGACTACACAAGGAAGAAGCGGGTCTATTTACTAAAACAAAAAAGTGAAGTGTTTGAGCGCTTCCACCACTACAAAGTTCTTGTTGAGAAGCAAAGTGGACACTACCTAAAAGTGTTGAGGACTGATAGAGGTGGCGAATATATCTCAAGTGACTTACTACGTTTTTGCATTGAGCAAGGAATTCACAAGACATTTACAACAAGGGATATACCTCAGCAAAATGGTGTCGCAAAAATAAAGAATAGGACCATCATGGAAATGACAAGGGGTATGTTGAGGAAATATATTTTCCAAATGATTATTGGAGTGAAGGTGTCACTTGTGCAACGTATATTCTTAATAGGTTTCCAACCAAAAGTGTTATGAATAGAGTTCTTGAAGAGGAATGGAGTGGAATAAAGAAATATGTCACTCACATGAGAGTGTTTGGGTGTGTGGCATATGCACATGTCCCGGATGATTTGAGGAAGAAGTTGAAAATAAAGGGGTAGAAATGCATATTTGTTGGATACAGTGATGAATCCAAGGTATACAAGCTCTAAAATCCATCAACCAAGACTGTAATAATCAACAGAGATGTTCAGTTCACAGAAGAGGAAGCATGGGATGGAAGTTTAGACAATACAGTCAATGTGAAGACATCTATGTCACATGAGGACAAAGAGCCATTGAGCGCAACAAGTAATTCTGCAATGGTCACTCCTCCTCCACCTACACAAGCTCAAAAAAGTAGTCACCAAGTGACACCTTAAACAAATAATAGGACAACATTGTGTAACCAAACAAGTTCTTCTCCAAGCATGCCACAAATATCTGCATATTCATATACTTCAAGCACAACACCAAACCCATCTGCTATAAGCATAATAAGACTGAAATTCAAAAATTTAAATGAAAATTATGAGCAAGATTTAGTCGATAGCAGTGTTGGTCTGAATTATTTATTTGCATTAGTTTTTCATGAAGATTATACAATACACTTTGAATATCCAATCAAATAAGATAAATGGGTTGCGAAAATGAATGAAGAGATAAGAGCAATAGAAAAGAATGACACATGGGATTTAGTGGACCTTGCGCAAGGAAAAGAAGTAATTGGAGTGAAGTGGGTCTATAAGACCAAGAGAAACATTGAAATAATTACGGAAAGGCATACAACAAGCCTAGTTGTCAAAGGATACAAGCAACAACATGGAAGAGACTATGCAGAAACATTTGCGCCAGTCGCAAGGAAGGAGACAGTGTGTATAATGTTGTCAATTGCAGTGCAATAGAAATGGAAAAGTGTATCAAATGAACATAAAATCATTGTTATTGAATGGAGTACTGAAAGAGGAATTGTCTGTTATGCAACCTCTTATCTATGAGGTAGAAGGAAAATAAGACAAGGTATTACGGTTGTCGAAATATCTTTATGTGCTGAAGTAAGCATCGCGTGCATGGTATAACAAGATAGATACTTACTTTATGGACAATGGGTTCGAAAAATGTGATGGTGAACCTACTCTCTACATCAAAGAAAGTGAATATAATCTTCTTATTCTCATTTTGTATGTAGATGATTTGATTTTTACAGGTAGTGATGATTTCCACATTGTTGATTTCAAAGAAGTCATGAAAAGTGAGTTTGAAATGACTGACTTGGGGTTGTTAAGATATTTTTTGGGCATAGAAGTGAAGAAAATAGAAAATGAAATTTTTATCTCTCAAGAGAAGTATGTTGCGGACATTTTAGATAGGTTCAATATGCATAATATCAATCCAACATCAAATCCAACAGTCATGGGGTTGAAATTTAGCAAGGAATATTGCAACGGAAACATCGATCCAATATTATACAAAAACATGGTGGGAATTCTAATGTATTTGAACGCAACTAGGCTTGACATAATGTATGCACTGAGTTTGGTGTGGAGGTTCATGGAGACACCCGAGGAGACACATTGGCAAGGAGAGATTTTTTTTTTTAAGTATGTCAATGGGACAAAGGAGTATGGCATTGTTTACTCCGCAAGAGATGATTTTAGGCTGGTTGGTGACACTGACAATGATTGGGTAGGAATTCTTGATGAAAGAAAGAGCACATCAACATTTGTTTTTCATTTGGGTTCAGGAGCCATTTCATGGGCTTCCAAGGAGCAACCGATAGTATCATTGTCAAAAATAGAAGCTTAATATGTTGCTGCAACAACATCAATGTGTCAAGTAGTTTGGATGAGAAGGATGTTGTGGGATTTATGTTATGAATAAGATGGATCAACCAATATTTTGTGTGATAAAAGTTCAAAAATTTCACTATCAAATAATTATGTCTTTCATAAGAGGAAAAAAGACATTGATGCTAAATATCATTTGATAAGAGAATTAGTTAAAAATGGTGACATTGTGTTGCAACATTGTAGGTCAAAAGAACAATTTGAAGACATCTTCACAAAGGCATTGGCATGTGAAAATTTTTTATCTCAGATATTGTTTGGTAATTGTCAATGGAGGCAGTTGCGATCAAGGGGGAGTGTTGGAAAATTAATCACAACCACTGCGTTTAATTTTCTGATAGCAACCATGCCTTAGTGAATGTTTTGCAAGTTGCAGATTGGTTTTGTAGAGAAGGCCATCACATAAATGAAGTTATGAACATAAGGACAATTAACATTCCTCAACATAAAGTCAAGTAGAAATTTAATGCATGTTATTAAAAGCTTATGGGAAAATGTTTAATCCGCAGGTGTTATTTACCTCACACAACCTTTGTAAAATTCAGAACATCATGTTAGCCCATCATTTGTATTAAATTATGTCTATCATGAATTAAATGTCTTAGATATATATGTTTTTATTTTACATGTTTGTATCAGTGGAATGTAATGTGACAGATGTGAGTCCGGAAAGACAAGAAAGAGAAAATCATGAAGTGAATTTTGGTGGGTGCATGAAAACAACAGTTACAAGTTTTAATGTGTGCTACCGAAACCTTGTTGAATGTAAGTCTTAGAAAGAAGTATTTTTTCACTGATGAAGGAGCCACAACCTCCATATGTGAATGTATTTCATATTTTTAAGTTTCAATATAAATTTTAGTTAATCAAGATATGGTTCTAGAATTTTCACTTATCATTCATACAACAACACTCTGTTTTAGTTTGTTTCACCATGAGTAAAATTGTTCGAAGTTTATTTTCTCCTTATAGTTGCGATTTTAATCCCCGCCACTCTGTATTAAAAGGAAATCCTTGATTATTTGATTTTTGCAACTGTATGGTCTAGATTAAGTGAGTTCCACAACTCTATGTAAACTTTCGCAATTGTGTTGTCTTGGTGAAGGTCATTTCCACAAATCTATGTGAACTTCTTGTGTTGGGGAAAATAATTTCCTCTTTCTTAAAATTACTAATAGGACTCACATATCTTCTCTTCCTGGCCATAAGGCCAGCTACTCAGCCAACATTACTTTTTCATATCTGGTGTGTAATATCAATAACACTCATATGGACTATTCTCCTCCTCATCTCCGCATCTATAGCTAGTAAAAGCATCCAGAATATCAGCACTCAAAAAATTCCCATCATTCTTGCAGAGCCTAAAAAAAATAGTTTCAAGGTAGTATAAGGTCAAGCACTAAAATCGCGGATGGTGGCTTATTCATGTCACCTAGATTCCATCATAGCGAGGCTAGAATTAAACTCATCAGTCACACTCGCAGTTGAAATTTTCATTTTAAGTCCAACAACTGGATGGGTTGACGAGGGTCCAAAGGTAAAGTCTCATCGTAATCGCACATTCTGGTTGAAACTCATAATAAAAATTCTAGAAGTCATATTCATCCTAGTAGGATGGGAAATCATAGGTTTTATATGTCTAACATCCATAGCTTAATATGGAAGAAGAGGAGAGAAGAAACATTGTTGTTGACTAGTTTCATGTGAAGGATTATTGGAGGAGGCACACTGTTGACCTGTAGGAAGCTGAAAAGTTGAATCTGAGGGAACTAGATGTTGATGAAAGAATAAGTAAAATGTTTGTCACTAATATATGAAAGAGTAAGTAATATCATAGCCAAGGAAATGAAAATAAAACCAAGTCTATTAGGGATATCGTTCTAATGTGCATATGGTTGCAGTGTTATGTGGTAATCCCGAGAAAATTATGTTGTTTTTTCTCAAACCTTATCTTTGGTAATGAATCTATGTATCATCTAGTGTAAAAATATTTTCAAGACACTTTAAAAAAGTGAAGGATGTGTATGAAGAATGCAAAAAAAATGAAGTAACATGGAAGGCATGCTTTGGGATGAGACTATTGGCAATGTCATTTTAATAAATCAAATGTCGATCAAGAAAGTCAAGGGAATTATTTACAAATAATTAAAGCGATAAAGTGGATTAAATGGAGCAGAGATTGTCTTTCTCAATATTCAAAACAATTAAATAAGATTATATTGAAAACATCAATAATAAATTATTAGATCAGAACTCGACCCTATGGAGTAGAGATGAAGTAAAACTGAACTGTCTACGACACTTAACAAACAAGAGAATCAAATGTGATGACACCTAGAAGAGAGTGAGATAAATATGTCAGCACAACGTCCTAATCTCAAGTGTTACAAATGGAGGCACTTACAATGCATCATTTCTCTCTTTGAAATTCAAATACATTCTTGCCCATTGGATTTGTGAAAATATCTACAAGTTCATCTTTGGAATGACAAAAAAAAATGTATTATGTCCCCATCTTTGACAAGAGTGTCATGGATGAAGCGAAAATGTGTGTCAAGGTGGTTTCTCTTTTTGTGGAAAATATGATTTTTTGATAAATAAATTGTTGAATTGTTGTCAAATAAATAAGAGTTGGCTCATTTTGAAAATTTGATAGATCTTTCAATAATCTTTTCAACCACATTGCTTGACAAGTTGATGAATTTGCTCCTACATATTATGTCTCAGCGGATGATATTGAAATGATTGACTCTTTCTTGGATGCCCATGAAATTATATTGGTTCCAAGATGAAAAGCATATCATGAGGTGGTTTTGCAATCATCTAAAATCCTTGCATAATCACTGTCTATATAACCTGAATGTGATTTTCTTTTAAAAATGTGTAAAGAGTAAACCATAGTCTATGGTACATGAAATCTACCTTAAGATAATTTTTGCAACTTTACAGTGAGTAATATTTGGTGTTTTCATAAACCCGAGACAAAACTTGCTGCAAACATGAAATGAGGCCTAGTTGTAGTGAAATATAACAAACTATCCACTAGAATTTTATACAATGTGTGATAAATTGGTGGTGCTATATCTTATTTTCTCAATTTTTTTCCTTGAGAAATTGGCGTGTCAGTTGGTTTGCAATTCGTCATCCCCAAATTTTGGATGTTGTCACTGGAATATTTTTGTTGACCAAAAATAATTCCATTAGCATACTGCTGAATTTCAATGCCTAAGAAGTATTTCATGACTCCTAGATTAGTCATATAAAACTTATTTTGAATTGTTTCTTTCAAATATTGTAACATCATATGACCTATATAAAGAATATCATCTACATAAAGGCACATAGTAAAAATTTTAGCTTCATGAGTTTTGGTATAAAAAGTTGGTTCATGACTACTTCTGCAAAAAGCACCTTTGATGAGATATGTGTCGATGTGACTGCACCAAGCACTTGGAGCTTGTTTCAAACAATATAATGTTTCCTTCAATCTATATATCTTATTCTCTTGTCCTGGAACTTCGAAACAAGGAGGCCACTCTACATAAACCTCTTCCTGCAGTATACCATTTAGGAAGGCAGATTTTACATCAAGCTGATATAATTTCCATTTGTGTTGAGTTGTTGTGGAAATTTATTTTTCTGATAATGTCTAACCTTGCTACTGGAGAAAAGGTTTCATCATAGTCAACACCAAAATTTTGTGAGAATATTTGGAAACTAGCCTTGCCTTATGTTTCTCAATTTCTCCATTTTCATTCAACTTGGTCTTATATACCCATTTCACACCAATTATGTTTTTGTCTCTTGGGAGATCAACTAATTCCAATGTATGGTTCTTCTCTACAAAAAAAATTTCTTGGTTCATTACATTAGCCCAATGTTGTTATACGGGTCAAAATCATGCTCCTCCTCATATATTTTTCTTATGCTTCTTGTTTTCTGACTGTCTTCAGAAGATTTTGAATCACGGGTTGATTGACTACTTGAAGATGTACCATTTTCATAATAGTATATTTATTGGTGAACCTGCAATCTTGGTGGATATGGTGGATATAAAATCTGATTTGTAGATTCATCAACATGATCAGATGAAGATTTATTGTCAAAAAACTAACATTTCTATTTAAAATAAAATTCTTTGTAACTGGATTGTAAAGTCTATAAGCCTTTGACTACTCACCATAGCCTACAAAAATACATCTTTCAGTTCTATCATTTAGCTTCTTTTGAGTTGCTTAGGAACATGTGCGAAATCTACAAATCCAAAAATTCTAAAGTGAGATACATTTACCTTTTTACCATCCCATGTTGCTTGAGGTACTGCATATTGGAGATTAGTCATTGGAGATCTGTTGAGAACATACATTGTTGTCTAAAATTCTTCAACCAAATAGTTATTTGATAACTTCTTCTCACCTATCATACATCTGGCCATGTTCATGATTGATTGATGTTGCCTTTCTGCTACTCCATTATGTTATGTAGTATACCTTTTTGTGTTAGCCATGATGATTCCTTGATGATGAAAAAAAACTTTGAAGTCATTGGAGCTATATTATCATCCTATGTTGGATATGAGTACATTCAAAGGTTTTCAACTCAGATTTTTTTCTTCTGCTTTGAACTCTTTAAATCTTGAGAAAGTATCTAAATTATTGAGAAAATACACCCATATCTTCCTGCTATAATCATCATTGAAGGTTAGAAAGTAAAAACCACCACCAATGGACTATGTCTGCATTGGGACACATATATCTGTATTGAGTAGCTCTAAAGGCTCTTTTACTCTAGAGGAAAATGTCTAAAAACTATATATTTTATCTTTTGATAGAACACACATTTCACAATCACAATATTTTTTATTAATGACAGGGATGCTAATGAAAATATAATGCTTCTAAAGCAGATTCATAGGCAGCATTCCATAGCTGAGATTGATCTATTCTTGATACATTCATTAGGAGAATTTTGAGGTCTAAAATGGGCCTCCTAAGAAAAATGTACAATCAAAATAAAAGTTATAAGAACCAATAGGATTCAAGATGATGATTTCAATCATGGGGGATGATTCACCTTTTTTGGAGTAAAAAATTAAAAATAATAAAAAATAATAAAATAATAAAACTTTTTTCAACCAGTATTTTCAGCTTATCTTCCTAAATTTTTACTCAAATTTCAAGTGAGATTACTTGTTGGATGCAAAATTTAATTCCTCATCCAATGAGTACCCATGTTGCATACTTTCGATGGACCCTCCTACTCGATAAATGAGAAACACATGAAAAAGGTGATTGCAATCACATTTTTCATGTATTTCTCATTTTTCGTGTAGCAAGGTCGATTGAAAGTATGCAACATGGGCACTAGGAATTAAATTATGCATCCAACGAGTACTCCCCCTAGGAATTTGAGTAAAAACTTAGGGAGATAAGTTGAAAATACAGATTGAAAAAATAGTTTTATTTTATTATTATTTTATATTCCTTTTACTTTTATTTTTTGCCTCCAAAATTTGATGATGTAATCTAATATTATTTTATTATTTCCACTATTACTTTATAATTTCCTTAGGAGGTCCATTTTAAACCTCAAAATTCCCCCAATGGTGGGTCACAAAAGATTCTGACATATTTCAACTTCTAAGAGTCAATGGAAACATATTATTCTTGGTTTTTTCCTTTGATATCAATATTTTATTGGGAGGTTTGTCATATATATAACATGTGTTCCCTTGATAGATTACATCATAACCATGTTTGATCAACTATGCTACACTAATGAGGTTATGCTTCAGATATGAAACATAATAAACATCAGGTATATATTTTTACTCATATTTTTTGGTAAGAACAAGGACAATACATTTCCCTTCAGTTTTAATACAAGAATGATCTCCAAGAGAAATTTCTGATACTATGGAAGCATCAAGATAATTTATTTATTTTTACTACCTATCATATGATTCCTGCAACTATTATCTAGCAAATAAAGGTCCTTATTGTAAGCATCTTCAAAAACATGGAAGGAAAGAAACATTATTTTAGAGGATTCACCTTCATTGTTGTAGATATGGACAATGCCTCTTTGTTTATATCAGCGCTTATTTTTTCATTCATGTTCATAATGTCCACAATTCTTGCAGTAATAATATTGGACATTAGATTTTGTCTATGGTCTACTTCTATGATTTTGGTTTTGTGGAGGTATCCACTACTTTGTAGCATAATGATGTTTTGATCTACCTCTGATTCACCCTCTGCCTTGCTTATAATGCCTCTATATCCTCTACCTCTACGTATTCCAAACGAGAGTTGTTCTTTGGAAGCTTATTCCATGGAACCTTCTACCAAGTTTCTTCTTGTTTCGTGTGTGAGAACTGATCTAGTTTACTATTTACATAGAAAGATATAAAATATTTGGATTCCAATATGGTTGTTACGATCATGTCATATTTATTAGGAAGGATACTGAGGACTTTTTCAACATTCTTCTGATCTACAATGGTTCCACCATTGAGTCTAATTTTATTGACTATTCCCATGATTCTAGTGATGAAGTGATGTACATTCTCTTTGTCAATGATCTTTAGGGTTTCGAACTGAGCTGTCAATGTATGCAATTTGAAATTATTCACTGTATCTTTACCTTGATACACAACTTCCAAAATATCCCAAGCTTCTTTTATTATTGATGTGATAATTATCTTGTCGAAGATAGAGTCATCATGTGAGTTTTGTATCCAACATTTGGCTCCATGCTCTTTATTTCTGAGTTCTACAACGACATTCTTCTCATTATTTTTATGGCTACTAATTGTTCTTGGGTTGATTCTACATAACCGTTTGGCAAGGTATACCAACATTCTTAGGCTTGCAAAAAAGTCTTCATTCTTAATGACCAAAATTGATAATTTTTTCAAAGGAGAGTTGGGGTCTGTGGACAAGCGCTAGAGGAAGAAATTTTATTTTAATGTGAATGTGCATGCATTTTTACTATCTCCTTTTCAAGGCATACAAAAAAAAAAAAATCAATAAAAATATGTTGCGACTTGCTTTTTTATATAACATCTCCATGTTTAAAAAAACAGTACTTTGAAAAATTAAAAACGACTTTTGAAAAATCTTATGCTTTCCTATAAATGCGTACAATTGAAATAACCCAATATTTCGTGAATCCCCTTTCTCAATGGAATGGGATCGAATTTTTAAATCATTAAAAAACAATCATTAAGCTCTTGTACTTATAAAATCCCTCTTTTTAAAATAACACAACCCCCTTTTTTGACTTTCAAATAAAAAAATCGAATAAAAAGCTTTCAAAAAACTTTTCAAATGCCCAATTTCAAAAACCTTTTCAAATTTGCATGCCTTAAGTTTCAAATGACAGAAACCTACCATATAAAAACCACCTTTATGTTTTTTTAAGAAAACATACCATTAACCTCCGCAAATTCAGTTGTTTTACCTTCGTGTAAAACTCTGTGCTCGTTTCACCTTCGTGTAGTGATTGTATGTTTTAAAAAAAATATTGCCTTGTCATTTTTGCACATTTTTTATGGCTTGTTGTGAGTAATTGTGTGTACTTATTCAATGCTTGGTGTGCAAAAATTTTAAGGTTTCTACAAATTCGTAAGTTTGAGACTTTTTGCACAGTTTCTTCTTGATTAAACTGTGAAATTGATGCGTTAAGCCTTTTTTACAGGTACGTAATTGCCCTCTTCTTCACAGGTGCAAAATTCACACTATTCTCCTCGGCCTCTCATGACCCTTGCTTCATGCTGATCTCTCTGGAGCCTTATGCAATCTGGTGCTCCAATACTATGACAAAGAATGAAAGATAAAAAATGGAGCAGAGATTTCTCTTCTCAAAAGAGTTAAATAATATTACATTGAGAACATCAATAATAAATCACTGGACTAGAACTCGACACCGATGGAGTAGAACTGAAGTAAAAATAAATTGTCTATGATACCTAACATATAAGAGAATCAAATGTGATGACACCTAGAAGACAGTGAGATTAATATCTCAATAATTATGATGAAGGACAACAAGGATGGAGAAAATTCCCATGCTCTCATCTTGTTTCTAACAGATTGGAGGTTAGAAAAATATGTAGTTATACAATTTGGATCATGAAAAATCACATCTAAAAACAGGTTTAAGACTCACGTTGAGACATTATCCTATCACTTCATTAGAAGTGGAAGATTATTTTAAGTATGCCAACAAACGGTCATCGAAGCTAACGATGGTCTCTGTAAAAAATATAAATTTTCGGTTGTCTCCTCTTTGTGGGAAATATTCCTTACAAGTATACAATGAAGCATGGGAGATGATATATTTGGTTGAGGAGTCTCATCCTGATCTGGTTGATCAGTATAGCTCAAATCTCAAAGCTCTTGAAATGGCTCTAAACTAATGTCAAAGCAAATATATCATTGCTGTTGAATCCAACACAATTCGTTTCGCTCAAATCCGATATCGGATGCTCCCGATATTGCGTTATGTTCGAATTGCTAAACCACTAAAAGTTTTGTAAAGTGGGTTGCAAGATCACCCGTTCAGTAGTTTTTAACCTGACCGGGCATTTGAATAAGTAGATGATTGTGTTTATTCGGTCCAATGGATGATTTCCACTTTCCTCGTTGTGATTGGCTCATGTATGGTGGGATTTAATTGGTTGAAAAATTGACCAATGAGGAATAGCCACATGGGCCAATCAGTGCCTTCCATGTTCCCTCATCTCATTGGTGTAAAGTTTTGTATATTTACAGAGCAGTCATGTATGGGGATCGAACGCACAACCAACCAACCCTAAGCAAGGCTCTCCACTGCCCTGCCTACCATGTTACTTGTTAAACCATAGGTTGCAAGGAATATTTAAGTTTTAATACGGTGTATGGTGGGGTTCGGGACCAAGTTAACCTCTAGCCCCCAGTCCACCCAACCATGATACGTGTGGGGCAGACAGGGGCATAGGGTTAACCCCGACCCCAACACCACGTTTCAATGTATTATGTCCCAAACTATATGTTATTTATTATGCCAACAACATATCCTCCCAAACTATATGTAAACATAATACATATAAACCATATGATATATGTGTGGCCAAAATTTTAGTAAGACAAACATATGTTAGTATATGATAACCAAAAGTTCCAGCGGTTATTCAACTCAGTTTTTTAAACCCTAGCGGTTCCCATTGTCAATACTTGTCATGGAATTTGAATGAAAATGGTGGAGTTGGTAAGTTTTAATGTTATCGGGATTAGACATAACAAAAACAATATATACAACTAAGAACATGCTAGAAGTTAATTCATGGTTCAGTGTTACGAGATAGATTTTGCAGGGAATGGAACCAACACTGGTCGAGATTCTGGACATCAAACCACCAGTCAAACCGAAATTTTTTTCACATGTGAACGAGCTCCAAAATTTAATGAATTTCAGAGGTTAAGTTTGAAGTTGGCATGCAAATTGAAACCTAAAACTGGTTCAACTAGGCATGAAACCTAAGTTCCGAGAAGAGTCAATCTTTTGGCGAGAGTGGAACTAAGAACTTGAATCCAACAACCTCAAACATGAAATGTGGCGGTATTTCGTCAGTTCATGGGTCAAATAGGTAATTTAAGGGTTCAATAAATTGCACCCAAACTGGCGGGAATCTCGTTGGCACGGGGAAAAATTGTCACCCCATGTGGCTGAAAGAGGCAGAATTTGTAGGATGGATAGCAGGTGGGTGCGATTCGGAGGAAAGTTAGCACGAAAACTTTTTTGGAGCATAACTCAGTCATTCTTTAACATTTTGGAGTGTAGAAAGAGCCGAGCTAGGGGTTTTTGATTGTTAGGGAACCATTGGAGACATTTATTCTTGCATTATGATCACTATGAATAGATGTAAACACATATTCTTGAGCATAATGAAAGAGGGCCAACAATGGAAGCTAGACCAAGAGATGTAACCCAGGAGGGGGGAACTCCATCTTTAGTTGTCTTCTGTATGCTATCATTGTACTAATGTATTCATTATTTTATGAAAATTTCGGTTTTAAAATCATGTTTATGTGTTGATATAATTGATATAACTGGATACAAACCCTAAACATTTCACTTTTAATTTTCACCATAAACTCCCAAGCTTACATATACAGATCATTTTGTTATTAGATCTAGAGTTATTTGGTTGTTTTGAGGGTTTGATTTTGTTGCAAGTGTTTCTGATGGTTACAAGGTTGAAGCTCAAAAGAGGAGAAGGAATGATTGTGGTAGCATGTCCTTAATTTAGGTAAAGGAGATCGCATTTGCCGCAGTCTCCACCATAAATTTCAGCTCAAGTTTCACCAAAAGCCTCTCTAGTCATGCAATATGCAAAGGATCCTGAAAATATGTCAGATGATGAGGAGGCTTTCAGAAATACATTCTTTGACATGACACACATGGTGAAAGTTCTCTATGAAGAGATGAACACAAGGTTTCAAGGTGAGAGCTCCAATCCTCCAAAGGGAGATGGAGATCAGATTCTGAAAGTAAATGGAGGAGATGGGGACAACTACCAAAAGGGAGTGGAGGGAATGGTGAAAAACCACCATTAACTCCACCTTTATCTTCACCTCCACCCTCACCACTATATTAACCATAATTATATTTTACATAAACTCGTTCACAAACACCTCCCCTCTAAAGGGACATGGTAAAACTCCATTGTTGAAACTTGACATAAATTTTGAATTGACTACATATAATGGAGATGTAAATGCTAATAAATTAGATAATTTCATTAGTCAGCTTGAAGGGTATTGCAGGATACATAGTATCAAGGATGATGAGACCAAGATTCAAGTTGCTTCATTAACGTGGGAAGGTGCAACATTTATTTGGTGTGAAGCCAAAACTCAACAGGACATGAAGAAAGATTGTAAGGTTTTATATTCTTGGAATGATTTTTTTGTTGCATTAAGAAGAAAATTTTATCCTTTAGCATAGATGCAGAAATTGATCATGGATAGGCAAAACTTGAGGAAATTAAAGGGTCAAATTGTGTAAATTATACCGAAGGGTTTAGAAGGAGAGTATTGATATTGGGTGTAGATTTATCATCTCAAGACACCTTACTCAAATATATTGTAGGTTTACATATCCACTTTAGACACACTATTATCATGTTTAACCCTACAAATTTAGATGAAGTTTCTCTACAGGGCACACATCTTGAAGAAAGAGGAAATATGTTTATGATGAAACACATGATAACAAATTTGAGTCTAGAGACAAAGGAAAGGGTAAGTTCAAAGGAAAAGGGAAGAATAATGATGCCATCAAGACGAATAAATAAAAACACACATGAAAACATTGTTCCAAAGAAGGCCATGATGAATATTATCGTTGGAAACTTCATCGTGAGATGAGACCCAAAAATTTAAAAGACCAGGAGAAATAAAAGACAACTAAAACTAGAAAACATTATTTAGGTTTTGATTCTGGGAATGAAAAAAATATCACAACCATGGGTTTTAAAGGTAAGGACATTGCAAGTACTATTTCTTCAAATTGTCTCAATGATACTAATAATTAAAACATAAGAATAAATATTTTCCACATTAGAGTTATTTCAAAACATAGCAAGATAGATACACTACTTTATAGTGGTTCACAAGAAAATCTTATCTCTGAAGACATTGTTAGGAAGTTGAATTTATAGACCATACCTCATCATAAACCTTATCTTTTAGGTTTGGTATGTGAGAATGAAAAATTCAAGGTGATAGGGAAATGAATAATTATCTTTTCCATCACTAGAAACTCTATTGATGCGGTTGAACTTGATATAGTTCCTCTTGATATATGTGGTATTTTTTTGGGAAGCCAATATCTATATGATAGGAGATCCATTTTTCATCACCATGAAAATAAATTTCATTTTTTCAAGAATGGGATTGAGTACATTGTTAGAGCACATAGCAAGAAATTGAGTTCATCTCTTGTGAATGCGGGAGAAATGAAGATAATTATTAATGTTAGCCTAAATTTTGCATTGTTAATGTTCAAGCACAATGACGTTGAGAATAAAGCCTTTCAAGGATATGAATGAGATTTGAAATCTGATTTAATTGAGGTGTCTAATTCGTGTGATAATATGTTTTAGGAGTCTAACATGTTTCCTCCTGAAATAGGTAAGAAACATGAAGTGAATTTCCGGCAAGATGCATCATTGATGAATATTGGTTTTAATAAGATGCCAGTGTTAAAGAATGCAGTGGTCAAAAATAAAATGAAAAAGTAAATTGAAAAGCGGACATTGGTCCCAAAATATATTCGAGTGGGTTTCATAATGTTTTGGATTTGTAGAAGTATAGTGCATGGCGATGGCAATCACATTTGGTAAAGAGTGGAGCAAAGTGAAAGGCTAGACATGCTAAGCATCGCTATGGCGACAATGTTCAAGGTGAAGTGAATTTGAAATTGAGCAAGTTTCCATTTATTGAAGACTGAGGAGGGAATTTTCATATTCCTACAAAGTTAGTTTTTTGTTCTAGAAATCTTGGAAAATTGCAGAAATATGTCATTTTTGACAACAAGACAAGGACTTCAAACTCAAGGAAAGTGATGCACTTTCATTAAAAGCTCAAAGAGAAAAATATAAACAAGGCTAAGTGAAATGAGACGAGGAGGGTGATGGAGTTTTCACCTCTATTTTTTCACTAAAAGTTATCTTTTAGAGGTCCAAAAGTTTCCATTAGGGATGAATGATTCAGTGGATCAACATTATGCTCAAATTTCAAAGTGCTTGAAATTGCTTGAAACTGGTGCCAAAGCGAAGATCCTGTCTCCCTAAATCCATCTCAATTGACTTCACTCAAAATGTATATTAGATGCTCTTAATATTGCCTTTTGATTGAATTGGAAAAAAACAAAAAACTTTGTAAAGTGGGTTACAGGTACAACCAGTCAGTAGTCTGTACGCTCACTCAACATCTCACTATGTAGGTGATTGTGTTTATTTGAGCCAATGGTTGATTTCCACTTGTCTTGTTATTATTGCCTTGAATATGTTGTGATTTAATTTGTTGAATGATTGACCAATGAGGAAAATCCACATGGGTCATTCGATAGCTGCAACATGGCCTCCTCTCATTTGTGAAAAAATTTGTATATGGCCAGAGAAAGCCTGTATGGGGTTTGAACATAAAACCAACCAGCTAGAAGTAAGGCTCTCGAATGCCCCACCTACCATGTTACTTGTGAACCCATAGGTTGTAAGGCATATTTAAGTTTTAATATGTTGTATTGTGGGGGTCGGGACTGGGGTTAACCCCTTGCCCCCAATCCACCCAACCATGATATGTGGCAGGCAGACAAGGTCTCAGGGTTAACCGCGACCACAACACTACTTTGCAACATATTATGTGCCAAACTATATTTTATGTATTACTCCAACACCATATGCACAAAAAATATATGTAAACATCATATATCTAAAACAAAGGATATATGTGTATCCCAAAGTTTATAACACCCATATGACATTGTAACATCATATCCCAAAGTTTTGAGCAATATTCAACTCAATTTTTAAAACCCTAACGGTTTTGACAGTTAATACTTGTCATGGCATGTGAATGAAAATGGTAGAGGTGGTAGAGTTTAATGCTATGACAGTTAGCCATAAGACTGATGGCCTACACGTGTGAGCACATACTAGAAGTTAATTCATGGTTAATTGTTATGGGTTAGAGTCAGCAGGGAATGGAACCACCATTGGGCAGGGTTTCAGACATTAAACCACCAGTCAAACTGGCAAACAATTCATATGTGAACGAACTCAAAATTTTAATGAACTGTAGAGGTTAATTTTAATGTTGTAGGTGCACAAATTTAAATCTAACCCTGGTTCAACCAGGAAAAAACCCCAGATTCTGAGATGAGTCAAGCTTTTGTCCATACTGGAACCAACCACCCAAATCCAATGGCCTCAAATGCACAACGTGGCACTATTTCTTCGGTTCATGGGTGATATAGATAATTTAAGGGTTCAAAAAATTGCACCCGAACCAATGGGAATCTTTCTGGGGCAAGGCAAAATTGTCGCACCAAGTGGCTGGAAAAAGGCATAATTTATAGGATGGATGGTAGGTGGGTGCTATTTGGTGGGCAACTAGTAGGAAAAATTTTGTGGAGAGTAACTTAGTAAATTTTCGACTTTTATTAGTGAAAAAAGAGCCCAACTAGGGGTTTATGGCTATTCTCGAGCCACTGCAGAGATTTTTTTTTCATTCTGAGCATTGTAACTTCATGTAAACATATATTGTTGAGAAATTTAAATAGGTCCAACATTGGAAGCTTAACCATGTAATGCAGAAGCATTAGGCTCAAGAAAATACTTTGTATATAAATAGACATAAGGGGGGTCTCATGTTTTTGCTTTCTCATGTAATTATTTATATTTGAGTGATTTTAATTAAATATAGAGATAGGAATTGAAAATGTTCTCAAACTATTGTAGAACATGAGGAGAATTTGATTAGCTAAGAATGTGAAGAGTCAGTTTAGTAAATTTAGGGAGTTAGGCTAAATTGAGAATTCCAAGAGTTTTGTTGAGTCACTGAAGGAGCTGAATCGATTGATATCAGTTTGTATAAGTATAAGCCTCAAGGGCATTCAGAGACAGACTTGGAGAGCTCTGGAGAGGTAGAGTAGGAGGGCCATCGAACTGAAAATCAAGCCAGAACTAAGAAGGCTTTGTAAATTGAGTTTGGATGTATAAATGAAGAATTTTTTTTAAATTCTATGTCATGTATATATATGAATCCCTTGATAAAATACTGTGTCAAGAATGTTTTTGTTTCTATGAAATAAAACATGAGGCTTTGCATACGAGGATTTTAGTTAATGTTTATTGCGTGCTTTGAATTGTATATATTGAGATTTACATATGCTGGAGAGAATGTAATGGATGTTCCTTTTGAGCATGTTTACTCTGGTTGTTTGAAATCGATTGAAATTGATCCACTTTCATTGGGTCACAAAAACAAAGAAGTATTCTTACCCTCGCAAGTTTGATTGGGTCATCTATTATGGAATGCGTTGAATTCCTGTGTGGAATTCCAAGCACATTTGATCGGAATATGAAATCTCAGATGCAAACTGGGACGAGAATCAAGGATTTGTTAAGTGGTAATGGAAACTGATGCAACAAGAACTGCATCAAGTTAAAATTGCAGTGTTGAAGAATGGGTTGTATCACAACAAAATTGAATGCACGAGTCAATAAAATAGAGTTAAGGTTACAAAGCTGAAGGCGGAGGTTAACAAACGAGGAACATAACCTTGAGCGATGAAGAAAGGTGGAACTGAAAAGTGTGAACAGTGAAACCGAGATTAGAAAACTAGTAGTATCACAATTTTTAAAACTGGTAAGTGGAATTGTGAAAAAGAACACTATATCACTTGTTGATTGATGCGTTTCCATAAGTGGTTTGGAAAAACCATTTATATCGCGCGATATTGGAGGATTAACTCTCGTGCACCTAAATTACGCGATGAATGTTGGATGTGTGAGATATTGAAGGTTGGAACACGAGAGCAGCTAGGCCGTCGGATCATAAGTTAAACCAAAGTATGTTTATAATTGCCTGTGGGACCCAGAACCTTACATAGTTTGGCGTTGGGTTTAATCCGAAAGGTCGAAGGCTTTTTAATGTTTGTTGATAATTGGATGCACATTAAACCAATCAAATTTAATATAAGTGCAGAGCGAAGGTCTATTGTTGGGTTAATATGTGCCAATACAAATTGATGTGTTAAATCTTATTGAATGATGAGTGGACTTGTAAAAAATGGGTTATAAGTCATAAGTTTAGAGATTTACAGATATAATGCTGAGGGTAATTAAACCGAAGGTTCAATGGTAAACCTATTGAAGAGGTATTTCATTAGGAAATGAAATAAAGGAGGATACTTTGTATTCAAGTTCAATTGTTTGTCGAATAGTGGAAGGTGAGTATATAACATGCCATTATATACATATAAGTGATTATATGATGGGTTTTGCCCGAAAGTGAATGTTAATTCAATCCTTATGAGATGGGTTTATAACCACAATAGTATGTTGAGTAGAGATATCTTCACATATGGATTTTCATTGTGGTTGATAACCTTTGATTAAGAGAAGATAAGCCTCCGCATTGATTTAAATTGCCAGTGGAGATTTTATTGGGCCTTAAAACTGGGATGAATTTTTATATGCACGAGAGATTGAAAAGGTGATTTAGGAGGGGTTTCCCGGTATCATGTGGTATCAGAGCTGGATAAGCTCTTTGAGAATTAATTTCTGAATGCATGTGTACTAAAGCAGTGAGGAAAATTTGAAGTTTAATATGTTTAACAAAAAATGCAGAGTTGATTAGGTGTGGAGTGAAGGTATTCAGACTTGCAGAGTCTGGAGTTGAAGACAAAGTGTTTTAAGATTGCAACACACAGAGGTGCAGTGTAGGTGAAAGAAGAAGCAAGATTATACAGGATCTTGAAGGTGAGCAGTATTTAACGCTGATTTGAAGTATTCCTTGCATAATTCAGATTGCAGGCAATTGGAGAATCTTAGCAAAAGCAAATCACAGCTTTGAGAGTAGTGATGAAAGAGTCCAACAGAGGATTATAAAGGGAAGAAGAAAGTGTGGTAGAACCTGGAGAATTCCCAACAAGGGTTGGATAAAAGAAGAACAAATGAATTCTTGAAAAGTTGTAGAGTGAAGCCTAGAGAGAGCAGAAGAGAGTGCTCAGAAGGTTCCAGCATAAGGGGACTAGTACTTGCCAAAAGCCCAGATCCGGAGGAAAGGATTGGTGAGGTAAGTTGCAGAAAGAGAGCCTGCTGTTGCAGAGGCTTGGTGTAGCTGATGAGTGAGATGGCTATTGATATTCATAGCAGAGATTGCAGAGGTTCTGAGAGAGGCCACAACAAAAAAGAGGAAGAAGATGCCAGGAAAAATGGCATGAGGAAGAAATTGACTAATGGAGAATATTGGAAAGAGGTAGCTGAGATCTAGGAGTAGTTCAACAAATTGGAACTGATGATAAAGGAAAGCCAGAGATTTGGTTGGCTCATGAAGAAGAAGGTAAAGTGGCACAGGCTACAGATGAAGAGAGAGCAAATGATAAATGCTAAGCTGAAGGAGGAATTACTCAGAATGATTGAGTATTTGGAGAAGGACTTGAAGACTGAGACTTCAAGTTAGATCAAGGGGTCAAATGACTTTACATGTGATGATTTTTGTATGTTTTCAGGAAAAACATGTGGAGAAGGGAAAAATGTTGATGTTGTCACTAAGGAAGAAAATGAGACAGCCAAATATGTTGTAAATGTCCATACATAGTTGGGGAAGAGTTTTTCTTTCCGATATATTGGAAGCAGAGGAGATCTAAATTGTGATGATGGCCAAAAGTTGGAAATTGAGAAATCAATTAGACAACTTAAAGAAAATGAAGAAAATGAAGAGAGGACCATTGAAGAATTTTCGAGATATATAGAGGACTTGGGACAGCAGGAGGATTTGATGGCCAGGTCATCAAATGAGACCATGGTGTCTTGTGGTTTTACAACTAACAAGTTGTGTGTGAATGCAGGTATTGAACAAGAAAGTTCATATGATGAAACTGTGATAAAGGAAGTCGAAATTTGTCAAGTCACATATGATGATTATCTTTTAGATGAAGATCAAAATGAATTACTGCAGCAAAAGTAATTCATAATTTCCTTGTTTAGTGAAAGAAATTGTTTGAGTGGGAACATGAAAGTTATTTCTGATGATGATCAATTTGTTATTAATGCTGGTAGTGACAAATTGCTTTCATTAAATGGCCATGGAAAAAGTGATGGACAAATAACTGAGATTATTGCAGAGTTGGAAGATCATAATTATATTCTGATGAAAGATGAAGAAGTAGTGACAACAGGAAACTTGACTTGTGATAGAGAGAAAGATAATGAAGATAGTATGAATGTTTTCTCAGATGAGATGACAGATTTATGGCATGAGTTAAGTGTTCTGGAGCAGAGGAAAAAAACACAGAGAAAAGGTGTTCAGATTGTGAAGGCAACGATAACTGTGGATAAGAAGGTTCATTTTTATGAACAAGAGCAAGGAGACATCCTTGAGAAGGATGTTGTAGAAGAGAGACTAGCTGACAGTCTCAAGAATTATTTGAAGGATTGCAATCAGCATACTGATGTGCTAATAGAGAAGGAAATAATTTCAGGATAGCATACTGAAATACTGGCAGAGGAAGGAAAGGCACTGAGGCCTTATGATTTTTTTTTTAACAATTGTTTTGTGAATGCAGATTTTGTTGGTGATGAAAATTTGACAGCACTGAACAGCCAAAGAAAGGAGGAGGAAAATTCTGTGGAAGACTTTAATCCATGGAATGAAGAAATTGGATTACTAGAGATTATGTTGAATAACCAAGATTCAATGCAGGAAGGAAAACCTTAATTTCAAAATTGGGGATTGAAGAATGTGAAGATAGAAAGGAATGAAGAAAATGGATGTTTTCTGAGTCTTGGAAAGGAATTAGGAATGTAGACAGAATAATTGGAGTCTAGATCATCAATTGAGACCATTGGGTCTTGTGATTCTAAAATTAACAACTTGGCTGTGTTGACATGTATGGCAGAATACAATACATCTTTTGGAGTTGTCTTGGATACAGATAAACTGTTACAGAAGAAGGAAGGTAAGGCTATCATGCCTCATGTAAAGGAACTTGTTGATGGCAAGAAGGAGTTGATTTGTCTGATGGATAAAGATAAGACCGGAGGATAGAATTTTGGGACTGTCAGAGCAGTGGAGAATCAGAATTTTATTCTGATAGAGGATGAGGATACAATGGTTGAAGAACCTGAATTGATTTCCAGAATAAATCAAGAAGATGGAATAAAATTACTGAAGATTGTCAAGAAATAAGAAGTAGAACATGTTGAAACAAGTTTGCAGCATATTGATGAAATGCTTGAAAATAGATGGCTGAATTGGTTGTTGAAAACATTTAGAGAAGAAAATGAAATGGAAGAGTAGCAGATTGAAGTGTTGCCAGAGGAAATGATAAAACAACAATTTGAAGTGTTGCCAGAGGAGGAAGAGACACAAATATTTTGTAGTTTTGATGTTTGTTTTATGATTGCAGGTATTGAAGGAAGGACTAAAGGAGGTTTGGTCCAGGAGAAGAAAATAGATGATGACAAAGAGTGGAAATTTAAATATCAGTCCAGAGAATTGCTGAAGTTAGAGAATGAAGAAATTGTCATGGATGACAATTAGAAAGAGTCTTACTGTTGCAGAAAACAAGAGGGTATGGATGATTTGGTGAAATCTAGCACAGGAGCTAGAGATAGAGTTAAAGCAATGGCTCATAAATTAAGAGCTAGGGAAACAGTGAGGACTGAAACAACTAAAGCTAAAGTTAAAGCTGTGGCTAAAGCTACAGAAAATGTGGATGTAAGAGTTCAGCAAATAAGAACTTAACAAGCAGAAGCAGAGGTAAGAATTCAACAATCAAGAGGAAGCAGTTTCCAGCAGTCAGAAGAAAATTAGATAAAGAAATTGAATTGATAAGAAGATTGATGGAGAAGGTGTCTCAGAAGAAGACATCATCAAGAAAACAAAGGATTAGCAGTAACAAAATAAAGACAGAAGGAGAATGTAAAAGTGCAGCTAGTGGAGCAAGACAGAATAAGATATGGAAGCCTGGTGAAGTGTAGAAGAAGAGTATTGCAGCAAATGACCAACTACAGAACAAAGTGTGGGATCCAGGAAGACAAGGATGAAAACACATGATCAAGAGATCATGAATCATTTTAACATGGGGAGTCTGATGCAGGAGCATTAGGCTCAAGAAAATACTTTGCATATAAATAGACATAGGGGGATCTCATGTCTTTGCTTTCTCATGTAATTATTGATATTTGAGTGATTTTAACTAAATATATAGAAAGGAATTGAAAATGTTCTCAAATCATTGGAGAACATGAGGGGAAGTCGATTAGCTAAGAATGTGAAGAGTCAGTTCAGTAAATTTAGGGAGTTAGGCTAGATTTAGGCTAAATTGATAATTCCAAGAGTTTTGTTGAGTCACTGAAGGAGCTGAATCGATTGATACCAGTTTGTATAAGTGTAAGCCTCAAGGGAATTTAGAGACATACTTGGAGAGCTCTTGAGAGATAGAGTAGGAGGGCCATCGAATTGAAAATCAGACCAGAACTAAGAAGGCTTTGTAAATTTAGTTTGGATGTATAAATGAAGAATTTGTTTTAAATTCTGTGTCATGTATATATATGTATCCCTTGATCTAATACTGTGTGAAGAATGTTTTAGTTTCTGTGAAATAAAACATGAGGCTCCGCATACAAGGATTTTAGTTAATGCTTATCGCATGCTTTGAATGGTATATATTGAGATTTGCATATGCTGGAGAGAATGCAAGGGATGTTCCTTTTGAGCATGTTTACTTTGGTTGTTTGAAATCGATTGAAATCGATTAAAATTGATCCACTTTCGTTGGGTCACAACAACAAAGAAGTATTCTTACCCTCGCAAGTTTGATTGGGTCATCTGTTGTGGAATGTGTTGAATTCCTGTGTAGAATGTCGAGCACATTCGATCGAAATATGAAATCTCAGATCCAAACTAGGACGAGAATCAAAGGATTTTTTAAGTGGTAATGGAAACCGATGGAGTGAGAACTGCATCAAGTTAAAATTTCAGTATTGAAGAATGGGTTGTGTCACAGTAGAAGTGCATGCGCGAGTGGATGAAATAGAGTTAAGGTTACAAAGCTGAAGGTAGAGGTGAACAAACGAGGAACGAAACCTTGAGAGATGAAGAAAGGTGGAATCGAAAAGCATGAACAATGAAACCGAGGTTAGAAAACCAGTAGTATCAGACTTTTTAAAACTGGTAAGTGGAATAGTGAAAAAAACGCGATATCACTTGTTGATTGACGCGTGTCCATAAGTGGTTTGGAAAAACCATTTATATCGCACGATTTTGGAGGATTAACTCTCGTGCACCTAAATTACGCGATGATCATCATATGTGTGAGATATTGAAGGTTGGAATGCGAGAGCAGCTAGGCTGTCGGATCAGAAGTTAAACCAAGGTATGTTTATAATTTCCTGTGGGACCCAGAACCTTACATAGTTCGTTGTTGGGTTTAATCCAAAAGGTCGAAGGCTTTTTAATGTTTGTTTGATAATTGGATGTGCATTAAACCAATCAACTTTAATATAAGTGCAGAGCAAAGGTCTATTGTTGAGTTAATATGTGCCAATACAATTTGATGTGTTAAACCTTGTTGAATGATGAAGCGGACTTGTAAACATTGGGTTATAAGTCATAAGGTTTGAGTTTTACAGATATAATTCCAAGGGTAATTAAACCGAAGGTTCTATGGTAAACCTATTCAAGAGGTATTTCATTAGGAAATGAAATAAAGGAGGAGACTTTGTATTCCAGTTCAATTGTTTGTCGAATAGCGGAAGTGATTATATAATGGGTTTTGCCCGAAAGTGAATGTTAATTCAATCCTTATGAGATGGGTTTTAACATATGGGTTTATAATCATAATAGTATGTTGAGTAGAGATAACTTGACATATGGAGTTGCCTTGTTGTTGATAACCTTTGATTAAGAGAAGATAAGCCTCCGCATTGATTTAAATTGCCACTGGAGATTTTATTGGGCCTTAAAACTAAGATGCATTTTTATATGCATGAAAGATTGAAAAAGTGAGTTAGGAGGGGTTTCCCGATATCACCATGAGTTGTAGCCGAGGAGAGGTGAACTTCTTCATCATTTAATGTGTTGTGTATGTTGTTATGGAAGTGATGTGTTTGTTATTTTCTACTAAACTGAATTCTAAAAAAATTGTTTTGTGTTCATGTAATTGAAATAATTGACTAAACATACCTTGAAAATTTCACTTGTAATTTTTACCATAAACTTTGAAGTTTACATATACATTTCAGATCCTCAAACAAATGGCTTGCCGAGTGAAGCCACAGATCGTATATTCAGAGCAATGCAGGAAGAAAGTGACACACCACCGCAGTAGCAGCAATGATCAACCAAAATGGGAGATGCAGCAACATTCGAAGCAACAACAATGAACGAAAGAATAGAAGAAGCGAAGGAAGCAACGAACGAAACAACAGAAGAAGCGAACGAAGCATCGAAAGCAGTGAAAAATTTGCAAACGAAAGTGGAAAGAATGCTATGAACATCTATCACAAGATTCTTCGTGGTGAACACACTATAGAGGATTGGGAGATATTAGAGGCAAAGAATGCATTATACAAATTTTGAAAGAGCATCAAGTACAAATTAGGTAATTTTTATTTTAATAATCTATTAGATGAATTATTGATTTCATTATTAGATATTATTCGCTCTTGTATTCATAAAGTGGGGCCCGCATTAGTGGAAATCTGTAGGAAATAGGCACAAACTTATTAAAAAAAGGAAGTTGTTGGAGGCCATTTACAAAGTCAGTAAATCAAAGGGACTAATGGAGAAGCTTAAATGGGGTCGTAACCGGCATATCACCACCACAAAAAAAAGCACCCCAACAGGAATGGTGTAAAAACGTGAGCATTGCACCATCGAACGAAGGCTCTGTTATGGTATACATTGCATCAATAGCGTCATGAACAGTCCACGAGCTATGTTAAAATTGTCTTTGTAACTCCTCTTTTTGTCTTCTTTGTTATTTTCCAGCTCCTTTCTAAGCGCAAGTTCTGGTTTTTTGTTTTAATCCTCCCAGTTCAGATTCTAAGGGTTTTTCTCAAAATTATTGTATTAGTCACTTCAGTTTCTCAAGTTTTGTTTTGAGGATGATTGTATTTGTCCATTTAATTGCATGCCATTTTCCATGGTTTAGTAACTAGTTGGAAGGTTTTATATGTTAGGTAGATGTGAATAAAGAACTGTTTTCTTGAAAATATTTATAGGCGTTTAAAATTCGAGATTTTGTGTGGTGGAGTGTCTTTTTCTAAAATGTTTAGTTTTAAATTTGAAACTGAATGTCTAGCGACAATAAACAAATAAATATAAAATTCTCTGATGCAAATAAGCTTATCACGTGTCAACTTAAAACATGTGATAACACTGTAACATGTTTCATATAAAGTTGTGATAAAATTGTAACATGTTTCATACAAAGTTTTTCAATTACATAAAGCATATAAGAGTATTTCACAGTTCATTTCAGGTTTGTATTATACTTTTTATATGAATAAAATATTTGACATTAACGGTTAGTTTCAACATAGTTCGTGTGTATTTTTTATATATTATTATGAACTATATTTTTATGAATTAATATAGTTTATATTAAACCTGATTTAATATATTATTGTCAACTATATTCTTGTAAATCAACATGGATTCATGTCTATATTTAACTTATTACGTGTTGAAATGATCAAATCTATCAACTTCAAAACTTTTTCTAGATTTTTAATTAAAAAGGACGTTTATATCATAGTAATCCTCAAAACTTTTTCTAGATTTTTAATTAAAAAGAAGTTTACATCATAGTAATTCTTCATGATTTGATAGCTAAAAAGTTAAGATAATCTTATCTTGACTTAAATTGAATTCACAAGAAAACATCAATAAGAAAAAAAAATATAGAATACAATCATATTATTATACCTAGCACAATTACGTTAGTAAATGTGATTTATATACCAAGCATACTAATATAATTTTCTAATATCAATATTAATGTCCCTTATTAATAACTATCATTCTTCACATTTACTATTAATCTTATTGTTAATATTAACTATTAATTATACCAAGATTCTTGAAAATATGAGAAAATATGATCGACTAAGATTTAATAATAGCTAAAAGTGACATTCCACCCTATAAACTCACTACACTGGTTATGAATTCTTTGTAAACCCTAGACCACAATTAAGAAAAATGTCGATTTTCCAGTGTTTGTTGTCAGTTAATCTCGGTGCCTTATGCTAATGCAGAAAAAATCCTAATATCTTATATTTTTACCAAATAAATAACTAGTGTCTCATTTAAATGAAAACGTGAATCCTATTAAGCATTCTATTTCAATTGAATTCAAAAAAGAGAAAAATATTTGTATCACATCAACCTTGTTCGAAGGAGGATTTAAGTTTTGTCAAATGTATACCCTGTGCACGTTCCATACATGCCACAATTACGTACTCCAAAATTAGATCTTTTAGTTCTAGATATATACTCAAAAAAATTTAATGCAACTTGTATTGTTGTGAAATAAACAACATATACACTATGCTTCATTTGAACCAAAAAATGAATCATTGTAAATATTTTAGTTGAAATGAATTAATAGCTCTTCAATATCTTTGTCATAACAATTTTTTGTGGAGGTGGATTCTCGCGTAATACCTTAACGAAGAGAGGACATACTGATGGATTCCAATGCCGTCTCCATCATGAATTTTGACCTCATGTTGTTCCTCTTAATACTTAGCTTTCACTCTGGCCTGAAACTGTAATAAACATTATATTACAGTAGGAAAAAAGGAGGGTTTTCTGAATTCTAATAGTCGAGTCGAGTTATTCCTTTAAATCGAAATAGGAAGAAAATTAAATATTTTTTTTAATTAAATTGCTTAACCATCCAGGCCTATGAAAATTCAAACTATGATATACACATATTACACTAAAAGAAAGGAGGGTGTTCTAAACCCTAAAACTCTAGTAATTCATTTAAATAAAAACCAGAACTAAAATTAATATTTTAATTGAATTCTTAAACTCTCAGTCCATGTGAAAAAACAACCTAGTGAGAGACACATTCCACACTAGTTAAATGTTGGATTTGATCATGTAGGAAACCTGGTAAGCATTTCCTAAAAACTTGAAATTCAAACTAAATATATTATTTAGTAACTAAATTAAACCCTAAAATGATTATCTCACTTAGACATTAAATTGAAACCTGGTAATCGGTGAATTTGAGCATTAAATTAAATTGAGTCTTGATAATCCATACACCTCGCATCAAATTGAAACCTGTAATTCCATGCACTTGGTAACCATAACAAGAATTGAAAACTGAAAAGAAGTGGAGAAGAGGATGGCTCTTCTGAATATTAAAAATTAGTTAAATAAGACTACATTGGAGACATCAACATTAAACGACTGCAGCGAGACTCAAATAAAATTGGACTAAAAGAAATTGAACTAGGGCACTTGGATGGATGGTTGCGACACCTAGCAGGTGGTTTGAATTATATTCTCCAGCACCCCCCCTTAATTACAACCACATAAAATTTAATTAAGATAATTGCTAGTCTATGTCTCAGTGAGGCTTATGATTTAAAAAATTGACTTCAACTAGATTTGGATTTCTTCTTCTCTTCTTCCATATTCTATAGCTTCTAAATTGTTTCTGCATTTTCTTCTTGTTGTATTTTTCAAACCTTTGTTTCTTCATTTGTTTGTGCAAGTCATATATTGTTCCACGATGACTAAGCATGTCATGGACATGTTCAAGAAATGACTTTTATGTGGGCTGCTGCCACATATTGTCTTCTATATTGTACTTTTCATCATCAATCTGCTGCAACATAAGATGAGAATAATATTTTATCTCTTCAAAAATCCAATACATGAGGATTTCATTAATGTGTTCATCATGCATGTTGTCTTGAACATTCATATCTATAGCTTATGTGTAGACCTCAACTAGACATGGTGTTGCAAGCCATGTTTCAAGGAACTTTAACTCTTCCTCATAATCGATTTTTTTACCTGCATTTTGGAAATCAATGGTAACTGTAAAAATATATCCAAAACCACAATGGTTGTGTTCCTTCGACTCTGCAATGAGAGCTTTCACCTATTGCATTTCCTTCTATGCCTCTTCCTCTATCTTTTTTTTTTCTTTGTAGGCTTTCTTCTCCTCTATAATGGAAAACTTCTCTTTTTGCACTTCCTTTTGTGCTTCTACCTCTATCTCGGTTTCTGTTGTCCCTTTGGAGACTTCTTTCTTTGCATATATATTTATCTCTGTTTCTGTTTCTATCTTTGTATTTATCTTTGTCTCTTCTTCACTAACCTATGTTGCTACAAACATGTTGTCTACCACTGACTCAAGTGCGATTACCTCACTAAATAGCATCATGATAATATGATGTTTTTGTTGTATCATATGCAACCAATCATCATTAGCCAAAAATTCTCTATGAAAATTTACATGAACAATATTAGTCACTTGATTTACCATAGTATTTTTACTCTCATCAGCAAGGCTTGTTGATGTAATCACCAAATCATCATCAACAATATCTCTTGATGGAATCACCAACATATCATCAAAAAAATTTGTTCCTGGTATCACCAAGTCATCATCAGCAAGCTCTATTCTTGGTTTCATCAAATCATCATCAGCAAGATTTGTTGCTAGAATCACCAAGTCGTAATAAAAAAGCTCTATTACTGGATTCATCAAATCATCATTAACAAGCTCTGTTGTCGGTATCACCATGTTCTCATGAGCAATATCTCTTGCTAGATTCATTAAATTGTCATCAACAAGCTGTGTTGTTGGATTAACCAATTTTTCGTCAGTAATCTCTATTGGTAGATTCATGAAATATTTTTCCACTTGTAGTTGTGTATAGTTGGGTTCACAAGCATCTTCATGCTGCTTCTCTTCTTCTTCTGCAATTTATTCACAAACATCATCCACTTCTGGCTGAGCACAATGGGATTCAAGAAACATTCCATTACGTTGTAGATTTTCTACTATAGATCCACCTTCATCTTCAACTTCAATACTCCCCCTTGCACCAAAACACCTCTCAAGAGTATCCCAAGCCTCCTTGGCTATCTTGGCATCTGTATCAGAGGGAGAATGATGTCATCCAAAGATTATTGTATGCATTTTAATTCAAAGGAATCCTTTTGCATCTTCACTTACATATCTAAAAAGATCTAAAAAATCTCATGTTGTTGCTTTAGCCTCTTGGATTTTCCCATTTGTTTAGTTTTGGCTCACTATGACTCAACAAGTAACACAAATTGTAGACATGTCATCGCTTGGTGGCTTACATAAGAAAGATAAATCTTCTTGAAAAACCTTTTTTTTTTAAATAGTACAATGCCCCACAACCAATTTTAAAATTTTTAAACCATACCTTGAAGCCTTCTATCAATCTTCTACAATGAGATCACACTGGCGCGGCTCAGTAACATTTCTTCTGCGCTGTTTTCCCTGGAAAAGAATTGCTATAAGGATTTATCGGATTGACGTGGGTATCTGGCTCAAAAATGTGCTAAACGACCATAATATCTAGCTCAAACTAGCACTAATTGACCCAAATTTTCCTTTAAAAAGAACGATGATTAAAAAAAACTTAAATTAAAAAAAATTCACTCAACTATCAGGGGCTTCTTCTTCTGTTGATTCTTTGTTCTTATTTTTCTTTTGGATCTTTGTACCTCAACAATATTCCTTTAGATTTCGCGCTCACCTCGCGCTCACGTTGTTTCGCTGAAGTCTTACACAATGTTAACTTCGATATTTATTGCTCTCAAGGAGTCTTCCACAGGAGAAGCTCTTACTTCAATAAGTTTCAACTACGCGTTCACTTAATTTTTTGTTCTCCTGTTGTCTCTTCGCAGGAGACGTCTTCAAACTTCTGCTTCTCTCTCAAATGGTCTTATGTACACTCACCTCTTCTCTTTACTGCTCCAACTTCGCTCATGTTGCTTCTCCCTCATGGAGTCTTATGCAAACTAGCTCTGATACGATGAGAAGATTTGAAAACTGAAAAGCAATGGAGTACAAGATTGCTCTTCTCCATATTATAATTCATTTAAATAAGAGTACATTGGAGACATCAACATTAAATGACTGCAGCGAGATTCAACTAAAACTGTACTATGTGAAACTGAATTGGGACACTTGGATGGACAGTTTCGATACCTAGAAAGTGGTTGGAATTGGATTCTCCAACAAACCGAATGGAAAACCTTGTTAAATAGAAATGATACAAACCAAAACGAACAATGGAAATAAAATCAAATTGTAACTAGGCACTGCATAACAACATATAGAACATGATTTTATTTATTTATTAAATTTAGAATATGAAATGTGAAAAGAAAACACCTAGTTTAGTTATACGATGCTATGTTCTTAAAGTATAGGTCATAAGTTGAAACAATTGATTCATGAAGTGGATTGAGGATAAGTAATTTTTTAATCATAAATTATATTTTGGAATTGGATACCTGCTATCTCACATAGTTTCAAATTCAAAACCTATTGAGAATCATTTGATATCATCTATTAAATTATTTGAGATGATCATATCTATATACTTTTAAACTTGTTCATAGATTTTAGATCAAAAAAGAAGTTCACACATTCAAATATTTGATTCTCTCATGATTTGATAACTCTAGTGTTAAGATAAACCTATGTTAATTCAAATTGAATTAAGTTGAAAAATACAATAAGAAAAACAAATATAAAATATAGTCATATTATAATAATAAAATTTTAATGAATATATTAATATAAACTATTTAGCTTTTAAAGTTTAAGCCCCCAAAATTTGTTGGTGTGATGATAATCTCTATTCACAAATTTGTTAAATAAAAAACTATAATTATAATTTAATATATTAAAAACGTCAAAAAAATATAAAAACAATGATCTGAACTATTAATTTTAATATATGATGTAAGGGGAATATGTGACATTACTTTTATTGATCCCATCTTATCTTTCTTTCCTTACAACCTTAAACATTATTGGTTTGGATTAGAAAAAAACATATGGGCTCAATTCCTTCTAACATTATCCAATTTCTCAATCTACAACTTCTAACTGTCTTGAAAAACCTACTTATCGGTCCCATTCAAAAATATATCAGAAATATATAATATTTAACTTGTATCTAATTGATCGAGGTCGATTAAACACGTACAAGTACAAGTGGCTTCAGTACAAAGGCTCAAAAATCAAAGTTTTCAAAAGTCTCTCAAACTAGGTTTAGATTGTAAATCTTGTCTTTTCGATCCTAACATTGCAGATGAAACTCGATTCCGAGTCCGTATGAAGGAGTTAGGAGTGGTCAAAGTTCGAGGTTGACTTGGTGACTCGACAGCCTTAAGGAGGATGCAATTTGGACCAAACCAAGACACTGGATTCTGACCACCTCAGGCCAGGTTCTGAGAGAAATTGTCGCCTGGTTAAAACCACTCTTTCTATCCGAAACCAAATTTAAAAAAAAAAAAAAACCAACATTTTGTTTTAATATATATATATATATATATAAAGGGGGGTGGGGCTATGACCCCTACCACCCCCACCATATTAAAAATAGCTATATTAAAGTTTGAGGGGGTAGGCTGTCAACCCCACCACCCCCACCATCAAACATGCCACATATACATGGGCCATCAAGATTGAACCCGCCCGGCCTCAAAGGCCGGCCCGCTCCATGGGCGACCCAATTTACAAAAAAAATCAAACGAAGGCCAACTCACCCCATGTGACCCCCAATACACCACTGCCAGCAAAATAGAGCGGGTGGTTCCGAAATTTAAATGTTGCATATAAAAAAACTTTTGAATTTAAATGGAAGAGGAGGGGATTGACCACCCAACCTCCTCCCACCAAAGTCCAAAATTAACCAACATGCCTCAACGACTTCTTCGGAAATTCCACCCAGTTTTTATACTTAAACCCATCCTTCTCATATGCGCAGAGGCCATGGAGGAGTAGACTGCACACCGAATTCAAGATTTAATGTTTTTTTATTGCAAGGCATGTGGAACCATGAGCTATAAAAGAGGCAGGCATGACGTTGATTGAGCCCCACTTTCAGAAGGGGAAATTTTGACTTTGTCCAAATGGGAAAAATTTTATGTTGTGTTATGCAGGTGTCATATTTCCACAAGTGAGGAGACATTTTCACATTTTTCGATGTCACAAGATTAATGGTGTTTTCAGATTCAGCCACAAAGTAGGTCAGCCTTCAGAAAATGGCAGCATGAGGTAGATGATGTGGATTTCATGTACTTATTCATTTCTTTCTCTTTGAGATGCATTATGTCTTGTATATCCTACTTGATACATGAGTCGTGGGATCTTGCCTTCTGTTGTTATTGATGTATTTTTAGATATGGATTTTTGTCATGTATGAGATCCCTTTTATGCCACATTGGCAGGATGATATTTTTCATATGTGTATTGTTGAGATCCCTTGTTTGCTAGGATTGGCAGGATACTCTTATTTATTACATGTCATTTATGGTCATAGTGATAGGAGTCTTTCTTTATGTATGAGAGTTTCAGAGTGGAACATCTCCTAAAGAAGTCAAGCCACTGCTGCATGAGGGAAAATGTTCCTTATATGTCATAGGGAAACACATCCATGTACATATTCTTCTTACAACACATAATGTAGTGGCCTACACCATCTTGACACCGAGGTCCATAGGTGTAGTCCCTCATGGACAAAAACTTTTATCAAACGACGTGTTCTTATGATCGCTGATCTTGTTCATTTATGTTCCTCTTCTTACAGCATGCAATTTTTTATTTCATGTTTGTTAGCACTTTACTTAAATGCAATTATAATTTACCAGCTGAAGTAAAAAGTCTTGGTTAAGGGTATCAATATTTTACCCTAGATCAAGTGGTATCAGAGCAAGTATTCTTGCTGATTGGATTGCAGACGTGAACATTGGACGTTTTCTAAGTTGAGCCATGGAAAATGTCAAGGACATGTACGAAACCATGCTCAGGATGTCCGAGAAAGCAGGCATGTTGTACGAGGCTTATGTAAAAAAAGAAGCAGAGAACGAAGGATTGAAGACCTGCCTCCACGAAGAGAAGGAGGAAAAACATCAGTTGGAGCTTTAGTTACAAGAAACAACAAGCATAGGAAGATTTGAAGTGCAACAAATAAATTCTTAAAGTAGATCATGATATATTGAGGACCCTCCTACAGGAAAAGAAGGAGGAGAAGTAGTAGTTGTAGCTTCAATTGCAAGCCACGACAGAGGAGTGGGAAGGATTGAACCACAACAACGAAACTATGCAAGGATATCATGATGCCTTGAAATAATTCCTTCAGAAAGAGAAGGAGGAGATGTCGCAGTTGTAGCTTCAACTACAAGCTATGTCACAGGCACTGACGGAAGTGAAGTGCAATGAAGGCTTACAACAACTTGCTTCATTTGTTTTCGAATTAACATCTAAGGTAAACAGTGTTGATTTTTCTTTAATTTTTTCACATGATATAATTTCAGTTGGAAGTATGGAGATACCCATTGCAGTAACCGCCACGAGACTCCTCACCAAGATAGGGTATAGAAGAGGAGGATGTGGTGTTCATGGCCAAGGCATAACTGAACCATTGGAGGTTGTGAAATGACCTCGTTATGCAAGTTTTGGGTACATTGATGAAGGATGTTTGAAGGACATCAAGGGTAAACTGATAATGATGAGCTCTCCAAGGAAGAGGAATTATGGGGACACTTCACCATTGTTTCATTGTTGTGCACGTTGCAACAAAGGAACTAAGGCGAGCTCCCATCATCATGATCGCACCAGATACCACCCCAGAAGGTATACTAAGTCTCATTATTACAAAGTGAATTTTGATTACAAAAATGTTGATAACCACGGTCATAAAATATGGCATCGTAAAACTTGTTATTTTTGTGGTTTAAATGACCATGTGATTTCTAAGTGTTTGAAGAGGATGGTAGCACAAAGGAGGAAGAGTCATGAAAATCCTTCTCCCCAACAGGGAAAGAAATTGGTTAAGCAAGTTCGGAAGAAAAATAACTTTTGCACCCATTGCGACCAAAGTGGCCACCAAAGAGCCACATGCTGGAAAATTAATCCAGAGAAGTGTCTTAAAGACAAAGTGCCTGTGCATACACCAGTCGAAAGAGATGATCGACAGGCAAGTTCCGCACAGGGAAATGATCCACTAGCTTTAATAAGTGAGAAGTGGTTTTTCTAGATTTTTTTTTTCTAGAGATGTTAAGCTTGTCATGGCCATGTTTGTAAATCATTTGTTGCATTTTTAGTATGAAAGTGATGATGTGTTTCCATCACTTGTTTAAGCGACCGTGATTTTTTTTTGGCCTTGTTTTATAAGTCATGTGTTGGACCTCTTTCATGTAAAAATGACGATGTGTTGCCAAAACTTTGAGATGTGACAATTATGTTTTGGTCATGTTCTATGAGTTGTCTGATGTATTTCTTTCATGTAAAAGTGATGAGGCATTTTTCCATCACTTCGAAATGTAATGATGAGGTCTGGTCCTGTAATTTTTTTTAGGTATGATTTCCATTTTCCTATAAGCTTAACCACCAAGTACATTTTATAAACTCTTGACAAGTATGGAAATATTTGGGTCATTGTTGGTCACATTGAGAATGTAATGTTCATTGCAGCCTTAGGCAGGTGTTGGCATTCTGATTCCAAAGGATGGAAGTGAAGGAGACTTTGAGGGATGTGTCTTCTAAGACTTGTGTTTCAACAAGTTGCAGGTGTTGGATTTGCATCTTGATTCTGAAATATGATAGATAAAGGAATCTTCAAGAAATGTGCCTTTCACAATTTTATGCCACAACGGTTGCAGGTGTTGGCTTTGCATATTGATTCCAAAGTATGTGAGGTGAAGGAGTATTCAAGGGGTGTGCCTTTTCAGACATTTTCATTTCTATTGTTGCAGGTGTTGGCTTTTCATCTTGATTCTGAAGTATGAGAGGTGAAGGAGTGTTCAAGGGATGTGCCTTTTCGTACATCACATTGTAGAAGTTGTAGATGATGGCTTTCCATCTTGATTCTAAAGTATGAGAGGTGAAGGAGTCTTCAAGGGATGTGCCTTTTTAGACATCGCATTGCAGCATTTGTAGATGATGGCTTTGCATCTTGATTCCGAAGTAAAAGAGGTGAAGGAGTCTTCAAGCGATGTGAATTTTCATAAATTGCATTGCAGAAGTTGTAGATGATGGCTTTGCATCTTGATTCTAAAGTACGCTAGGTGACGGATTCATGAGGGGATGTGCCTTTCAATGAAATTTGTAGACAGTTGGTGATAGGTAAATCTTGACGCTTTTGGAGGACCAAAATATCCTTAGTGGGGAGGATTGTGCTAGGTGGATTAAATAGGTACAAGTACAAGTGGTTTCAGTACAAAGGCTAAAAAATCAAAGTGTTTGAAAGTCTCTCAAATGAGGTTCAGATTGTAGATCTCATCTTTCTGATTCCAACAGCGTAGACGACACTCAATTCTGAGTCTGTATGAAGGAGTTAGGAGCGGCAAAAGTTCTAGGTTGACTTGGTGACTGGGTAGCCTTAAGGAGGATGCAATTTGGACCAAACTAGGCCAATGGATTCCAACCACCTTAGGCCAGGTTCTGGGAAAAATTTTCACCTAGTTAAAATCACTCCAATCCAAAATGAAATTAAAAAAAAAAAACCAGTATTTTGTTTTAATAACAAAAAAAATATAAAAAAGGGGGGCGGGGCCATGACCCCCAACACCCCCATCGTATTTAAAAAAAATATATTAAATTTTAGGGTTTGGGGTGTCAAATCCACAACCCCCACCATCAGACATGCCACATATACATGGGCCAGTGGGAATCGAACCTTCGTGGCCTCAAAGGCTGGCCCACTCCACGGGTGGCCCAATTTACAAACAAAAACAAACGGAGGCTAACTCACCCCACGTGATCGCCAAATTTAAATATGGAATATAAAAAAAAATTCGACTTTAAATCGATAAGGTGGGGATTGACCTCGTGACCTCCTCCCACCAAACTCGAAACTTAACCAACACGCCTCAACGACTTCTTGGGAAAGTCCACCTAGTTTTTATACTTAAAACCATCCTTATCATATGTGCAGAGGCCATGGAGGAGTGAAGTGCACATGGAATTTGATATTTAATATTTTTTATTATAGGGCATGTGGAACCATGAGCTAGAAAATAAGCAGGCGGAACGTTGATTGAGCCCCACTTCTAGAAGGGCGAAATTTTGACTTTGTCCAAATGGGACAAATTTTATGTCATTTTTGCACTATTCCATGCCACGATTTTGATGGCGTGCTTAGTTTATTCATTTGAGTTTTCTATTTTTTAGCCACTTTTGGAAGTGGGTTATGCAGGTGTCATATTTGCATAAGTGAGGAGTCTTTTTCACATTTTTCGACGCCACAAGATTGATGGTTTTTTCAGATTGAGCCACAGAGTAGCGCAACCTTTAGAAAATGGAAGCATGAGGTATATGATGTGGAATTCATGTACTTATTCATTTATTTCTCTTTGATATGCATTATTTCTTGTAGATCCCGGTTGATACATGATTCGTGGGATCTTGCCTTGTGTTGTTATTGATGTATTTTCAGCTATGGATTTGTGTTATGTATGAGATCCCTTTTATGACACATTGGCGGGATTCTCATTTTCATATGTGTAATGTTGAGATCCCTTGTTTTCTAGGATTGGCAGGATACTCTTATTTATTACATGTTAGCTATGGTCATACTGATAGGAGTATTTCTTTATGTATGAGAGTTACGCAGTGGAACATCTCTTAAAGAAGTCAAGCCACTCTTGCATGAGAGAAAATTTTCCTTGTATGTCATAGGGAAACACATCCATGTACATCTTCTTATTAGAACACATAATGTAGTGGCCTACACCATCTTGACACCGACGCCCGAAGATGTAGTCCCTCCTGGATGAACTCAGTGATCAAATGATGTGTTCTTATGATTGTTGATCTTGTTAATTTATGTTCCTCTTCTTACAGCATGAAATTGTTAATTTCATGTTCATTAACACTTTACCTAAATGGAATTCTATTTTATTAGCCAAAGTAAAAGGTCTTGGTTAAGGGTATTAAGATTTTACCCTGGATCACTAATTATATTCAAGTCAACTCTTTGTCTCCATTCCTTTAAGCATTATAAATCTATGTCAATTATTGGAAAATGAGAAATTAATGAAAAACATGTTTGCAATAACATTTTTCATGTATTTATATTTTTTCATGTAGTATGTTCCATAAAAAATATGCAACAATGGTACTCCTTTAATGAAGAATTAATTTCTGCATCCAATGACTGTTGGCACTCGAAATTTTAGTAAAACCATAGGGATATAAGTTGAAAATATGAGTTGAAAAAGTAATTTTCTCTTGTTTCTCTCTAGAGTTTGATAATGTAATATAATATTATTTTATTACTTCAAATATTATTTTATAATATTTCTTAAAAGGGCCATTTTAGACCAATTTTGACATTTCACTTTCTATCAACCATGGCCTTATATGAACAACAAACATGAAGAGTCCTCCAATAGGAATGGTTTTTCGATGATGTGGCATAATTCATAGAACTACCTAGACATCCACAAGCCATGTAGATTCCATGTCGTCTGGGTCCACATCAATCATCTCTAGTGTGACTCATTGATGCCATAATAATGTGAGGGTGATGTCACTCTGCCACAAGGGATTCTGAGGTAGTGCAATGTTCTACCAATAATTCACACTGTTGAATATCTATAATGGTCATTCCTTCCTATGACGTGTCATGGAAATAACATGTCATGTCATCAGTCTTGCTTTGTCACCAATATACATCCTTTGGATTCTCAATTTGTATCCAAATAACCTTACTTGGCTGTGTTACATATTCCACCTCAACCTAGGTCAGGGTCCAATAAGGCTGAACCCTTTCTGCTCATTTTTATTTTCATGTTATAAAAGACTTAGGTTAAAATTGATATTTAAAAAAAAAAAAAAAACCTACATATATGTTCATTTGGACAGGAATATTCCCATCCCACCACCTTTCCACAACATCAAGGAATAATAAGGTCTATATGGAAAATGTGGCAATATGTGATATGAAATTCCATGTTAGGGAATGAGATTTTTCACGTCTTTTCCTCTTTCAATTACAAACCTTCTATTAATTCTATGCCAATATCCATATATAACACACACATTACTTGATGTGGGCTAAACAATACGAATTCATGACATGTATTCTGATTAAATTTTAACGATAGGTAATTAACTTATTATTAGTTTAAATAAAGTTTTTTATAGAATTCTTCCAAATTTTGTAAATTTCATAATTCCTTTTACAAATATAACATGACTCATTTTAATGAAATCCTTTTAATTTGCAAAAATCAAGCTTGAAGTTTAGAGGACTTTGATGACCTAGCCAAGCCTTTCTTAGAATTAAATATTGCAGAGATCACCAAAACTAGGAATAGAAACCATTATCCAATAACAATCATTCTAGGAATTATTCAAACTGGAATACATGGAATGGATTCATCAACCATTCATACAAAAATGTAATCCAACAAGCTTAACCATATGTATTAGTCCAATGCAAGTTCTAGTAACATCATATTAAACTAGTTAATGAATTCCAACATGCTCCATCATATATGCTATTGTAACATGCCATATGCAATACTAACGATATACCTTTGGTAGTCCTTAAACAAAATATATCCATGATATTCATAACATATCCTATAATCAAAATCTCACATAGTGATAGTCATCTAATCATGTGAAACAATTAGACATGTGCATATAAGTAACATTGTAGTTTAGGAACATATAAAAAAAATGCAAGCTTTATAAGACCTTCAACCATGGGAACACTCATGTATATATTTCATTAGAGAGATATAGGAATATAATATCTCCCCGTCCACAATGTTAACATTCATTAACTTACAATTCATCATTCATCATTCATTGTGTATCATATGTATAGGTAAACATACTTACCTTATTATTTGAAGTGACTAGTAATTGAGGGAGGGATACAAATATCCATCTAAGCATAGGCCAAATACATTGCAATATTTTTTGTACTTTACCACCCCCAAGTTGGACCCTTAGTCAAAGATATTAAGTTCTCAAGGGAGATTACACCAGTTTAATTTAACTAGATCACAAAGAGCTCGAGATTGAAAAACATCTCCACCTTCTAAACACATTAGGGATCCTAAGAACATATTTCTCCACTTGCCACTATGTAAAGATCCAAAAAACATAATGTCTTCACCAAATAAACACTACAACGTTCTAGATCCTAGCATATCTCCTCTCATTTTACACTTTAGGTATCCACGGCTCAAAGTGCTTGCTCCTCTTCTCCCACAGGAATATCTGCGGTATCATTTCCCCACATATTAAATACCACAAGAATCCAAAGAAATCAATATCCACGAGTTAAACACCAAGATAAATCTGAAACTACACAATTTGTCCACGTGTTAAAGAATATTCTAGACTCCATTATGAATGCACATTATCTACACAACAAATTTTCTCTTTAAATTAAAATTCATTGTGTTTCTCAAATGAGTTCCCTTTATCTAATATCACACTTTAAGCTCGAGAGTTATAGTGCATCAAACTCACTGTATCTCTACATATCCCCAATTATCATCATTATCCTTCCAAACGTCTCCTTCACATAATCCCCCTACCTCCTCCTTCCCATATGCCCCTTGTGTTTTGACTTGCAAAAATGATTCTCCAAGGCACAAGGAACCATATGGGCATTCATTCCTTTCTATAGGTTTCCCATAATTTTCGATAATTCTTGCATTAGTAGCTCATCAACTCATTATGGAGATTAGTGACCAAATAAATGCAATGTATTTGGTTTACAAGAAACTCCTCCTCAATCTTTGATTTTATTTTCACTCATCTCAGCCCAATCATTATTTATGTTCTCACATTATTTAGACAAAAATTCATAGTGACATTTACAAGAGGGGTAGAAATTTTTTTTGTCAGAAACCCCACCCCCTTCTAGAAACACCATCGTCGGTGTCCTATATTCAAACAAAAAATTGAAGCATTTTTTATTCCTAAACATAAATTTATCAACAAGATTTATATACATGGCTCTTTCTACATTCATTTACAGAGTAAAAAAAATTGGTTAAGATACCTTATTCTCATTGACCATTTACTAAGTGGGTTCATCTGGTCCAAATTAATTCCATTCCATTTTTACCTACTTTAAGACCTGATTTTATAGTATAATCCTCCTCTATTGTTTAGCCATGTCATTCACCATGCTCAATTCTTCTTTAGGGAGAAATTTCATCTCATTGCATCTTTGATCCCATTCAGTATGCACATGATTCCTTCAAAACCAATTCACTTTAAAAATATCCAACATCCCCTGCCCTGGTTCATTATTCACTTGGGTCACTTTTTTTCTCTTACATGGAGTCACTCATCTACCTGGTTTAGCAATCACATTCTATTCTTATTCAGTCCCTTACATTATCCATCCCTTGGCAAGAATTCCTCGCGCAATAATAATCTTCTCAACCTAGGAATATCCATTCATTGCTTGAATAACACATCATATCTATCATGACATATCTCATCATAATCAACACATATCACACGATTCTACTATCACCAAAATGGGCCTAGTTCCTAAATTCTTCCACTTAGGTTTTATACTGCTGCACACAAATAAATGTTATTGATATTATATTGTTTTCCATGTAGTCAAACTCGTATGTTCATGCTAGACAAATAAATATTCTATCCTAGATCATAAGAATATGCATATTCTGAGATTCATCATAAAATATCAAAATCAATGATAACTTCATCAACAAATTCTTTGAGGGCATCCACGAAATTTTAAATTGATTTCAAGTAAAAACTTAAATAAAGGAATTATTAAAATTGGCCATTGGTACTTATGTCTTTTGTTACTCTTTACCTTATTGAATTTTCAATCACTATGTTGTGCATACACTCCATCGTTCCGTGTAGTCTCGACCCAACTACATTTTTACAAAAAAATATATACACAATCCAATGCTAAGTACTATAGGAATCCAAAGTACATATCCACTTGTTAAGGACTACAGGAATCCATGGAAAATAATGTATCCACCTACTAAGTATTATAGGAATTTCGAGAACATCATGTCTCCACTTGTGGATATAATACTCCATGCAATATTTTTGTATAGGTCCAACACATTTCCTCATGTTCATCTCTTGGTGAGCATGTGCATATTTCCTCTCCCTCTAGTTACTCACCTATAAAGGCCTAGGTGACCCTTGTTAAGGAAAATCTACTTGTCCAAAGGATTTCCTACATGGGCCCTCATTAAATACTCACCTATTTGGTCCTAGGTAATCCCTATTCTAGGAAATCTATGGATCCCGATGCTTACTTTCATGGAGGTGTCATTAGAGTATTACAACCAAGTACCCCTATGGAATGTTCTGATGACATGTGCATGGGGTATCATTTACGCACACCCAATTAGTGTGCTACACTACACTACTTATGAGGTTTTATATCCAAATACCCATTATGACTTCCTTCTGTGAGATAAAAAAAGTGGTACAAGCCACAATACCCTCAAAACAATATTATTTCTAGGCTCCCAACCACATCATTTCACATGTGTGAAAACATTTAGTTTCCCACGAGACATACTCAAAATTTTCAAACTTGAAATTTTAATTTCCTTGTATTTGTTTCACCCATGAGCTTGATCTGATATGCATGAGATGTGTATTCATTTCATTACACCCCCTTGCAGGTATTTTTGATTTCTCATGGTGGCATTAATATAACACACTATTCGAACACTTTTACTTGCAACCTAATATTTCAATGAGTAAACAATTTTCAATCCTTATATAGCTATATATGCGATCTATTTTATTTACAAAAATTCACACTAGCCTAAATTGAGCTCAAAATTATTATACCCATAATAAGTATGCATGTCCAACAAAATTCAAATATATTGAAATAATATTTTTAGTTCACTATACATGTGCATCATATTTATTACAAGAATTCATAATTTAAATTAAAAATTCATTCCAATAGAATAATTAAGTAAGAACCAAGAAAAACATATATCTAAATTTATTAGCTATTTAGTTCTTCATCCACTTAGTCAAGCATTGCAAAATTCGTTTTAGTATTTCATATTAAAGGATCCTCGCCTTTACCATATTACTTTCCGGTATCCATGAAAATAATGCATTTATTTGAAAGAACAATTTCCAAAGTCAACTAAAGTATTTCTTATTCATTCCTTTCCTTTAGCCTTTTTCCTTGGTTTATTGTTTTCGTATTTACTTGGATGCCACTACAAACACTTTTAGTTGAAACCTTTTTAAGAGTCTAGCTATTGGATAACACCCTCTTGTTTCCACACTCACTAATTCATGAAATAATATCAGTCTCACATATTAGTAATAAATTCATCAACTCAACGATTCATATATTTCAATGAAAACCTCATAAAGGAATTCCCATTTTCATCGAATCCAAGCATGTATTTTTCCATATTATTCACATTTTGTTAATTTTCATCCATTATCATTTTAATTCATGCTCAAAAAATGTTTGGATAATAATAATAATAATAATAATAATAATAATAATAATAATAATAATAATAATAATAATAATAATAATAATAATAATAATAATAATAATAATAATAACAACAACAACAACAACAACAACAACAACAACAACAACAACAACAACAACAACAACAACAACAACAACAAGAAGAAGAAGAAGTCGTCATTCCTTGCCACTTTCCAAATGGATATTACGCAGTACATAGAATCCATTAATAACTTCACTATGTTACCCAAAACATGATAATCACCTATTTTATTTTCATAACAATCATAGGGTGATTTTATTTATAAATATTAATGACTTATCTTACTACTATTATGGTTCTCAACTAATATCAATTCAGATCAAATGCCATCATTCAAACATTATTTCACTTTCTCATATTTTCCACACACACAAACATTATTATTTGTGATAGTTTCAGTTAAGGAAATGTCTTTCTTATGTTATTTTCATAGCTCTCGTGTTGTTGTCCTTTTTTTTAACATGGACCCTTTTGATTTTTTTCTAGCATGAGGAAGACATTCTCTGACGAGGTCATGCCAATTTGACTAGTGGAGAATGATAATTCACCTATGGAGATGTGCTAATTTTGCTAGGGGTGAATGGCCTAGGACTTGTCTTTCTCTCATGGAGCCATGCTAATTTGGCTATGGGAGATTTTCTCACAATGTGCATATTGATTTTCTCTAGGATAGAGTGATCTATTTTTTATAAAGAATGTTTGACATATTTATCTAATGGGGGTTTTCAATCATTAGAGGAATAAAACATTATAGTATAATATTGAGTTGTAATATAGGATCCATAAGCTAGGTTATTTCTTGTGATGAGGTTCTCATTTATGGGTCTCCACTCAACATTAGAGCTCCATATAAATAGACAAGAATGTGGGAGACATATCATCGACATAGCAATCTCGTTTAATAGTTTCTAGTGAAGGAGAAATTTAGCCAAGTATAAATATATTTTTTGATATCCTCTTTCATCTCTATTCATCATTATATAATTATTTTTAGAGGTTTCACATGCAAGAGAGAAATTTGAGGTTGACCAAACTATTGAATAGGACGAGTTTCATTGAAACTGTTTGACCAAGAGTTGACCAAAAGACCAATTTTGACCATAAGGTCAAATTTGACCACAAGATATTTTTTACCAGGCTATGGTCTAACATTGACGTCTTTTTTGTGACATGTTTGACCAACATTGATGAAGCACATGTTTGACTAGGTATTACTAGTCAAATGAAATGTAAAATTGGCACAATATTCTTTGTTTTATTTCTAAACCTTAATGAAAAAGACAATTTCTCTTCAAGAAAATAATGGTGGATTTTATCCCAAGGTGGGTTTTCCTAGTGTACTAATATTGTGTCTATTTTGCATGGTTGTCTTTGTATGATACTTATCGTTTTGGGTGCATTTAGTGCCAATATGTTTTGGTGTAATTATTTAATGATAAAAATGAAATGAGAAAATATGTTTCAAAATCATTAGGAAGTAATTATAAAATTATAAAATTATATTCTAGTGCACATGTTATAGAATTTATGCATGGTATCAAATCAGTCTTTAATATTAATTATTAATCAACCTCATATTCCAGTATTTAAAAACTTGATAAGATTTCAAGTCTGGTGTCAACATGGTGCCCAGTCTGAGAGAAGAAGATATGTTGGATGGTGCTACAAATTTCTTATCTTGGAAGATAAGGATAAGCCTTGTCTTAGCTGAAAATGAGATTCAAAATGAAATTAAGGATAATTTTCTAGAAGCATAAGGTGTTGAGGAGAAATTCAAGAATAATAAGAATGAAAGAAATGATAAGAGGATCTTTATAGATTCCATAAAGGACCATTGATTCCACATGTTTCTAAATTGAAGATTACCAAATAGTTGTATGATGCCTTGGTGGGATTGTTTGAGAGAAAGAACACTAGCGAGAAATTATCTATAATGAATTAGCTTCATTGTATCATGATGTCCATATTATATTCAGGTTTCCAGTGATTTCATGAGACTCTCTCAGTTGAGAGATCAACTTAGAAACTACAGAGATTCCATTTATGATGCATAGCTTGTTACAATGACCATTACTGTGTTAGGCAACCAAACAGAAAACATAAGAAAATATAGATGAATGACATGAAAATTATCCTCTTCAAGGCATGAACTTCCTTTACATCACATTAATAAAAAATTATTAGAGGATATAAATGACAAGACCCCGTTGGTATATATAGTAGTCTAAGGGGTCACAATATAATGACATCCTACATAAAAATAATAATGTAAGGGCACAAAAATAACAATAGTGGGCTTCTATGGGGCACAACAACAATATGGGGGAAGCATGTGCATAAAAATAACAATAAGGGGGATACACTAGTATTATAGCGACCTAACTTGAAACTCTCCTTGAAAAAAGTGTTGTCTTCAAAACTTGAGCAGTTATCGATGCTTCTGTGTAAAATTCCAATCCTCCCATGTAGAATATTCATGGGTAAGTTATTCCAATTAATGAGATTCTTTAAAATTGATTGATTTTGTAATTTTTAGGTTTCTGTTTCCTTGATTTATTAAGCTCCAATATTATTTTTCTTTCCTCTTCAAGTTTTTGGGAATATTTTTTGAAATGGGATCTTGTCACTGATAACCTTATTTAAGCATGAAACATGGAAAATTGGGTGCAATCGAGATGACGCGAGAAAATATAATTTGTATTCCATAGTACCAAACTGTTACAACACCTTGTAAGGAGCATTGTACTTTTATGATAAGTTGTTATCCTTTTTAGTTTTCTTGAGAGATATCTGTTTGTATGGTCCCAATTGCCTATGTAAAAAAAAAATTGAATGTGATTTTCATCTCTCTCTTGTTTCATTTGATTCTATGATAGAGTTAGGTTATATTTAAGAGTTGGAGAACTTTTTGTTGATGCTCAATACGATCTTCCATTTCTTCAACCGTATAGTTTCATCTTAACGATGATGTGATGGACGGTGGATGATATCCATAAGGTGCCTTAAATGCAGTTATTTTTTATGTACTATGGAAGGGAGTGTTATATCACCATTTAGCAAGAGCTGGTAACCACTTGAACCATTATATTTTTTTATCATATAGAAATAAATGAGCTACATATTCTTCCAAATATTTTTTCACAATATCCATGTTCCTGTCATATTGAGGATGATAAGATGAGATATAATCTAGTTAAGTACTAGGACAAGCAAAGAATTTCGTCCAAAAATTTCCAATAAAAATGGGATCTTTGTCACTTACAATAATCTTTGAGTTTGCATGTAGTTTTTGAATTGTTTCCACTGATGCAGTAGAAACTGTATTAGCTTTAAAAGGACAAGATAATGTACAGAAGTGTGTAGATTTGGTAAGTTTATCAACTACCAGAATGATGAAACCCTTTCCTTAGGAATTGGGTAAACGTATGATAAAATCCATTGATACCTCCTCCCAACACTTACCTAGAATGGCTAAAGGTTGTAAAATACATGGGGTGTTAATTTTATTAACATTTTTTTGCTGAAAATCAAACCTTCTGCAACAAACTTCTAAATATCAGATTTAAGTCCATCCCAAAAAAAATCCTTCTTGACCCGCTAGTAAGTTTTTTAAAAATCCTGAGTGACATCCTAATGGAGAGGTGTGCAATTCCAATAGAATATTTCGTTTGAGTTGGGAATTATTACATAGATATAAGTGATATTTGTACCACAATGAGAATTTTTTCCAGAAAAATGTATTAGATGTACTGGGATACTGCTACAAAATTTGAATGAGTGTCCACACCTCATTGTCATTCTTCCATTCCTCCCTTTCTTCAGTTATCCAGTCAGGTTGGATAATAGAAATAGCATAGAGCAATGCTTCCACATCCTCATCCCTTCTTTAGAGTGCATCCAAAACAAAATTTTGCTTCCCTTTTTTGAAGATGATTTAAATTCATAAACCAACATCTTAGTGACCCATTTTTTCTTCTCTTCTGGACATAATCATTTTTCCAAAAATTATTGAATACTATCATAATATTTTTTTTTACTTGAAATGTCTTTAGATTAGGTAAGGGCGCCATTGCTTCAATGCATGTAGTATTTCTAACATTTCCTTCTCATAAATAGATTTGTGTAAATAATTTCCCTTGATTGAATTTTTGGAAATATATTCACTACTGATAAGAGGGAGTGAATCAGTAGTGATGGCATTTATACAAATTTTCATCAATTAAAACTTTATCCACAATGTATATATCCATGCACATGCACAATATTAGTTAATCAAATCATATAAGAAACAATAAACTAAAACCATAAAAATCATGATAAATAACCATGAGAAATCCAGAAATGCACACAGAAGAACACAAGTATTTCTCCATGAAACCCATTCGTGAGAAAACCAATTTTTTTTTGTTGCATTGATCAATTATTTTTTATTAACTTGTTGAATAAATTAATACATGGATTATATTAGACACATAATCCATAATACTTCGATTTCTCTATAGTATGATGAAATATATCAATTTTCAACTATGTTTCTCTTGCGGATTTGTAGAGTACCATCCACTGGAAGCACCCATGACCAAGGATCCTTGCCCAAATTCCATTGGAATATCCCACTTTCATTCGATGGAGAAAAATATTCCTACTACTGAATTCAAAAAATCATTGTCTAACTAAAGCCTCCATGCCTTTACTTCCTTAATGCAAACTACATTTGAGAATATTTTACACTCGGTTCTCAATTCGCTCAACATGAGAACCTTAGAAGATCTAGCATTTTTCTCATAAAAACTGAATCGAAATTTTTTCGCAGAGAGAGATTTTTATTCTCTTCAACTCACAATAATATCTAATCACTACAAGGAATTCTCCTCCATTCTATAACCCAAATAATATCTAAATTTTTCACACTAAATTTTGTTACATCTTCGCAATACTGTCTGAATAGATGCAACAATCTCTATTCACTCAGAATGTCCTCACAATGTCATAATATCACAGAATCACAACAACCAACTAGTTACACTCATAAAGTTATTCTATTTATCATTTTATGAGATGAATTACTTATTAAATGATACAATAATGCATCACTCAACAATTCTATTCAAATGCTTCCTATTTTATTGAGATAGACTTTTTGAGCAAATAAATCACTAACTCCACTATCCCTTTTATATATTCAACCTTGATTAACTTCTAGAGGACCCACGAATGTTTCCAACCAAATGTCAAAAAATTTCAAGTAAGAACATCACCACAACACCAAAATTAGTTGATCAATGCTAGGAATGTGGACAAAAACTCGTGAAAGCACCAAAATGGCTTCAAAAACATAACATCCATGCAATTGGAACTCCTTAATTACTCCCATAGGCTTGGATCCATGGGACTAAATCTCTTCAACAACTCCCATGACTAAGAAAACATGCGACTGGGGCTAGGGATGGTCAAAGATGATTCAAATCTGCTAAGAAACTTCTCAAAGTTCTTCTAGAGCTTGGCAATATTTTTTATGACCTTTAGAAGTCTCTAGAACTTTTTCAACACTTCATCAAGTCATTGCAACATCACCAACATAATCGCAAGTAAAACAAGGTTGACAAGGATGCCAACCAATAACCATACAAGCACCCAATTCATCAAAATGATCCAAAAACACACTTCCATCAATATCCAGCACCACAACCTATCATACATCCTCCAACACCTGCACAACCATCTCAATCATCCAAAATACATGTAGATCCTTGCCAAGCCCAACATATAACATCATCAACATGTGGGGACCTAATCTGGGACATGGAGACCAGTCAGCAAGGCACCTCAACATTAACTGCTATAAGAGCCACCAATATCTATATGCAGCAACATGATCAAGGAGATAATCATCATGGGAACGCCTTGAACCTAGTGCAACTCATCTCCATCCAAATAATCATGAAATATGACCATATACACATCAACCATACAAAATCCACCTACAACCACACATACACATGTATATCCAACACACATGTAACCCAAGAAACCATGTTAGCATCAATGCCAATCGATCAACACATTTGCAACACACATCAATGCCAAAAATCTACCGCTTTCGAATTGATATCAACCCTTTATGAAACAATCATGTAATCAGACATCCTTACATTCTCACCCTTTGACAACAATGGAAAATGGATAAACATGTCAAGGATAAAGGCTATATACTCGTCTACATGCAAGGGGCTTCATCAACAAGAAAATGAACTCCACTCACAATCATATGCAACTGATGAACAAAGGAGTACAAGACTGAAATAAAATAACACTCAATGAGGAAAATATGCACTAAATTTCCAATGGGCATAAGCTACATCGAAAAATCAACACAAAGGTGCAACACATATATCTCACATGGAAGAATTATAATAAGAAACACCATAAACAACTGGAATGCATACTCTCTCCCTTGAAGCAAAAACAACATAATCCATGATATAATAGTAGCAACATGTCAAATCACCAACACATAGCAACAAAAACATAATATGACCGACTAGTAGCAAGAACTTTGATCTACTCCATAGAAACAACAACATATATCCAACCAACTCTGAAGCAACAACATCAAATACAACCTTTCCACAATGTACTATATAGTAGCTTAAAACTCATACATAACCATCAATAATGTAGCATATCTATGAAGTAGACACGGTAGTAGAAAATCTATGATGATGGGTCACAAAACTATGACCAACCAAACTCCATTGTAGTGCAAACATCTCCATGGCTAGATGTAGGCATATGTACATAATTGTGAATTCCTCCTTGCCATATGAAAGAGTCTACTCCACATGGACCAAATACAATTAACAAAAGATATGCAACAAGCTACATGGCCTCATAGGGTTATTACATGGCTACAAAACTGATAATACATGGAAGTACAATTACATCAACAAGCCCATATATGGTTGAACTATGATTCAGATGAATCTCTCTCAATGCATACATGACTTGAGATATCCTGTCGATGACAATTATGAGAATACGCATTAAGAATAAATGAAATGCATGGCCTTACCAACACTACTAACATTAAATACATAGTTGAACTGACGCTCAGAACTCATTGTGCAGCAAATGCCAAACATGGATCTCAACACTTATGCATAAAATATAAAAAAATGAGACTCTCTCATATAATCTCATAGTGTAAGTACATAGAGCATATAATCAGGAACATTTCCATTTTATCGAAACAATATAATGCAATATAAATCACATAAGAGACACGTATTAGCCTCTCCAAATCATCAAACATGAAGTAATGTTTCAACAGTAGTAAACGAAAACACATAACAATACATAGTGGCATGACAATAGAATATATTAACATCATCATAAAGAAAAAACGTATCACATCTATCCGCCGAATATATTAGGACTCTAAAGTTATACATGGAAGCAACAATAACCATCAAATAATCATCGTCATACTAATCTCCATGTCACTAAAACATGCATAAAATCATCAACTTAAAGTACATGATACAATCCAATTGTATGTCAAGTCATATAAGTAGCATATAACCCATGTATCAAAACCTAAACATATGCAACGGATGAGAGCATGGCATGCGATGAATAGAAAACTCCTCCAAGGAGCCAATATGCCATCGATATATTAGGAGCATATAATGTGTTGCGCCTGAACATGTCCCATCTCTCCTCCTAATCACACATTAGAAAATAAAACATCAATATAAAAAAATCCATCATCAAGAGAAAACATAATCAAACATATAATCACCAATACCATCATAAACTAACTACATGCAAAAAACGAATGTGACATATACTCCCCCTTAGCCTATGAATGTTTCACATTCATTTTGTAGCCTAAAATATATATCATGCAAGAGTGGACTGCAATATGCAGTGATATATTTTACTCTGAATTTGATGAGGAAGAGTACTCTCTTGTTCTCTTCTTACTTTTCACTCTTCCCTTCAACACGTATACATTATCTAGGGTCTTGACTCCTCTTGAAATTACCCTCTTTGACCCTTCTTTCCAAATGAACCAACCTTTGGAGTTTAAAATGACTTCCTTACCACCATAAATCATTTGGATCACACTTTGAATATTGTGCTTTAGTCCCTCAATAAGCCACACATCTTAAAAGTTGGTCCTCTTCTCACCAAGGTTGTGATTTCCACTTCCCAGGACTCTTGCTAGTTCATTTCCTTCAAAAACAACATAACCACTTTTGGTTTTTTTCAAGAAGTGGAAATTTATCCTATCTCCTGACATTTGATGTGAAGATATTCTATCAATATACCATTTTTCATCTTCGTGATGTGACTGAAGAGGAATACAACGTCTCCCTAATTTTTCTTCCTTTTTTCTTGCACAAGGCTCCTGGTTGGTTTCTTTCTTGGGCATGTATTTTTGGCTACTGATTTTGTATTGATGATCTCATGGATCTAGCAATCAATCAATCCTTGTACATGTGTCCAAAGTTGTGACACAAAAAATTCTACATGACCAAGATAAGGAGCCAAAGTATCTGATATTTTGTTCCTCATGTTAATTTTCCAATTTCTTGTATAAGACATGGAATCAATGGCCTTATGGCAAAAAAGTTTACAACCATAACAAAAACCATTAAATGAACTTGTATATTTGAGGGAAGATGCCATTATTTGCTATCCAAACTGATGCATGGATGTGTCAAAATTTCTCCTAAAAAATGTTACTATATGTGAAAATTGATGACAATTAAAACAATCAATATCGTTCATCAAGGGACCAAATGAATTCCACTTTCTCTTTTGAATTTCGACACCAGAAACTCTAGGATTCAATGACTATCTTGGCATAGACACCCCTTTTGAATTGCTTCTATGTTGTTAATGAATTTTCTACCTTTTTTCTCCAACATACTCACGATTTCTCACAAATTTTGTTATAGATTTTCTTTTTGGTATGCTTCTCTTAATTTTACCAAGTTGTTGGTCTTTCTCTTCTATTGTATTCCTGAGTTCATCCACTAAATTTTAAAGTGCTTTAACATAATACATTTTTTTGTTTTGTTTCACATTACTTATTCATTTCTTTTACATCCTCCTACTGATTTCTCAAGGTAGTTATCTCCTACTTGATATTTTTCTCCTTCTCACAAATATGCAACATTTTCTTATGATATATACATGAAATTGTTAGTTTATCTGGTTGAGAAACTAATTATTTGATCACAACCATTCATGACTCATATTTTTCCTTAATGAAAACAATACTCTTCTCATCTTGACTACCAACCTCTAAAGAATCATCAATATTATAAATAAAATATTTTGTCAACATATTACCTCCTAACACATCTCATTAAGAATTTTCATCTTCTTTTACAATGGACTAGTTTTCTTTCTTCTTCAAATTATTTGGATTTTGAGACATCCTCCTCTTGCTTTTAGTCATAATCCATGACCTGTATTCCAATTGTTCAAGCTTCACTAAAGATCACTAGGTATGATACCAATTGTTGGAAATATATTCAAACTGAGTGGGAGTGGGGGTGTGAATCAATATTGATCACCTTTATACCAATTCTCATCAATTTAAAATTTTTCCACAATGTATATATCACATGCACAACATTAGTTCATCAAATCATGTAAGTAGAAATAAATTAAAACCATAACAATCATGAGAAATAATGATGAGAAGCAAAAACATACACACACAAGAACACAACTATTTCTGGTGGAAACCCTTTTAGGAGAAAACCACCCTGCTAATAGTGCACTGCTGAATTGTTTTTATTAATATGCTAAAAAAATTGTTACATGGATTAGATTACACCGATAAGACATAAGACTTGGATTCGTCTACCGTATGTTGGCATCTATCAATTTAAAGACGTTTTTTTGTTGCGGACCAATGAACTACCATCTACTAGAATCACCCACAACCAATGATCCTTGCCCAACTAATATTGGACTCTCGAACTCCACTTGGATGGAGAAGACTCTTCCTACCGAATTCGGAAAATAAATGTCTCTACTAAAACCTCTGTACCTTCACTTCCTCCATGTGAACCACATTTCATAATATTTCACACTTGGTTCTCAATTCGCTCAACATGAGAAACCCAAAAAATCTAGAATTATTCTCATAAAGAATGAATCAAAATATTTTCCTGAAGAGGGATTTTCTTCTCTTTAACTCACAACTATCTCTACTCACTACAACCAATTCTCCTGCATTCTCCAATCCAAATCATATCTAAATTTTGCAAACTCAATTCTAATACATATCTCCAATATAGTGTGAATAACTACAACAATGTCTATTCAATCATAATTCCCTCGCAATGGCATAATCTCACACTCTCACAAAAACACCCCAATTGCACTAACAAGATTATTTTATTTATAATTATCTGAGATAGTTAAATCATATTAGATTATAAATCTTCCGGCAAATCACATGAGAAATTTCTCATGTGATTTGCCGGAAGATTTATAATCTAATATGTTATGGATCACAGAAGCTTGCACTCTCAAATAATTAAATCAACAAATACTAGAGGTATGCATCACTCAATAATTTTATTCACACAGTTTAGATCTCGTTGAGATACTATTTTTGACCAAATAAATCACTAACTCCAATATCCCTTTTGATATCTTCAACCTTTATCAGGTTCTAGAGGTCCCACTAGCTTTTCTAACAAAATGTCGATTTTTTTTAACTAAGAGCATCACCAGAACACAAAAATTAGTTGATCCATGCGAGGAATGCAGAAACAAACTTGTGGAAACACCTTAGTCACTCCCACAACAAAAAATCCATGTGAATATAATTCCTCATTCACTCCCAAAGGCTTGGCTCCATGCGATCAGAGCTTTTTAGTTTCTCCCATGACTCATCATGCACATGACTATGTCTAAGGATGGTAAAAGATCAGTAAAATTTTCTTACAAGCTGCTAAAAATTATTCCAGAGATTGGAAAGCCTCTATAGGACTTTTGGAATTATCTGGCACCTATGAAAAAATTCATCATGTCACTGCAACAAAACCATAATCATCCCAAGTCAAACTAGTTTGACTACGATGCCAACCAAAAACCATACTAGAACCTAGACCATCGAACTAATCGACAAACACTCTACCTCAATATGCAGCGTCAAAAACATCTTCACAACCATATCAATCATCTAAGAACACATGTATATCCTCTTCAAGCCTAGTGCATAACATCATCAACTTGTGGAGACCTAATATGGGACATGACGACCAACCAACATGTCTCCTCAACACCAAATCCTATATCAACCACGAATATATGCATGAAGCAACATGAACAATGATATCATCCTAATGGGAAGACTCCAAGCTAGTGAAATACACCATCATCCAGCTCATCATGACATATGACCATCTACACATCAACCATACGCAAGCCACTCGCAGACACATAAACACATGCATATCCAACAGACCTACAACCCAAGCAATCATGTTGAGATTAATTCTAACCAATCAACACATCTGTAACAATTTAACACACATCAATTCTAGCATGGGCAACTCTCGAAAGAAACAAAACTTCCTTCTTGCATTAAAATTACAAAAATTCCATTTCCTAAGGCATCACATACTACCATACCAGTTTTTGTGAAGCCTGGAGTAGCTAAAACTAGATCTTCAAACATTTCCTATATAAGATGTTCAAAGGAATTACTTCATTCTGGATTCCAAAAAATGCACCTTTCTTCATTAATGTTGTTAGAGGTGATGATATTTTCCCATCATTCTTAAAATTCTTGTGATAATACACTGTCAACACAAGAAATTCTCCAGTATGCTTTAGGTTTGTGGGGAGTTTCCATTCCTTGATGGCTTTAATTTTGTTAGGATCTACCATAAAAACCTCATAAGATACAATATGACCCAAATATTCCAACACTTGTACACTGAAGAAACATTTGGAGGTTTTTGCATACAATTGTTTCTCCTCCAATAGTTTTAGCACCTTCTCAACATGTTGAACATGATCCTTCCAATTTTTTTTGTAGATTAGTACATGATTAAAAAATAATAACACATATTTTCTAAGGAAGGGTTTGAAAATGGAATTCATCAAGCCTTTAAATGTGGAAGGTGCATTAATAAGGCCAAAATGCATCACCAAAAAATTATAATGACCTTCATGATTTCTGAATACTATTTTTGAATGTCTTTAATCTTCATTCTAATTTGATGATATCCTGAAGAAGAACCATCTTGGTGAAGTAATTTTCTCCATGTAATTTATCCAAGAGTCCATCAATGGAGGGTGGAAAATTTATCTTTAATAGTGAGCTTTTTTATCTCCCTATAATATGGAAACATACACCATGATCCATCTTTCTTATGTACTAATACTACTGTATATGAGAAATAACTTTGGCTAGGTTGAATTATATGTATCTCTAGCATTTATGAAATCATATGTTTGATTTTACTCTTTTGGGAATATGGATATCTGTAAATAACATAACGAGTGCTTCCTAGAATCATGTGAATAACATGATCATGATCATAAATAGGTGGGAGCCCTTTGGGAGTCTCAAATACCTTGGAATGATTGTCAAATCCTTTCTTTGGAGATCTAGAGAAATGAATGATTTCGATGTTTGAAAACCTAGTGAGCATAATTGTGAAATTATGCTTCATTGTTCTTTCTCAAAAAAGATTTTCATGCCATTAGAGATGACTATATTTCCTGTTTTCCCTCTAATTCCCCTTAATTCAATTTCTCTTCTTTCTGATGAAAATTTCAAGAAAATTTCTTAAAAATTAAAAGCTATTATCCCTAAATATTGTAACCATTGGTTTCCTAATACACCATCAACACTACCCATTGGAATGGAAACAATTGGGCTATTCAATACATATTCCCTCATTGTTATATTTATATTTTGGGACTTCCCTGAGAAATTTATAGTTCCTCCATTTGCAGACATCACTTGACACTTTGGTGTTAGATATAGAGGGAGATTCTATTCCTTGGTTATCTCACAATGAATAAAATTATGGTTACTACGAGAACCGATTTCCACTATTACCTTTTATTTCTTGATATATCCTTCTATCTAGAGAGTTTTTAGAGTGGTAAGTCCTACAAATTCATTACAAGATATGGCCATATTCATTTATTATTTCTCTGGAGTTGGTTAATGGTGTATATTGTATTCTTTTGATGTTTCTTGTTTCTTTTATTCCTCATATTCACAATCTATGTAAAATAATTTCTTCTTAGCAGGCTTATGACCCTTACTGTATTTTCTATCACAACTATAACAAATACCTTTTTCTCTTTTTTATCCATTCGTTATGCTGTCAACCTAGTAGGTTGTAGGAGGATAGTAGCAACAACACTTCCATTTTTATATCTATGATTGGTAGACTTCCTTCTTGTCATAATTTTTCTTTCAAATTTTATTGCTACCTTGAATTCCTTATGCAATGAATTATGATCCCAAAGGCCAAACCCATGTTGTATGTCATACTTTAAAGTTCCTATGATCACATAAATCCTATGCTATTATAGAATATTATTTACCTTGATATTAAGTATTTGTAGGTCCTCAATGTGCTCCACCATCGACTCTTTTTTTGATATTTATCAATTGTATAAAGAAGGTATTGCTCTTCCTATCCTCAGAATTTTCTACCAATTCTTCCATAAACATTGTCTAAGTGAAAATTTGTTTATGAGAAAAAATCCATTGATACCACAAAAACTTATTTTTTTCTAAATATGAATATGGAATGCATACCTTTTGTGTGTGAAACACATCATTTAATCAAATAATTTCTCCATCCGTAATATCCATGTTATCGGATCCTTGCCATCAAACTTCCTCGTATAGAACTTTGGAATGTCCTTGGTATTAAACGTCATTTTAGAGTGTCTAGAAACATTATTCTAATTGCTTTGGAGTCTCTAAAATCATAATTAATATTCCTTTTTTCCTCATCATGATTTTCATGAAGTACCTTGTCACTAATAGGAAGCATCTCTTGTAGAAACTTTTTCAAACCTTCCAGGTCCCTTCTTTTTTAACCATCCTTGAAACCTTACATATTTGTATTTTTCATTGCTTCCATGTAGCATTTTAAACCATTATTAAAACCATTCATCTTAGCTTCCATTTAATTTTGGTTAATCTTTGCAAGAGTGAAATTTGTTGTATTTTGTCTTGTAATTCTGATATATCATGCCACATTTCTTCCTCTTCTCCATGTTTCATACTAGAGATTTATGTTTCCTTATTAGGTGTATCCATTTTATTTTTACGATGAATATTTGGACCAAATAATGATTTCTATACTTCACTATGATCTTTGAATCACTTCAAACAATTTAAAAAAAATACACATTTTTTTCCTCCTTTTAGGAGTTCAGTATTGAAACTATTACATATCTTTAGTTTAGGGTATACAAGGACTAATATTTGGTCTTGTGGTATCCCTTTTGAGTCTTCATCCCAACACAAGAAGTCCTACTGATATTAGATTCGTAAAGGTATTGTTATGCCCAATATTCCAGGATGACATTATTATCGAGTGGTTCAGTAGAGATAAGTTGTACAAAATTTCATGTGTCACTGTTTCAATCTTCGACCTTGAAAATGATACAAGAAAAAATAAAATCCATTAATTTTTCAAAAAAAATTATGAAATTCAAATCTAATGCTTGTAGATAAATTTACAACGATTTTCCCTAGGTCACCTGTTTGAGACTGAATTTTAGAGAATGAAAAAACTTTAAATTATTTTAAGCATATCTTAGAAAATATAGTGAACCAATATATGAAAATTTTACACCAAGTGCCCCAATATTTTAGCTCAAATTATTCGAAATTTCATATTTTGAAGCCTCATAGAAAAAAAATTATAATGAAACTTCACCTATAACCTCTTCAAAGTAGTGAAACTGTAGAATCCAAAGCTATGATACCAAATTTTATGCAACCAGATAAAAAAAAATGAAAATATAGATCAACGACTTGAAAGTTAGCCTCTTCAAGGGGGGAAACTTATTTTCATCACATAAATGAATAATTCTTGATAACACAAATGAAAAGATCTCCTTGGTATATACAAGAGTCTAAGGGGCCACAATATAATTACATCCTACATCACAATAATAATTTAAGGACCCAACAATAACAATAGTGGGATTCTATGGAGAAAAAAAATTATATGGGGGATACTTTGGAATAGAAACAAAAATTAGGGGGGCTAAACTTGTAAAATAATGACCTAACATAATGAATTTCCATTTTCATGAGATACACTTGTACGGGGAATTTTTGTATAGGCTCAACTCCTCAAATTTGATCATATTTGGAGTAATTGTGTCCAAAAGGAGGCTAGGTTGTTATCCAATAAAAAACATGCATATACCTCATAAAATAAATCCCTTGTAATGCATGAAAGGAAATAAAAATTAAGAATAAACTTTGATAAGAAAAATACATTTGGAAAAACAAATCTAGTTTAAGATCTGAATAAGAAGGATTTTTCAAAGATTAGGCACTTAAAATTTCATACATTTGGTAGTTATGCCTCCAAGTGTCCTCAAACTAAAAGGAAAGGAAGAAATATTTCATTAAAATTTGACGTTGATGATGATGATGGGAATTTACCACACAACAAGAAAAGGGAATCTAAAATTGATAAGGTTCGAGATGAAGTTGAAAAAGAATATTTCTTTGTGTTTGATCTGATAGGAATTATTCTAGTTAGTAGTGATATTTGGTTGGTGGAAAATGATGCTTCTAAGCGTGAGATAGGTTCATGATATTCTCTCACAAATTTGACAAAAATGGATTCAACATTATAGGTGGAGCTTGCTGATAATTCCAAGTATGTAGTGAAAGGAGTGAGAACATCATTGTTTTGTCTATAGTATTGAGATTATCTACACATGAGATATGTAGTATTTGCAGCAATATTTAAGAATAACTTTCTCTCTATTTAAACATTCGAAGATAGACATTACAAAGTTGCATTTGTAGATTTTTACGTTCTTGTATCACCTAAGGGCTTGAGAATAGACTGAACATGAGTGATTGGTGTTTGAGAGGGGGGATTGTATAAATTTTTAAAATTTCCAACCTAGGTATTGATACAGGAAAGTATCAATTTATGTGATTTATGTAATTATATATTTTCTCACATGCATTATAGGGATTTTCTAGCATTGAGGAAGATGGTCATATGCCTTATAGAGCTCCAAGTAGAGCATGAGGGTGTTTGCAGGGGATGTGCAGTTGGAAATAATTATAAGGGATATTTTCCTAGTAGTAATAATAGGTCTGAGGATATATTGGATCTAGTACATTGAGATTCATACAAAATGTTGAAGGTAAAATATTTGGGTGGTTACTTGTATTGTGTGACATTCATTGATTATTTCTCATGGAAGACATGAATGTACTACATGAATACCAAGGATGAGGTCTTTAGAAGTTTCCAAGAGTTCATTTCTCAGGTAGAGAACTTGAAAGGGAAGAATATCAACCACATCATTGATTCTTAGGCTTATAGTTATGAGATATAAGTAATCCATAAAGTTAGGAAGGATTCCATACTGAAGGATTATTAGTTCATTGTGAAGAATGATGAGTTAGAGATAGTTTTGATACCATATGGGAAGTCACTAGTTACTTCCAACTGGATTTATACGATCACACATAAAAAAAATGGTAGCATTGATAAGTACAAAGCGATGTTTGTGGTGAGAGGGTTCTTCTGGAAAAACGAAGCTAACTAAGAGGAAATGTTTTCTCTAGTCACCAGACACCCTTTCATTAGAGCTAGTTTTTATATTACTTTAGTTATAGGTTAGAGGTTACATATTATGGATGTACATGCCATGTTACTCATTCATGTGGGTGAGGAGGAAGTGTAAATAGAGAAACCTCAAGTCTTTGTGGTACATGGTAATGGGTCCCATGTTTGAAGACTAAGAATGGATTTTTATGTACTCTATCAAGAACATAAGGCATCGTATTATATGATTGGTGGATACTTGATGGTTTTAGGCTTCAACAAGACTATTGTAGATCGAAACCTTTAATTTTTGGTTCTTGATGGTCAACATTTAATATTGGTCTTGTATATTGATGATGTGTTCCTTAATAGGGTAGAGAGGCTCATTTTTCAGTACAAAATGGATTTTCGATATGAGTTTGACACAAATGATTTTATGCCCCATAGAAGACCACTACTGTTATTTTTCTTCCGTTACATTATTATTTTTATGTAGGCTCTAATTTCATTCTGACCCCTTAGACTCCTATATATACCAAGAAGGTCTTGTCATTTGTATCATCAAGAATTGTTCATTTATGTTATGAAAATAAGGTTTCCACCTCGTAGAGGCTAATTGACAAGTTGTTGATCTATATTTTCTTATGTATTTTGATATGGTTGCATAAAATTTGGTATTAGAGCTTTGGATTCTATGGTTTCGCTACTTTGAAGAGGTCTTCTTGGAATTTTTATTATAAGTTTTTTTTCTACAAGGATTCAAAAACATATTTTTTTACTAATTGGAGCTCAAATCTTGGTTAACTTCATTTAGAAATTTCATATCTTGGTTAAATATATTTTCTAAGATATGTTGCAAATAATTTAGGGGAATTTCATGCTCAAAAATTCAATCTCAAATAGGTGACCTACGGAAAATCATTATAACTTTATCTACAAGCATCAGATTTCAATTTCATATAACGTTATAGAAATTTCATGGAATTTCATTTGTCTTGTATCATTTTCAGGGTTGAAGGTTGAAACAGTGACTCATGGAATCACATAGAAGTCAACATACTGATATATTCCATAATCATGTAATCATGCGAAATTGGTAATAACATTACTTTGAATAATCTAGTTTCGTTTGAAATTCTAGTGTTGCAAAGAAGACTCGAATGACTAGTACAAGAGAAATTTTAGAACTTGGAGATCTCACATTAAAGAGATGTAATAGTTTTAATATTGAACTTCTAAAATAATGAAAAACCTATGTATTTATTTTTAACATTGTTTGAAGTGATTCAAAGAGCATAGTGAAGCATATAAAGCTTTACTTGGTCCAAATATGCCCCCTAACAAGAAAACACATACACCTAGTAATGAAACACAAATTTTTAGCATGAAACATGAATAAGAGGAAGAAATTAAGCATGATATATCGAAATTCAGAGACCAATTGCAAAAAAAATTTCACTTCTAAAGAGTAACCAAAAACGATTTGGAAGCTAAGATGGATGGTTTGAAGTATGGTTTAAAATCCAACATGCAAGTAATGCCGATTGCCAATATGGAAGGCCTGAAGGATGATTTAAAAACAAAAATTAAAAGGTATTTTGAAGGTTTGAAGTAAGGTTTGACAAATTTGCTACAATAAATGCTTCGTAATGGTGACAAGGTACTCCATGGAAATAATGATGAGGAAAAAAGTAGTAATTATGATTTTAGAGACTGCAAAGGAATGTGAATCGTGATTTTAGAGTCTCTAATATTGTGTTTAAGACAAACCACATTCCAAATATCGATATGAGGAGGATTTATGGCAAGGATATAGTAACATGGATACTACAAATGAAGAAATTATTTAATCCACATTATGTGTCACACAAAGAAAAGGTATGCATTGAACCTTTATATTTATAATAAAATAAGTTTTTGTGGTATCAGTGCATTTGTTATCGTAAATCAATTGTCACTCAGACTCTTAATATTAAGTCTTTTGAAGTCCTCAATGTGCTCTTCCATAGAACCATTTTGTTTGAGATTTATCAATTGGATAAATAAGTTATTGCTCTTCTCATCCTCATAATTCTCTACCAATTGTTCCAAAAAAATTGTCATCATGAAAATTTATTTACGAGAAAAAATACATTGATACCACGAAAATTGATTTTGTTCTAAATATAAATATTTATATGTACCTTTTGTGTCTATGACACATCATGTAAGTCAAATAATTTCTTCATATATAGTATTAATGTTACCATATCCTTTCCATAAAAATTCCTCATGTCGATCTTTGGAATGTGGTGGGTATTAAACCCAAAATTGGAGTCTCTAAAATCATAATTCATAATCCTTTTGTCCTCATCATGATTTTCATGGATTACCTTGTCACCACTGGGAAGGCTTTCTTGCAACAACTTTGTCAACCCTTCCAATTTGTCATTCATCCTGTCCATGTATAGTTTAAAAACTCTGATATGTGATTTTAAACCACCCTTCAATCCTTCCATGTTTCCTTTTATTTTTTCTTAAAAACCATTGCTATTAGCTTCTATTTCATTTTTTCTTTCTCTTTGCAAAACTGAAATTGGTTACACTTGGGCTCGTAATTTTGATATATCATGCTGCATTTTTTCCTCTTTTTCATGCGTCATAATAGATATTTTTGATTGATTACTAAGTGTATCCATTTTTTTGTTTCAAGGAATTTTAGAATCAAAAAATGATATCTATGCTTCACTATGCCCTTTTAATCACTTCAAACTGTTTTTGCAAACAAATGTTATGCAAATTAAAAAAAAAAAAAAAAAAAAAACATTTTCCTTTATTTTTAGGAGCTTGATATCGAAATTATTGTATCTCTGTAATATCATATCTCCAAGGTTTGAAATTTCATCCTATAGTATCCCTCTAAATATTCTTTCCAATCCCACAAGTCAGATCGATATTGGATTCTGTAAGAAAGAGGTATTTCCAATCTACCACGATGACCTAATTATAGAATGGTTTAGCAGAGAAAACTTGTATGAAATTGCATGTGTCACTTTATGGACCTTCAACCCCGAAGATAATACAAGAAACACTATAGTCTGTCAAATTTCAGTCACATTTTACAAAATTGAAATACAATTCCCGGACATAAATTTATGAAGATTTTCCCTAGGTCACCTATTTGAGATTGAATTGTGGAACCTAGCAAAACCCCAACTTATTTGGACCATATCTCACAAAATATAGTGAAATAAGATAAAAAAAAAATATACACGAATTTCGCCACAATTTCTAGTCCATGTGGTTGCAATTTCAGCTTCTGAAGCGTAATAAAAGAAACTTATAGTGAAAATTCCAAGATATGTTTGAAGCAGCAAAACCCTAGAATCGAAATCTCTCATACCAAATTTTATGCAACCGGATCACAAAATATAAGAAAACCTAGATCAATGAATTGAAAATCAACCTCTTTGTGGGGAAACAACCTTTACATCACATAAATTAATAATTATTGGATGATAGAAATGACAATGCCTACTTTCTATATATATATGAGTCTATGAGGTCACAATATAGTCGGAGCCTAATTAAAAATAATGATGTAAGCAGAAAAAAATAAAAATAGTGGGTTTCTATGGGGCACAAAAGAATAATATGGGGGCTAAATTAATAATAACAAAAATGGGGATACACTAAAAACAAAAATTAGCGGACTAAACTAGTACTATAGCGACCTAACAATTTCTAGCATGTAATAAGTGATTGTAGTAAGATCCCAAGTGCTAATAGAAGAAGAGTATAAACTAAATGAAGATTTATTATTAACCTATCTAACTTGAATAATCTCATAATGGATGAGTTTCACATAATACCATACATAGGCCAATCAAGTTATTGGAAGACAATAAAAAATACCAAAAATTTGTATCATTAGATTATAATGAAGAAATAAATTGTTGAATATAGCATAAGATGATTATAATTCGAATATAAGTTAAAGAGGAACAAAACACCCATTAGGATTTTTGCATCTAATATCAATTCTAAAAATTTATGAGGGAAATCATACAAATGGACTTGATCATTGGCCTACTATGAACCCTCAGGAAACATGGAGAAATCATGGTGGTGGTGTATAAGTTGAGCATGATAACTCTATTTACAACTATGAAATATAAGCATAAGGAAATTGATATTTCCTAGATCTTCAAAAAGGATATTTTCAAATTCCATGGTTTTCCCTGGAAGATCATATATGATCAGGATGCAAGGGTTATTTCAAAATTTTGGGAGCATTCTTCAGTGTTTTGGAAATTATTTATAATTTAGAATAGTTGATGACCATCAAATTCATGGATATATAAAAATAGTACAAAAAATATTGTAATACATCCTCATGATGTATGACGTGCACCAATCCAAGAAATGGGAATATTTTAATCCTTTGGTATATTTTCTTCCAATAATGACTATCCAAAGTGATTAATGATGATCTATTTTGACACTTTGCATGGTTGGATGTGTAATGTCCCAATTAGTTGGGATAATCTAGTGGATGGAGTCACACTTGGGCTATACATGCTAAAGGAAATGGAACTATAAGTGATGGATCTAAAGCATAAATTGAAGGTAGTTAAAGACTTATAGAAGGGTTATGCATGTTAGAATTTATCTCACAAGGAATTTCTGGTAGGAGAGTGTGCATATCTCTGAATCATGAAAATATGAGTTCCTTAAAAGTAGGATCATGTGTGAAGTTAGTACCATGATACTATGGATAATTTTAGATATTGGAGGGAGTAGGGATAGTGGCATACAAACTTGCCTTACCTCCGACATTGAAGGAACATGATGTGTTTCATATATCGTTGGTTAAAATATATATACGTTATGCTAATAATATTATTGATTTGGATTTGTTACAGGTGAAATAAAATGATAATTCCAACCAAAACCTTAGTTCATACTTGGCAGGAGAGAGACCGCAGTGTGGAATCAAGTCATCTTGTAGGCTAAAGTGTAATGAAATAAATTTGGACTAGATGAAGGAACATGGGAACTGGGGGATTCCATGAGAAATGATTTTATGTAGAGCCAGTTCTATATATATTAGAGCGCCGAAGACAATGTTCCTTCAAGGGGTGGGGATTGTAATATATCTTTTATAGTCCCCACTTTTTGTAATAAAGGAAAGGATGATAATGTGAGAGGGATAGCATGGATATTTATCGAATACTATTTTATGTAAATTTTTCGTTCAAGTGAATCATAAATTTCCAAAGATGAAGAATAGAAAAAACCTTTACAAATCCCAATATCTGAAAGGAATTCTTGCTTGAGGAATATAACAATGGAGATTGGGAAGCTTCATATCTTCCTTTAATTTAATATTTTTGAGCCTTGATGCTCTAGTTAAACCACCCAACTTCTAGGAAATCGTGAGAGAAGTGACAAAAGAGGTACCAAACTAAACCAACATGGGCTACATACCATGTGGTAGTCATTGTTGAATTCATAATATCAGGATCTGGCCCCAAAGCTCTTATGAATGTGGAAACCCTTTAGAGAAAGGGAATTTTCATTATGACAGAGAGGAGAATGAGTAAGTATGAATGCAAAACCCCTGTCAACTCATTTAAATAAAATTTTCTATAAGAATGTTTGTGTATTTGGGACCGTAAAGATGAGAATGTGAATCTAGAAGGGAGATAGAATTATCCCATTTCTTTTTGGTAGACCTGTGAAGGAGTCCTTATATAATTGTGATAGGAAACCAATAAGAAGACTCCTTTATAATGAGTCTAGTAGAATGAAAAAATTTGACTATCTAGTTGTACCATGCACATGAATGACTATAAAGGGAAAGGATCAATAAGGCTACCATAGGAAGCAATGAATGGGTGTCATTTTTGTGAAGGCCCTTAGGGGCGATATATATATATATATAACCAAGACCTAGTTCCATTAACTATTTTCAAAAAAATATTAAGAATATCACTAGTGCAAATAAGAATCAAGAGTCTAAAAGTAAACATAAATATCTATATTATTTCAAGGTCCTTATACCATGCCCTAATGCATTTCCTTGTAATTTGAAGGAAATAATGAATTTCACAACTTAAAGAATACAGAATTAACATTATCAAATATTAAAAATTAACCAATAAAAATAATGGTGTATTCTCTATAATTCTACTATTTTTTAAAGGAAAATCTATCATAAAGATACTCAACACATTCATATATGATAGCATAGTAAATATATTTTACAAGGGAAATGACATATTGGCATTAAAGAACTCTAATTTCACATAGTCATACACAAGTTTTAATAATATAAATTATATATTTGGAAAGGTAATTCAATTTCCTACATTTTATCTCTTTTCCACAATATTCAAATTTATTGTGAAAGTACTGTAAATCATCCCTCCATGTAGAGTCTATCTGTATGTGAGAAATTTGAATATAAGAGGTTGTTAGATCTAGGTGGAAATTAGAGACTCTCTCCAACTAACTAACTCGTAATTTGGTGTATGGTTGAAATATTATATCAACATACGCGAGTATATTAATAAATGTATTTTCCTGGAAGTAAATATTAATATATTCATATAAATTATGACATCCATTAAATAGACAACTCAATAGATTTTTAATGTGTGAGGAAACAATAAATACCAAATTCCTTAAAAAAAGTTATAAAATAAAATAAAATAAAATAAACACATTAAATAATTTTCTTCGACCTAAAATCTTTTCTTTTTCAAAAATCTACATAAAATACAGTGATGGATATATGGAGTAGTTTGTATCTAGGATGAGATGTTTTTTAACGAATAAAAACATGTCTATCATGAGGAGAGTATGATAGATACCATCTACCCATGAGAGGGAAACTAGATGGTCTACCAAAGAGTCTTGAATCAAAATTGTATCAGTATTGCACCAAAATAAAGTAAAATGTATTGACAGTAAGGAGACAAGAGCAACAATGTATCATGGAAAATTAAGAAATTAAGTATTCCTTTGTTGGGGACTTAACATTCCTCATTGAGCTAGTCCTTATCTGAGTCATTATTATTCTAGTTGATTTTTGCTTGATTCCTTTGATCCTTACCTTGTTGAGATTTGTCCCTTGTAACATTTTCATACTACTAGAAGAAGACGTGGTGGTCATTGTATCCTTCAAGAAGCTAAGGAGGACACCTCCATTCAATGAATGATTTTTTTGTTTATGATTCAACTTCCTTCCATGATGGTTCCATATTGTTTGGCCCTTAGGGTCTATGGTTAGCAAAATTAGGCACTTTACCTATATGTTATCCAGGGCTATGGAAACAAACAACCATTCATTTCTTAGCTTGATATTTTGGGTGAGCAGGACTAGGTAGTCATTGTTCCGGGTCGGAATAATATATATTATTTTGTCAATTCATATGATTTATGGGACGTCATAAAAGCGTAAGGGGTGAGAAATGGAATTCCCATCACTTTATATAGAATCTTCAAGGATGTATTCTTGTGAACTATGTAGGTATTGATTTATGCTATTAGACCTTCCACTATCTCCCTTGTTTCTTCCTGATACCAATGATGTTTTCCTAGAATATTTTTTACAACCTAGTGGACTTACTTTTGTTCCTTCTCTCTTTATCCTCCATCGTTTTGATGATGTGGTAGATATGAAAAAAATGTATTCAATAAATTATTCTTCTCGCTAACCATGCCATAACGGGAGATGCTAGTTCATGTGACCTCTACCACGTCATCTAGGTTGACCCCTTTCCCACACCATGATGATCAGTCCTATGAAAGCTCATCCTCATACCTAGAACCACCTAAGTATCATTTCCCTACAATATCCCAAAAATATTCCACCCATGGAGTAAATAAACTAAGGGAACAAGTGTCAGGTTGTATTATAAAGGTAGAGTTTGGGTCTCTCATAATTATTAAATACCTTTTATTCATTTGAATGTCCTCCATGTGTCTATAGTGAATTTGAACATTATTGAGTTCATAGAGTGGTTTCCACCTAGCCATTTTCATTAAATCCTAATGTAGTGATGGCATGCAATAGTTGTTGCACCTTCATTGATGTTTTAACACCCATCTCCATGGAGAAATTATAATTAACATTACATGATATTCTCTTTATATTTTCCCTATAGTTTAAAAATTGTGTAGTGCTGATCTAAGGCTCAAGTTTTAGCTAAAAAATGAAAGTGCTCAAAATTTATTCGAACTTGAATGAGTGGATAGACTTCATCGCCAGGATTTCGGCATAACTCATTTCATAGAAATCTAAGTTCGTATGACTGAGTTATCATTTGTTGTTCATTTTCCAAAACAGGAAAAAAAGGAGCAGAACAGGTACAATGATGATGTGGCAGGTAAAATCGTAATTGCAGGGAATATGCTATAGATTGCATCTAGTGGAACTGTGACAAGTGTCATCTTCAGATTCTTTAGATGGGTTAGTGAAGAGAGAAATTGTCCAATGACCTCCAATATTTCTCCTAAGTTGGAATTTGAAATTTTTTTAAGCTTGGAGTACAACCCAACAAGAGGGTGCCACATGTCCTCTCTGGTGGGCCATCTCCTAGCCTATGAGATCGAATTATTTGTCACATTTAGGTTCGGAAATTAATATGAATGGTGGAATTATTTGATATTATATATATATATATATATATATATATATATATATATATATATATATATATATATATATATATATATATATATATATATATATATATATAGATATATTTTAATATATATATATATATATATAAATTTCTAAACCTACTTTTCGGTGGGGTCAACCAAATCTGGAGGATGTTGCTAACTAATACTGGCGGAGGTTAAATTGGAGGCAAGAACCGAATATGGTGGAACAAGCCTTGTAATAGATCCGAGTAAAATTATTATGGTGGTGTGGGGGTCGAATCCACGACATTTCGCCTGCCAACCAAACTCGTTACCAGGTCTACTACATGGGTGTTTCTTAACCCTTATGAACTCCACAATATATTATAGTTTATATGCCCAAATATTGGGGGTTGGAGGGGGCCAAAGCCCTCCCCATGTGGCAAGAGCCCGAAAACAAATGTTAAGACAGTTGAACCAACGAAAATTCAATTGAGGTTAATTATCGTTTAAAGCGTGGTTAAGCCATGATAAACCGTCATTAGCACTTAAAATGCGCTTATGACTAAACCTCACTTATCCGCCCATAAATCGTGCTTAGTGTTAATTAACCGAAAGATTAAGTTGGTGGTATTTTTGGAGGTCATGCTAGTTTTGGCGGTTTTCTAAATTTGGAAAGTTAGCTGGCAGTTCCTCCAATTTGAGAGGAGAAATTGGGGAAAAATTTGTTTTGGTCATAACACACTCAATTTTTGACCAAATTGAGCTTAGTAAAAGCAATTTTAGACTAATTGGCATGCTAGGAACTCAATGGAGTAGGTTGAATATGCATAAAAGGTCATCTATAGATGCTTTTGTGCATTTGAATATTTTTTTAAGGTGAGGGCCATCAAGTGTTGGAGTCATTTCCAGAGCATCCAGAGTCCAAATTCGGAAAAAAAATAGTCATTTTTTGGAGATTATGATGTTTTAAAATAATTGGAATAGGTTCTAAGAGGTTTTTAATCTTATAACAAAAATTTGAGCACACTTGAAGGTAATAAAAAGGGCACACTATGAAGCGGGACCAAGGAGATGTAGCCCACAAGGGGTGAACTCCTTTATCAAAATTTAGTGTGTTAAGCTCTGTTATGTGTGTTTGCTATGTTTTAAATTTCTTCTATTATGTCATTTAAAATTATGCTTTTTTAATCTTATTACAAACTCATAAATTCACCAAGTACATTGTTTGACAATCACATGGTCATAAAAAAACCTATGAAGGATAAGTAAAAGAAATCGAAGAAAATTTTATATATGAAATGAAACTAGCACAACAATAACTAGCATTCATTTTCAAATCAAGTTGGTATCAAAGCACAAGGTTGCTTTCTTGTTTAACTTAAAGGGTTTCAATAGTGAAAATTTACTGATGATTACAAGATTGAGATTGCAGAGAGGAGAAGGGAAGCTACTGATAAATAGTCTTGAAGTTAGGACAAGAAGGAAGAAGGTTGATAAAGAATCATCCTCCCCCAGAAGACCACTAAAGGAAACACTTGAAGCACAAGAGGAGTTAATTTCACAAGAGGTTGAAGTGATTGAAGAGATACAAGTTGCAGAGATTGAGCTTGAATCTACAGCCAAAATGTCAGGCCGTGAAGGAACTCATGAAAATTCTGTAGAAAAGGATTTTAATAGGGATTTCAAAGAAATGCAAAGTATGGTGAAAGTTATGTATGAAGCTTTGATGGCAAAGGAAACTAGAGAAGGTTCAAAACACCCTCATAGACAAGAATATTCAAACAGTAAAAAGAAGGAAAAGAGGAGCTCAAAAGGTAGTGGAGGAAAACCACCTCCCTCTCCACCACCATCATCATCATCGTCCTCGGTAGCATCTTCATCTTCCACATCCAGTACAGAAGCTCATACCTATACTCATTTCAAGATCCCAAAAGGTAAGACTCCGTTACTCAAGTTGGACATCAAATTTGAACTTTATACATACAATGGAGAATTTAATGCTGAAAGACTGGACAATTAGATTCGTCAATTGGAATTTTATTTTAGAATTTAGAATCTACAAGAAGAGGATATCAAAATTCCATTGGCTTCATTAAGGCTAGAAGGATCAGCACTAGTTTGGTGGGAGGCAAAGAAACAAGATGAAATACGAAGCCACGTTAAGATTTCCATTTATTGGGTTGCATTCATTTCTTCCATTAAAATACAATTTTATCCATTAGGCTATGTTCAAAATGAAATAATGAGTTGGAAAAAATTTAGATAGCTCAAAGCTCAAAGTGTCCAAGAGTATACACAATATTTTAGGAAAAGGGCTTTATTACTTGGAGTATACTTAAATTCACAACACTCTTGAAGTATATAGGAGGTCTACATTAATACTTAGAACATACTTTTCTAATGTTTAAACCAAATAACTTAGATGAAGTATGTGTGAAAGCCACCCATCTTGAAGCAAGGGGTCAAAACATTTCTAAAGAGGGTAGTAAGAAGAATCCATTCAAGGGTAAGGGAAAGGAGAAACATGAAAAATGGAAGGGAAAGAAGAATGGAAGTGTTCAGAAATAATGGGAGAAAATTACATGCAAACATTGTTCCAAAGAGGGGCATCATGAAGACTACTGTTGGAAACTACATCGCAAACTAAGACCGAAGAAACCAAATAACAAAGGGAAACAAAAGACAGCTGCCACGACACAAAAATATGTTCATTCCAATTCAAGATATGAAACTTATATAGTTTCCATGGTTAAGAAAGGAAGGGAAGCTATCACAAGTTCTAGTACCTCAAATAGTCACAAAAACACTCAAAATTAAGATACAAGGATTGAATCATTCCATGTTAGAGTAATTTATAATCATACAAATATTGAAGCGTTGTTTGATATAGGGTCATAAGAGAACTTGATTTCAGAAGACTTAGTTAAAAAACTAAACCTTTAAAGTGTACCTCGTCATAATCCATACCCTTTGGGTTGGATAGTTAATAATGCCAATTTATAGGTGACAAGGAAATTTATTTTCAGATTTGCTGTTACTGCAAACTTTGTGGATGAAGTTGAGTTAAATGTGGTTCGACTTGACATTTGAAGGATTATCTTGGGTAGTCGATATTTATATGATAGGAAAGCGGTATTTTACTGTCATGAGAAAAAATATCATTTGATTAAAGATGTAGTGGAGTATATTGTTAGAGCTCATCGCGAGAAAATGAATATCTCTTTAGTTAATGCAAGGAAAATGAAGAGGCTAGTAAATGCAAGTAAAAATTTTGTGCTTCTCATGATCAAGAAAAAGGAAGATGTTAACTATGAATCTTTTGAAGGATGTGATGAAAAATTGAAATCTGATTCGTTTGATGTGGTAAGTCATCATGGCAAGATGTTTCAAGAACCAAAGGGGTTAACACTCAAGAGGGGAATTCAACATGAAATTCAGCTTTAGCAAGATGTTCCACTTCCAAATATTGGTATGTATCGAATGTCAATTATGGAAAGTTTGGAAATCAAGAAGCAAATCCAAGAGTTTTTGAATAAAGGTATCATATGCCCATCGAATTTTCCATGTGGCTCCCCAATAGTTTTGGTTCCAAAGACGGACGGCACTTGCCGCATGTGTATCAATTTCCAAGCACTGAACAAAATCATGGTAAAGAATTGCTACCCACTTCCACGCATTGATGATTTTCTTGATCAATTAAAGCATGCAAATTATTTCACTAAGCTATATTTGAGAAGTGGTTATCATCAAGTTAGCATATTTGAATAAGACATTTGCAAAACTACTTTCAAGACTAGACAAGGATTGTATGAGTGGTTAGTTATGCCATTTGGCTTAACAAATGCACTAGATACTTTCATTAGAGTAATGAATAATGTTCTTAGAACATTTATAGATGAATTTTTGATTGTTTACTTAGAGGACATACATATATTTAGCAAATCAAGAGAAGAACATGCCATGCATTTGAAAAAGGTACTTGATGTTTCTAGAAAAGAGCGAATGTTTCTTAACATGTCAAAGTGCGAATTTGGTAAGAATTCATTGGTATTTTTGGAACACATTGTTGGAAGAGGTGACTTGAAGATTGATCCTTCGAAATTTGAAGTCATTTTTATTTGGCCCAGGCCGAATACAGATACCGAGGTAAGAATATTTTTAGGGGTAGCATAGTATTGGAGGAAAGTTATTGCTAATTTTTCGTCCATTGCAACACCATTACATGCATTGACAAGAATAAATAAAGTCTTCCATTGGGGATATTTGTAGCAGAAAGAATTTGATGCTTTAAAGAAAAATATAAGTTCACTAATAGTTCTAGAAATTCCAGATCTTAGACAACCATTTGAGATCCAAATAGATGCAAGTGATTATGCTATGGGAGTAGTGCTCATATAGCATGGTAAGCCTATCTCATTTCATTCTGAAACTTTTAATGGAGATGTTACTAAATATCCTACCCATGATAAAGAGTTATATGCATTGGTACAAAGTGTAAAGAAATGGAAGCATTAATTGATGGGAAAAGAGACCATTATCCATACCGACCATCAGCCATTGCTGTACTTACAATCATAGTCAAATTTGCAGCAATCGAGACATTTTAGGTGGATGGGTTTTCTACAACAATTTCACTTGGTTATTAGGTTCAAAAAACGAATCTACAATAAGGTAGTTGATATGCTCTCTAGGCCTATTGTAAATTCAGCTATTATTCTCAAGCACAATTCTATTATGCGTGAAAGTTACATTGAACAATATGTGAATGATAGTGATTTTCAAGATGTGTATGAGAACTTGAGTAAGGGAAACCAAAGTGAAGATTTAGATTATCATGTGCATAATAGTTTTTTGTATCACTTGGGAAAGTTATGTATACAACAAGGAGAAATAAATAGTATCATAAGGGAGGCGCACACATCATTGATTGTGGGACATTTCGGTGTAGGCAAGACATTGGCGCATATTCAAAGGTATTGTTATTGGCCACGCATGAATGAAAGTGTTTCTCGTTTTATTAGAGGATGTTCTTTATGTGCAACAAGTAAGCCCAGCAATAGGAAGCTTGGTTTGTACACACCACTTCCAGTTCCTTCTCATCCTTGGGAAAGCATCTCAATGGATTTTGTAGGAGGCCTTCCTATGTCAAGGAAAGGTCATGATTATTTGTATGTTGTGGTAGATAGATTCAACAAAATGTGTATTTTGATGGCATCTAAGAAAACTATTACAGCTGAACAAACTGCTAATATTTTCTTTCAAAATGTATGGATCCATTTTTTTCTTCCTACTTCTATTGTAAGTGATCGAGATTCTCGATTTGTTGGGAATTTTTGGTCAAAATTATGGGACATGATGGATACAAAGTTGAATTAAAGTACAACATTTCATCTAAAACTAGATGGTCAAACAGAGGTGGTAAATAGGATTGTTATTCATCTTCTAAGAAGCTATTGCAGCAAGAATCCCAAGTTGTGAGATGAACAGTTACACTACATACAACATGCATACAACCGGGCAAAACATTCTTCCACAAATACATCGCCATTTGAGGCATGTTTTGGTACTTGCCAAGATCGCCATTGGAATTTATCTTTGAGAAATATGTTGCTATAGACGGACATAGTGACATAGATAAAGCAAGAAAGTTCATTGGGAAAATTCATTTGGTACATCACATAGTGCAAGGGAAACTTGAGAAAAGTCAAAGCAGCTACAAGACAAGGCATGACAAACATCGGGTTGATCACAAATTCCAAGTTGGTGATGAATTTTGGTTGTACATAAGCAAGGAAATATTGCAAGGAGAAGCTAAAAATCTCAAACCAATCCTTTATGGTCCATTTAAAATTCTGGAAAAGATTGGTACAAATGCATTCAAGCTAGATTTGCCTCCTTATATGCAAATTTATTATGTCTTTAATGTTGATAATTTGAGATTTTTTGAGCCTCCTTTGATTGATGATCAAGGAGAGCATGCTCATCTACCATCAATAGATGATTTCTCGCCAAAATATCTTGATGAGCTTTAGCAAGATCTCATACTTAACAAAAGAATGAAAACTTCAAGAAGAGGGAATGTTGAAACTTTAGAGTTGGACTCAAAGGTCAGAATCCTTCAAAGGAAAAATGGTTGTAGATTGGGAAAGTGAGGGACTTTCACCCTCACTTGCTGAACTATTGATAGTATCTCTTAAGGTCCAAAAGGCTTCTAATGGGGAGGAATGATCTAAGGCTCAAGTTTTAGCTAAAAAAATGTGCTTGATATTTCTTAAAACTTGAACAACTGGATAGATTTCGTCTCCAGGATTCCAGCACAACTCGTTTCATCAAAATTTGATTTCGTATGACTAAGTTATCGCCTATTGTTAATTTTCTAAAACCGGCGAAAAAGGAGCAGAAAAACTACAATGATGGTGTGGAAGGTACAATCAAAATTCCAAGTAATATTCTATAGATTTATTCTAGTGGCACTGTGGCAAGTGTCATCTTTAGATTTGTCAGATGAGTTAGTGAAGAGAGGAATTGTCTAATGACCTCCAATATTTCTCCTAAGTTGCAATTCGAATTTTTTTTAAGGTTAGAGTACAACCCAACTAGAGGGCAGCACATGTCCTCTCTGTTGGGCCATCTTGATCTGAAAATGGAATATACTTGTTTAAGGGTGCAAGGTATCCATTTCCCATAATTTGAAATGTGAGCTATACACTCCAAGTGACCTCTGAAAATGTGAAAAATTCTTATTTCTTATACAGAGATAGACTGTAGGGGAATTCACCGGACATGTCACCTCTAAAGAGAGGATGAGTTCCAGAGGCTACCTGGCCCTCTACAGGCTCTGCCTAAAGAAATAATGAAGTAACACTTAGAAGTCTTTGACATACACATACTTGAAATTTGATGTCTTGCGGAATAAGACAAATAACTTTCTGCAGCTGAGTAGGTGATTATGTGTGTATGCAAGTTATGTATATTTGATGTTTAACACTTTATATCAGTTTTGTTTAGCATATCATCTTCAGCAATAAATACATCAAAATGATAAAGCAGTTCACCCCCCCTCTGGGCTACATCTGCTGGACCAAGCCTCTCAAACTAGGCTTGTCCTCTTGTATTAAAAATGCTACAAGGGCTAATACAAGAATATGAGTGTCTCAAAAGACATATCTGACTGTAAATACAGAATCAGAAGATAGGAATTAGCTAAACATGCTCTTTCCCAAACACTAAACAGTGAAATTGTACCTTATACAGTACTTTCCCCAATTGGTCCTGGTGGCCCTTTAGACTTGCATGGAGAATTTAGAGGTGAAGATGACCTCAATTGATTTTTAAAACTCTTCCATTAGACTCAGAAGGTCGAAAATAGCAGAAATAGGCTTTTGAATCACCAAAAATGGATGAACATAGTCTCCAAACAGCTCCAGCACTGAAATGGCCCTCGTGGCCCTGAAAGCTTCCTTGAAGCTAAACAGTGAGAATAATTCCTCAAAAGGAAAAACGAGCTGTAGAAATGGATTCAGAATGATGAAAAACTTCAGGAATGACCTTCGTTCCACATTCACTGGCTGCACAATTCCCAATGCAGCTCCCAAACTGATTTGGCCCTAGTGGCTCCTGGAACTTACACGAAGCAAAATCACCCGAAAAATACCTCAGATGGCTGAGAGACCTGTTCCAATGGCTTCATAAGGTCGAAGAGACCCAAAATCAAAAAAAAATTCACTGCAAAAGACCTCTCCTAGCCAAAGTTATGGCACTTTTACTCCATCTGACAGTTACACTAAACAAACTCCAGCTAAAACTGGAGACAGCACCAAATAGGTCCGACAAATTAGGGGCGGCGCTATAATTGGGCGGACTGCCAAACGTGGGTGCTAAAGTATAGGCCACGGGGGTCCATAGGACTGCACCCGTCGGGCCTCATTGCACAAACATTGGAGTTGAATGCGGGTTTAAAGAATGTACAAACTATATATTAACGTGGTTTATTAATAAAAATCCGCTCCTTCCGCACTATGTGACCATACACTTAACCAGTGCGTGCCAATGTAATAAACCGTGGGTTCTCGAACAGAGGTTCCATGCGGAGGGGGTTGGCCCTTAGGGGCTGGCCCCTTTTTGGGCCCCGCCAAATTTAAGAACAAGCCTTATATACAAATTCGCGCCCATGTTTTAACAAGAATCAACATATCCCAAGTGGTTGGGCCGCTTGGCTGTCATCCCGCCGACCCATGTTCAAATCCTCTCGCGTCCATAACAAAGTTTTGAAACGCCATTCCAATCCACCTTTGGGCCACGTGGTGGCCTCCGGGCTGGCCACGTGGCGTTTTTAATTGGATGCGACTGGAATATTCTGTAGAATATTTTGTGGAATATTCCACAGAATATTCCCAGAATATTCTGTGGAATATTCTTTTTTTAATAAAAATAATTTTTTCCCAAAGTCAAATTTTGGCCTTTTTAATTGAAATTGGCGGATCTTTAAACTTGAATAACTTCTGCATACGACATTGGATTTGAGTGCCGTTTGCGGCGTTGGGATCATTTTTCCGAGCACTTTCCAGTCGATCTATTTTGGATCCATTCTGAGCAACTTCATTTTTGACCATTTTACGACACTTGGTCCTGAGCTCCTGATCACACCTCCCAAATGAGAAGGCTTTTGGTCCCCAAAAGCTTACTGAATCTCTGATCTGAACTATACAGCACTTGAGGAATAGAAATATCCTCTTCCAGTAAGCCAAAAAAGCATACTGATGCCAAAAATGTCCTGCCTTGCTAACTGTCGTCATGGCGACTTTTTGCTGCATACGCCAAGTACTTGTCGAATCCCGACCAAGTTCTTTCGCCAGACAAATATGAAATTGCAGGAACCAGCAATGAAACTTGCTGATATATGAGCTAAAATATTCCCCTGAACATGTGGGCTTGCCAACTGTCACGATGCCCATCCATGGCACCTCTGCTCCAAAAGAAGAGTTGCCTCCCAAATGAGAAGGCTTTTACAAAGATGAAACACTTCATCATTTCTCCTCTTTACAATCTTGGAGATCAAATTAACTTTTTCCAAGTCAATATTACATTACATGCATGGTTAAAACAAAGTAATCAACCCTTCAAGTTAATCACACATACATGTTTAAAATACAAGGAAATCATCATGATCCCTGTGCTCATGCATCTCATTCTCATGCATGCAGTTTATCCTTCAACTTTCTCTTAAGTACAATCATAAGTACAAGATCCTCAATCACATGTACATGTACTTTCAAAGCTGAAATGAATATATCTTTCGCTACAATAGAGTGAGTCTCATACTCAGTTTTTCCATCCTGCAAGTTGCATTCCCTTAAGAAAGAAAATGCATTCAATCAAAAGACATGCAACTTTAATTGGATAAGAATTCTAACCATTTCTTACCAATCCATTTCAAAGGTGCTTCCTTTAACTGCACATCGATATCAGCATGTGTATCATCCTGACACATATCAATGATGGAAACTTCCTTCCCATTCTTGCCATACTCTTTCTCCCATTTCTTCAACTTTTGCGGAAGCATTGTTGGATTCAGAGTCCAACACCTTTCGACATTATGTCCGTGCTTATGGAAATAAGTGCAACACATGTTCATCTTCTTGACCGCATGATTTGCATTGTTCATTGGAACTTTGGATTCTTGCCTCCTTTCCTTCAAAAGTTTCCTGTATGTTGCCATTCTTTTCCAACATCTAGAAACACTATGGTTAAACAAACCACAAAAAGAACATGCAATTCTTTTCCAATACTTGTGTGGAAATTTTCCATGCTTTACATGATCAAAGGAAATATGATTGAAATCAGATTTATACCTTTCTCTTTCACCTTCATTACCTTCATGAGAAGGTGAATCGAAAGAAGAAGAAGCTCCCTTTGGAACACTATCAATCCCATTAATGGTTTTAGAGCTTTCACCACTCCCTTGTTCAAGTGCATGCTGATGCACACCTTCTTCCTTCATGGCTGCTTTGGAACTTTCTCCATAATATTGTCCATAGCCAAGACCCAAATTATTAGGCCTTACCTCAACCATTATTGGCTCAACTATACCCTGTGCATGTTTTCCCAATCCTTTTCCTTCATATCCCATTTTGGACATCAACTTGGACCCTATGCCTCTGGTATGTTTCTCAAAAGAACCAGCATAAACATTCTTATAAGAAATTGAAGACAAACTAGAATTGTTTACCTCTTCTTCAAGCTGATACTTGGCTAAGGCTTCTTTGGCAACAAGGATTTGTGTCTCCAACTCATGCATCCTTTCTAGCTTCATATTTGCAATACGAAGTTGGCCTTCCATTTCCTGCAATTGGTCAGAAAGCAGCTGCTTCTCTTCCCTCATGGAATTCAACTGCTCTTGAAGTCTAGAGCTCTTTCTTTCATCCTCATACATTTCTCTCACCATATTCATCATGATGAAAAATTCTTGCTTCAAGCCTTCATCAAAAAATCTTGTGAAGGAGGACGATTTTGAGAACTCACTTATGGAAGTTGTCATTATAAAGATGAACAAAAGAGCTTCAGCAAACTCAAACAACAAGTAGTTTGCAGAATAATAAAGCAGTCAATCTTCAACACTACTTAAGACACCTTTCAAGCTACACAATCAAGCTAGTGATGTTAGGCAAGCAAACCTAGTGCCTCTGATACCATCTGATCTGAAAATGGAATATACTTGTTTAAGGGTGCAAGGTATCCATTTCCCATAATTTCAAATGTGAGCTATACACTCCAAGTGACCTCTGAAAATGTGAAAACTTCTTATTTCTTATACAGAGATAGACTGTAGGGGCATTCACCGGACATGTCACCTCTAAAGAGAGGATGAGTTCCAGAGGCTACCTGGCCCTCTACAGACTCTGCCTAAAGAAATAATGAAGTTAACACTTAGAAGTCTTTGACATACACATAGTTGAAGTTTGAAGTCTTGCGGAATAAGAAAAATAACTTTCTGCAGCTGAGTAGGTGATTATGTGTGTATGCAAGTTATGTATATTTGCTGTTTAACACTTTATATCAGTTTTGTTTAGCATATCATCTTCAGCAAATAAAGACATCAAAATGATAAAGCAGTTCACCCCCTCCTCTGGGCTACATCTGCTGGACCAAGCCTCTCAAACTAGGCTTGTCCTCTTGTATTAAAAATGCTACAAAGGCTAATACAAGAATATGAGTGTCTCAAAAGACAGATCTGACTGTAAATACAGAATCAGAAGATAGGAATTAGCTAAACATGCTCTTTCCCAAACACTAAACAGTGAAATTGTACCTTATACAATACTTTCCCCAATTGGTCCTGGTGGCCCTTTAGACTTGCATGGAGAATTTAGAGGCGAAGATGACCTCAATTGATTCTGAAAACTCTGCCATTAGACTCAAAAGGTCGAAAATAGCAGAAATAGGCTTTTGAATCACCAAAAATGGATGAACATAGTCTCCAAATAGTTCCAGCACTGAAATGGCCCTGGTGGCCCTAAAAGCTTCCCTGAAGCTAAACAGTGAGAAAAATTCCTCAAAAGGAAAAACGAGCTGTAGAAATGGATTCAGAATGCTAAAAAACTTCAGGAATGACCTTCGTTCCACATTCATTGGCTGCACAATTCCCAATGCAGCTCCCAAACTGATTTGGCCCTAGTGGCTCCTGGAACTTCCACGAAGAAAAATCACCTGAAAGAGACCTCAGATGGCTGTGAAACCTGTGCCAATGGCTTCAGAAGGTCGAAGAGACCCAAAATAAAAAAAAATTCACTGCAAAAGACCTCTCCTAGCCAAAGTTATGGCACTTTTACTCCATCTGCCAGTTACACTAAACAAACTCCAGCTAAAACTGGAGACACCACCAGATAGGTCCGACAAATTAGGGGCGGCGCTACAATTGGGCGGACTGCCAAACGTGGGTGCTAAAGTATAGGCCACGGGGGTCCATAGGACCGCACCCGTCGGGCCTCATTGCACAAACATTGGAGTTGAATGCGGGTTTAAATAATGTACAAACCATATATTAACGTGGTTTATTAATAAAACTCCACTCCTTCCACACTACGTGACCATACACTTAACCAGTGCATGCCAATGTAATAAACCGTGGGTTCTCGAGCGGAGGTTCCATGCGGAGGGGGCTGGCCCTTAGGGGCTGGCTCCCTTTTGGGCCCCGCAAAATTTAAGAACAAGGCTTATATACAAATTCGCGCCCATGTTTTAACAAGAATCAACATAGCCCAAGTCGTTGGGCCGCTTGGCTGTCATCCCGCCGACCCATGTTCAAATCCTATCGCGTCCATAACAAAGTTTTGAAACGCCATTCCAATCCACCTTTGGGCCATGTGGCGGCCTCCGGGCTGGCCACGTGGCGTTTTTAATTGGATGCGACTGGAATATTCTGTGAAATATTCTGTGGAATATTCCACGAAATATTCCCAGAATATTCTGTGGAATATTCTTTTTTTAATAAAAATATTTTTTTCCCAAAGTCAAATTTTGGCCTTTTTAATTGAAATTGGCGGATCTTTAAACTTGAATAACTTCTGCATATGACATCGGATTTGAGTGCCGTTTGTGGCGTTGGGATCGTTTCGCTGAGCACTTTCCAGTCAATCTGTTTTGGAGCCATTCTGAGCAACTTCATTTTTGACCATTTTACGACACTTCGTCCTGAGCTCCTGATCACATCTCCTAACATATGAGGTTGAATTATTTGATATAAACATATATATATATATATATATATATATTATAAAGTTCTAAACCCACTTTTTGGTGGGGTCAACCAAATCTGGAGGATGATGCTAACTAACACCGGTAGAGGTTAAATTTGAGGTAAGCTACAAATCTGGTGGAAGGAACCTTATTATAGATCCCAGTAAAATTATTCTAGCGGAGTGGGGGTCAAACCCATGACCTTCTGCCCACCAACTGAACTCGTTACCAGCTCTAGTACACGAGTGTTTCTTAACAGTTATGAACTCAACATTATCTTAGAGTTTATACACCCAACCATTGGGGGTTGGAGGGCATTAGCCTCGTGGGCCAACCTCCTCCCCATCTGGCCAGAGCCCAAAAACAAGGTGCTAAGACAATTAAACCAGCGGAAATTTAATTGAGGTTAATTAATGTTTAAAATGTGTTTAACCCATGATAAACCATCATTACCACTTAAAACACGCTTATCACTAAACCTCACTTATCTTCCCGTAAAACACACTTAGCGTTAATTAACCCAAAGATTAATTTGGCAGGATTTTTGAAGTGCGCACCATTTTTGGTAGTTTCCTAAATTTAGAAAGTTAACAGGCAGTTCCTCGAGTTTTAGAGTTGAAATTGGGGAAAAATTAGTTTTGGTCATAACTCACCCAATGTTTGACCAAAATAAGCTCAGTAAAAAGTCATTCTAGGCTAATTGGCATGCAGGAACTCAATGGAGTAGGTTTTAGAGGCAGAAATGGTCATCTACAGGTGTTTTTGTGCATTTGAATATTTTTCAAGGCTAGGGCCACCAAGTGTTCGGGTCATTGCCAGAGCATCTAGAGTCCAAATTCAGCAAACACATAGTAATTTTTGGGAGATTATGATGTTTTAAAATCATAGGAATAGGTTCTAAGAGGTTTTTAAGCTTGTAACAAATTTTTGAGCACACTTTAAGCTAATACAAAGGTCACACTATGAAGCCGGACCAAGGAGATGTAGCCCAAGAGGGGTGAACTCGTTTATCAAAATTTTCTATGTTAAGATTTGTTATGTGTGTTTTCTATGTTTTATATTTCTTCTACTCTCTCATTTAAAATTATTCTTTTTTAATCTTATGAAAAACTCATAAATTCACTAAGTACATTGTTTGACAATCACATGCTCATAAACAAACTTATGAAGGATAAGTAAATCAAAGAAAAGAAAATTTTATATCTGAGATGAAACAAGCACAAAAATAACTAGCATTAATTTTCAAATCAAGTGCCCCTCTCTAGTGGACTCACCTTGATATGAAATTGAAATTTATTTAGCCTTAATGCTCACACATTATTATTTGGGAATCCTAGGTTGAAAATCCAAACACTTGACCCTATTATTGCTTGATGTGATGGATCTTCTTATTTCCTAGTTGGTGTTATGATGATGATATCTTTTAGGGATATGTATGTTTTATATTGATGCCACGATGATGATATATTTTATGGATATGTATGTTTTATACTGATGTTATTTTTGCTATATTTGTGATGGATTTGTTCCTTATATTGGCGACTTATATTAGTTATGGGTCACAATGGACAATTATATGGATGACTATGTAATGTTCATGATGTTATTATTTCAATGAATAACATGGTGAAACATTGTTGCTAATGATTATAGAGTATGAAAAGAAACCACTAGATGCACTCGCATGTGATGAGTCGACGAAAAATGGTTTGATGGAAATGAATATTTTTTCTTTAAAATTTTAGGGTTCAATTTGAATCTTGCTATAATTTATAATGGAATGTTATTGGTTGTATGCGTAGGATAGTTGCTTCGCTGAATGGCTCACAAATTGGTGATAGGGTTTTATAATTAGATGGAACTGCATGTGGGGGGTGGGAAAGTATCCCCCATCTCAGTCGCTAGCACTCCCACTGCGACTTAGGATAGAAAGGTTGAAATAACTTCGCCTTGAGGAGCACAATGTTGTGGGGGCAGGTCCCAAATTTTGGTCGCTCATGAGGATTTTACTGGGGGGCGCATCAAGGTTTATTCCTTGATCCCCATCACGATTAGTCTCACTATAGTAGGAAACATAAGAGATGAAAGAATTCTTCATCGTTTCACCTAGAATTTCCCCTGGTAGATACTAGATGCTTGAAGGGAAAGTGGCATAGCACCCTTTAAGCTTCAAGGGAATCTCCAGAAGGGCACGACTGACTTGGAACCCTTGTCATGGCACCCTTGGAGCTTTGAAAGGAAATTATTGAAGGGAACGACCAAGTTGGCACCCTTGGAATCCTACAAATTCACATAAAGTGGTAAATGACATTATAACGAAGGAAATTAAATCAAGAATAAAAATCGGGGTAAGGGGTGAATAGGAAGAAATAAAATATTTTACGTTGAGAACTCCACCCTCCGAATGTTGGAAAATTTTAGGTAGTAATTGTACATAAGTAACTTAGTTAGGTAAAATTTGGTAAGGGATACATAGAGTTAAATGTAAATATTAATCCTAAAAGAGTTAAAATTCATCAAGAGAATATGGTGGAGAATTAAAATAATATTAATAAATTACAATTAGAGAAATATATAGAAGCTCCTTCTGCCAAGAGCCAACATAGGAATATCCATCTAATAGGAAAATTGAGCTAAATTAGAAGGTATTTAGGGGACCAAATATGAGACATATCAATTGAATTTTGTAATTAACACAAATTAAGGAGTAGAAAAGGGGGATCAAGAGACAAGTAGGAGAAGAAATAGGAAGTCTTGTTTGGGTGAGAAAAAATATTATTTTTAAATTAAAATTTAACTAAATAATTTTGGAGAGTCTTGGTGAGAGGGTGACACATGTGTAGGTGAATAATAATTTTTTTTTATTAATAAAAATAATTAATTATGCATATAATTAAAAGTGTCACCTATGAAGCCTCATATAAAAGAAGGGGCAAGCCATGGGAGAACATAATTTATAGGGACCCTATTTTTAGAGGGAGGAGACTATGTTATTGTAGTGGTAATGAGCTATAGTTGAGTTTGGTGAGGTAGAGGACTTTAAAAATGGGACTCTTGAGCCATGTATTGGCCACCTCTATCGGCTATCATACTTCCTCCATTGTATATCCCCATTGTAGCTCAGGTGTCCATGGGGAGGGAGAGTACCCAAGAAGTAGGCGAGAAGGTAAATCGTCGGGTCTCTACATTCAGTCTAAGCACATCAAAATTTACACTTGGAGATAGATGACAATGAGGGAGTACAAGTAGCGACCGATCAATGTTGAATCTCGTCTCCTGGCCAATGGTACCTATGTTAGTTATGGTGTTATTTATATAAATTTATTGTGTCTATAGTTAATAGAATGTAAAATAGATGATATGTGTGATGAAATAAAATTTATTGATGTTTTATGTAAGTTCTTAAATAGTTCTGAGTTCCCAATGTTAATATTCTTATGGTTGTCATCCTAGTAATTTTGCATTGTTTTAAAAATAACTAAAAAATTAAAAAATAGGGTTGTCGCTACTCCTGTTTTTTTTTGTTGCCTATATTTAGACATTTTTAATCCCACCTAAATTTATGTATACATTATGGTGGCTAGTAATTTATGGTAAATATGTTAATATAGCATCATTAGAGCCTATCAAAATATTATGCCAAGCATGTTGAATGTATTGGCATAAGACTGTAAGATATGATCAATTTTGATAATTAATTTAGATGTGGAATTATTAGGATCATAATAATGTAATGTAAATTAAAATAAATAAATAAGTAGAAGAAGAGTTTGTTGGAACTTAAAAAATAAAATAAAAAATGTGAAGAGGCATTGAAAAGGTTGAAAGTGTTACTAACAATGATAAAAAATATGAAAGTACGAGTTACGAAGAAAAAATATCTCCACGGTTTGTGGGACATTTTGAAATATTAGAAAGGAAAGGGCCAATAACATATAGTCTTTCTTTATCTACATCACTAGCACATATGCATGGCATGTTCCATGTCTACGCACACCATTATATTTTAGAACCTTCGCAAGTCTCCAATGAGGGCACAGTGATGGCCGAACTAGTTCACATATTGTTGAGGTGAACTGTATAGATTAGACGAAAATTGGTGGAGCAAGTAAAACTCTAGTGGGAAAACTATACTCCTAGTATTATCACTTGGAAGGATGAGAAGAATATCTGTCAACATCATCCTTTTATGCTCTAACGACTTCATGATGAAGTCCATTATTAAGAGGGGGTGTATGTAGAACACCGCTCTACTTGACCGACCTTGATATGACATTAACATTGATTTATCCTTAAGGCTCACATATTGCTCTTTGGGGACCTCGGGTTGAAAATCCAAACACTCGAATATGATATTAGTGGATGTGATGGATGTGTTTATTTCTTAGTCAATTTTCTAATGATAATATCTTTGATGGATATGTATTTTTTATGTTTATGTTATGTTTAGGATAGTTATGATGGATGTGTTCCTTATATTGACTACTTATATTATTAATGGTTCATGATGAACAATGATGTGGATCACTATGTCATGTTGATTATTTTATTATGTCAATGAATAATGCTGTGAAACATTGTTACTAATGATTATCAAGTTTGAGAGGAAACCACCAGATGCACTGACATGTGACGAGTCAAAAACATATGGTTTGATGGAAATGAAAATATTGTCTTTGAGATTTAAAATTTTAACTTGAATCGTGCTATAAATTCTAATGGAATGTTAGTGGTTTCATGCACATGATAGGTGCTTGGCTAGATGACTCAAAAATGGGTGATGGGGCTACATAATTAGATGGAACTAAACGAGAGGGGTGGGAAAGTGTCCCTCATCTCATCCACTAGCACTCCCACCATGACTTAGGTTGGAAAGGTTGAAACACCTTCTCCTTGAAGATCATGATGTCATGGGGTGACATTCCAAATTTGGGTCACTCGGGAGGATTTTACTCACGGGCATGCATCAAGGTTGATTTCTTGATCCCCAACACCATTAGTATCACTATAGCGGGAAACATAAGAGATGATAGAATTATCTATCATTGCACCTATACTTTCACCTCGTAGCCACAAGATGCTTGAAGGGCATGTGGCATGGCACCCTTGGAACCCTTGGAATCAGTAAAAATAAAATAATAAGTATAATAAAGATAGGAAAATCTTAAAAATTCACATAAAGTGGTAAGTGACATTAGAACCAAGGCAATTAAGTCAAGAATAAAAATTGGGGTGAGGGGAGAATAGGAAGAAATAAAATATTTTACCTTGAGAACTCTACACACCCCATGCTGGAAAATGTTAGGTAGATATTATACCTAAGTAACTTAATCAGGTAATAGGGGGGAAGAGGGAAATAGATTTAAATATAAATGTTAATCCTAAAATAGTAAAAATTTATCAAGAGAAATTTATATAAGCTCCATGTGGCAAGATCCAACATAAAAATATCCATCTAAGAGGAAAATTAAGTTAAATTAGGAGGTATTTAGGAGACCAAATATTAACCCTATCAATTGACTTCAGTAACTAACACAAATTAAGGAGTAGAAAAGGGAGATCAAAAGAAAACTAGGAGAAGAAATAGGAATTCTTGTAGGGATGAGAAACAATATTATTTTTAAATTAAAATTTAAGTAAATACTTTTGTAGAGCATTGGTGAGAGTTTGAAACATGGTTAGGTGAAGAATAAAACTTTTGGATTAATAAAAATAATTAATTATCCATGAAATTCTAAGTGTCACCTATGAAGCTTCCTATAAAATAAGGGGCAAGCCATGGGAGAAGGGACTTTTTGGGGGCCCTATTGTTGGATGGAGGAGACTATGTAGTGTATTGGTAATGAGATATAATGGATTTTGGTGAGGTAGGGGACCTTAGAGAGGGGAATATTGAGCCAATTATCCTTAATTGTATAGCCCCATTGTAGCTCAGGGGTCTGCGGGGAAGGAGAGTACCGAAGGAATAGGCTAGCAAGTCAACTGGTGGGTCACTACATTCAATCAAATCATATAAATATTCACAATTGGAGGCTGATGAGAACAAGTGAGTGAATGTAGAGGAAAATCAAGATTGAATCTCATCTCGTGGTGAACAGTACCTATGTCAGTTATGATCTTATTTATATGATTTAATTGTGCCTATAATTAATAGCATGTAAAATAGATGATAGGTGTAATGGAATAAAATTTATTGATGTTTGATATAAGTTCTTAAATATTTGCGAGTTCCCAATGTTATTCGGCTTATGTTTGTAGTCCTAGTTATTTTGCATTGTTTTCAAAATAAAAAATAAATACAAAAAAATAAGGTAGTTCGTGCACATTGCTCATTATTTTGATAAAATTAGTCATAAAAACATAGCATAAGAAAGGAATATTTGATCTAATTATCATTAACATGCCTTGAAAAATCCTACAAGGCACATCATGCTTGTGATGTTATTCCTAAATTCATGAACTATGATGTTTAATGAATTATTTTTTAATATTTATGTAAATGAAAATTGCCACAAACCTAAAACAAATCACATGGAATAGATTTAAAACCCTTATACTACCCTTCCAAATAAACATTATTCCGTTTAATTTATGGTTGAAATCAATTATATTTCTCTCATGAATTTACGACTTATCTCACATGATATGTGAGTCGTCTATTAATTCTTACTCTCACCACAATTTGTTTTGAGTCATGTGCTCTTTCCAATTGTCGAAAATTATTTTCCAACATGATTGAGATCTTATAGGCTTTAATGTATCATCTGAAGGCTCCAACGTTTGAAAAAGTCTTACTTAAATTCCAAATTCTAATTTTAGGAAGAAATTCATTAGAATTAAGGTGAAAATAGGTTTCAATAGTAAATGATGTTATGAATCAATTCATATATGTAATATTCACTTTAGTGCAATAGTTACTATTTTTTTTGAAAAAAATAACACACACATATTTAAAGTTAATTTATATATATATATTTAAATATTTTCTATTTAATATGATGGGGAAATTATACAGAATATTTGAAGGAGGGATTTCTAGAAAGGAAACCAGACCAGCCCCCGTTCATCCAAAAATTAATATGTCGAGTTTTTATAGGAGGATGAATACATATATATTTTTTAATCCAAAGGGAAAGCACTAAGAAATAACGAAAGGAAACTAATAGACGAATGATAAAGACGAGTGGAGGACAGGACATGCTTGAGATCCATCCTTATATTTTTGTCCTTATAATGACTTTCTATCTTTTTCAACCATCACTTTTTTCATGGAATTGGTGTAGCTAGGTGGGGATCCTCTAGGATGAATTTGGGTTTGTCATGAGATCATTTTGAACCACTTCACCCCTTCATTTTTATTCTAAATATCCTTCTCCTACAAATTCTTCATAGAAAGGTTGGTGCTAAAAAACCTTTCACAAAGGCCTCAAACCTACCTTTAAATATTTTCAATTAGTTCTTTAATTGAGTATTTTCTTTCCATTTTAGAGATAGGTGTTGGGCCATTATGGCCTCGCTAACCCAATATATCTTGGCCAATAATGAAAACATTTTTTCCTTGGTTTGATAATTTTTCGAGTCGGGAATCCAACTCTCCACTTCCGCTAAAATTTCATTCATGGAAAAATCACTTTGTTTTTGCATCAAATCCTCATTCATTTCAACAATAAAAGCCTTTCTAGTAGAACGAACATAATGGAAAACTAGCTTGTATCTTTTCACATTTCTCTTTCAGCATAGGTAACCCACTAAGAGCATGAACCTCATTATTTCACCTAACGAGTGGAAGGTTTTGCAACCCATTTGATTGCATGGATGGTTCTATGAGTACGGGCCACTGTTTCAATCATGAAGGAACTAAGATAATTACTATAACTTACCTTAACTCGTTCAACATGAAGAAAAGGATACTTTTTTTCATACAAAGGAAACACAAAATTTAAAATGAGACTACAACCCCTTACTTAAAAAATCATTATGGAGTCTAGAATATTAATAAAGGAAATTGCAATATGAACTACATCTATGTTTTCCCCATGTCCCATGTCAAATTCCATTATACTATAACTATATTGAAGGATAATCCCCCCTTACAATAGATATTTACATATGATAAGGCTAAGGAGAAATATCCATAAGAATGCGATCTTAGTCACACACCACCAATTTTCCTATATTAGTATACTTCACCTCCCACATTACTCATAAATTGTGTGTTCCCACCATGTGAGATCCCCCTACCATCTCAATTGAATTGTTCATTAACACCCCATCCAATGACACGTACACACATATAAAAGAGATGGATATTTATATTCACACTATTATTGAGATAATTACAATCCTTTTTAAAATCAAATTGAAAATAAATTTCATATATTAATATTAAACATTTTTCATAATTTAGTTTAAAGTAATTATGTTATAACCTAAGAATATGTACATTTTATTATGAAAACCATTAGAATAATATTAGTTTTTGGTTTAAATATTCACTTGGAATAATTCTTATGTTAATATATAGATAGGATTGGTTTTGTCAGTGTATTTTCTTGTTGAGCTATTCTCTCAACAATAATCTCTCACTTTAGAAATTGTTGGATCTCATAAAGCACTATTTATATGGCATGTATCTAGGGTTTGTGATTCAGTAATAGAAATGATTTTGAGTGAATTTGTGCCCCTTGTTTGCTCTCCTAATTTATTTCTTGGTATTAGAGTCCATATGGGCCTAGCTCTCAGAAAGGAGGTCCCAGGAATATGGAAAGCATATAAAGAGTTATACTTTGTACATAGTGTAGCAGAGAGTGATTTTGTGGTATTTAAAAGTGTTTGTCTCCAAGATATTATGTTTGTAGGAGTGTTTTATTTATATTGAGATATAATAGTCTATTCATAAGAGAAATTTGTGTCACTATTTGAAGGATGTCGGGAGACAGAAAACATATTTTTACATGCAGAGAATCCACGAAGTGATGGATCGTGAATCTGTATATTTATCATTGTTCATAGAAGTCAACGAATTCTCCATCCTAGATTAGATCCATCAACCTGAGGGACCTTATTTTGAATATTTGGGAGATTCTGTCAGAACAAAAAGATTGAAACCTTAAGCCCTCACGACATACATCAAACTCGAACACATGACCTTCTAGAAGAGGTCCTTAGAACATTTTTTTGATGTGGGCATGGTGGAGCAACATGCTATGAGCTTCGCAACAATGCTTTCTACTAACTGGCATTTTAAGACAATGTCATTAAATAATTTTATCCATAATGCAGATGTGGCCATGAGATTGTGAACCAGTGACAACATCACTCATGTTAATGAAGTTTCTTCTTTTCCATTCCTAAATTCACTGAAAATATTACTGATTAGCCAGACATGCATCCATTTTTTTGTGCAAGATATTTTCTTTGTGTGGATTTAGCTTAATTTTATTAATGTTTCAAGATTCCATCCATGATACTAACTCTCATTTTATAAGCCAAGACCTTAGGTGAATATGAGCATGGGACGGAGGATTTGAGGGAGCATGTGATTCCTAAGACTGAATTGAGTTTCTACTGACTGCTTTATAGATGCAGGGAATATTTTTCAAGGCCATGTTCGTGTTTCCATTCGGTAACAATGATGGATTTTGGGAACCATTAGTATATATATATGTATATATATATATATATATATATATATATATATATATATATATATATATATATTAGAACATGCAACCGAGTGTAATTTTATAAGAAATTTTATTGTGCATATGCTCAAGTTTTGTTGTGGGTTCGATGCTGTCAGTACTGGAAATTGTAGCCATGAGATTACTTAGTAAAGAAAGAGAGGGCACCATGGTCATCTACAAAAATGATCAAGAGATATACACGTTAGGGAGGAAATATGATTGAGGTTGATGACTTATAGAGTCATTGTTTTCTACGTGATTGTGTGGTTTTCATGTAGATTTATTTTGTTTCTATGAGTGTATATTTGATGTGTAAAACATTATAGTATATAAAAACAAATTGTTGAATATATTAAAAAAATTTAAAATAGAAGTTCTCAACTTTATTTAGTGCCAAGAGAATCTATAGCTAATTTGATTGTGTGAGTTTTTTATACACTAATGGGTCTAGTTTTTCTTCGGTCTTTAATGGCATAAGTTACATGTTATTTTATGAGATATTTTTATTTAGAAAGGCCAGTTGCATAATTGGTTGTTGGATACATTCCAGTGTCAATATTATCCTTCGGGATGTTGAAAGTGTTAATTATAAAAAAATCATTTGTTATGAAACTAGCTCCAAAAATAAAGAAAAGAGAGATTAATGCTTTAGAAATAAGCCACTTCAAGCGGGAAACCTCCTTTACATTACATAAATGAACAATTATTGGATGATACAAATGAAAAAATATCCTTCTATATATAGGAGTCCATGGGGTCACAATATAATCCTAGCTGACCTAACAATAATGATGTAAGTGAACAATAATAAGAATATTGGAGTTGCAGAGGTACAACAATAACAATAAGGGTTCTAAAATAACAACAATAAGAGACTGCAGTAGTAATATAGGGACCTAACATGCCCATCTCATTCAAAAACATGTTGTCCTCAATGCTTGAGTAGCTCAGGATGATTCAGTATAAAATTCTCATCCTCCTATGTAGAATCTTCAGTGGGTAAGTTCTTCCACTTGATGAGATACTTTGAAATTGATCGATTTTGTAGCTTTCAAGTTCTTGTTTCTGTGACTAGTATAGGTTCCAACATGATTTTTCCTTCCTCCTTATTTTCCGAAAATATTGTTTGAACTGGAATTTTTTCACCTATAACCTTCTTTAAGCATGAAATGTGGAAAACCGAATGCACTCGTGAAGAAGCAGGAAGCTCCAATTTGTATGCCATAGTACCAATATTTTGAAACACCTTGTAAGGACCAGAGTAATTTGGTGATAATTTATTATCCTTATTAGCTATCTTGAGGGACATTTGTTTGTATGGTTGTAGCCATAAAAATACTGAGCCTCCTACATCGAAGCTTCTCTCACTGTGATGTTGATCTACCTATTGTTTCATTCAATTTTGTTCCAAATTTAGGTTATCCTTTAAGAGTTGGAGAACTTCTTGTCAATGCTCGATGTGATATTCCACTTCTTGAACCTTAGAATTTTCTCTTAAATATGATGTGATGGATGGTGGATGGTATGCATAAAGTGCCATAAATGCGGTCATTTTTGCTGGCGTATGGAAGGAAGTGTTATACCACCATTCTACAAGAGGTAGCCACTTGACCCATTGTGTTTGTTTATCAGATGCAAAACAATGAATATATCCTTCCAAATATTTATTCACTATCTCAATTTGACCATCATATTGAGGGTGATAAGATGAGCTATGAGCTAGTTGAGAACCCAAATAAGAAAATAATTTGGTCCAAAAATTTCCAGTAAAAATGGCACCTCTGTCACTTACAATAATCTTTGGGTTTCCATGTAGCTTTTGAATTTTTTCCATAAATGTAGTAGCAACTGTAATTTATTTAAATGGATGAGATAATACACACAAGTGTGGATACTTGATAATTCTATAAGCTACCACCATGATGACACTCTTTCCTTCAGACTTAGGTAAACCTATGATAAAATCAGTTGAAATATCCTCCCAACATTGACTTGGAATAGATAAAGGTTATAGAAGACCTGGGGTCTTAACTGTCTCAACATTATTTTTCTGGAAAACCAAACATTCTGCCACAAATTTTTGAATATGAAATTTAAGGCCATCCCAAAAAAGTTATTTCTTCACCCCGTGGTAAGTTTTTAAAAATCCTGAGTGTCCTCCTAATGGAGAAGCTTGTAATTCAAGAAGAATATTTTGTTTTAGTTGGGAATTCATACAAAGATACAAGTGATCTTTGTACCAGAAGGAATCATTTTTCCAACTAAATATATCAGATGTACTAGGATATTTCTGCAACGTTTGAATGAGTGTCAACACTTCTTCATCCTTCTTCCATTCCTCTCTTGCTTTGGTTATGAAATCTGGTTGGATAATAGAAATGGCACAAAGGAATGCTTCCACCTCATTATCATTTCCTGAGAGTGCATCTGCAACAACATTTAGCTTCCCTTTTTTGTAGATTATTTCAAAGTCATAACCTAACATATTTGTGACCCATTTTTTCTACTCTTCTAAAGATAGTCTTTTTTCCAAGAGCTGTTTAAGACTATCATGATCATTTTTTACCTTGAAGTGTCTTTCGATTAGGTAAGGTCGCCATTTAATTAGTGCATCTAATATTTCCAATGTTTCCTTCTCATAAATAGCTTTTTGTAAATACTTTCCTTTAATTAGAGGACTTTCAAAAGAAATGGTTCTTCCTTCTTGCATTAAAAAAACACCAATTCCATTTCGCAAGGCATCACATTCCACAATAAAGTCTTTTGCGAAGTCTGGCATAGCTAAGACCGGTGCTTTGAAAATTACTTCTTTAAGATGTTCAAAGGCATTAGTTTCTTTAGGAGGCCATGAAAATGCATCTTTTTTCAATAATGTTGTTAGAGGTGCTGATATTCTCACATAATTCTTAACAAACTTGCGATAATACCCTGTTAACCTGATAAATCCTAGCAACTGCTTTATGGTTGTAGGGACTTTCCATTGCTTAATGGATTTAATTTTGTTAAGGTCTACCTTAACACCCTCATGAGATACAATATGACCCATATATTCCACCTCTTGTACTCAAAAGAAAAATTCGGATGTTTTCGAATATAATTATTTCTCCTCCAATAGTTTTAGCACCCTCTCAACATTTTAAACATGATCCTTCGAAGACTTGCAGTAGATTACTATATCATGAAAAAATACTAGCACAAATCTTCTAAGGAAGGGTTTAAAAATGGAATTCATCAACCCTTGAAATGTAGAAGGTGTATTGGTAAGGCAAAAAGGCATGACCAAAACTTCATAATGACCCTCATGAGTTCGAAATTCTATTTTAAAAATATCTTGAGTCTTCATTCTAATTTGATGATATCCTAAATGAAGATCCAACTTGGTAAAATAAATTTATCTATGTTATTCGTCCAATAATTCATCAATCACTGTAATAGGAAATTTATCTTTAATAGTGAGCTTATTGCGCTCCCTATAATCTTGCCACATGCGCCATGATCCATCCTTCTTGTGCACCAATACTACAAGAGCAAAGAAATAAATTTTACTAGGTTGAATTATACCAACCTCTAACATTTATGCAATCATACGTTCAATTTCACTCTTTTGGAAATAAGGATATTTGTAAGGCATCATGTTTGGAGGAACACTTTTTGGAATCAAATGAATAGCATGATCATGATTAAGAATAGGTGGGAGTCCTTCGGGAGTTTCGAACACCTTGGAAAGATTGTCTAAGACTTTTTGGAGATATGGAGAAATAGATGATTTTGACGTTGGAACTTCTAGTGAGAGTAATTGTGAAATTATTCCTCATTTTTCTTCCTTCATAAACTTTCTCATGATATTAGAGCTTATTATCTTTCCTAATTTCCCTATGATATCTCGTAATTCGACTTGCTTTCCTTCTGAAAACAATTCAAGAAAATTTCTTGAAAATTAAAAGATAACGTCCCCAAATATTGTAACCATTGTACTCCTAGTACAACATCACCACCTCACATTGGAATAGAAAGCACTAGACTATTCAATTCATATCCGCCCATGGTTAGCTTGATATTATGGCATTTTCCAGAGAGATTTATGGTTCCTCCATTTGCAACCATCACATGACATTATGGTGCTGGGTATAGGAAACAATTCAATTCATTGGCTACCTTACAATGAATAAAATTATGGGTACTACCCGAATCAATCAACACTATTACCTTTTTCTTCTTGAGATGTCCTTCTATTTTGAGATTTTGAGGAGTGGTAATACCTACCAATGCATTACATGATATGGTAAGACTCATTTCTTCTTCTTTTAGGGTTGGTTCCTGGTGTATATCATCTTATTTTGAAGTTTCTTGTTCATTTTATTCCTCCTCTTCACAATCTGTGTAAAATAACTTCTTCTCATCACAACTATTCATTTTATTCCTCCTTTATCTTATTTTCTATCACAACTATAGCAAAGAAATTTTTCTATTTTTTCTTCCAATTGTTGTGGTGTCAACCTTGTAGGTTGTGGAATTCTAGGAGAGGCAACACTTCCATATTTATATATGTGAGCGGTAGGCTTCCTTGTTGCCATAATTTTACGTTCAATTTTTCTTGCCAACCTAAATTCCTTCTCCAATGAATCAGTTTCCCAAATGTGAACCTCATGTTGGATGTTATCCTTTAAATTTGATATGAAGGCATCAATCCTATGTTACTATGGAATATTATTTACCCTTATATTTAATTTTTCGATGTTGTGTAACCAGCTCCAAAGAGAGAAGAAAAGAGATATTCACGCCTTAGAAATGAGCCACTTCAAGGGGGAAACCTCCAATACATTACATGAATGAACAATTCTTGGATGATACAATTTACAAAACCTCCTTTCTATATATAGGAGTCCATGGGGCCATAATGTAATCCTAGTGGGCCACAATGTAATCCTAGCCGACCTAACAATAATAATTTAAGGGCACAATAATAACAATATGGGGGTTACAAGGGTACAATAATAACAATAAGGGGGTTACACTAACAACAATAAGGGACTATATTAGTAATATAGGGACCTAACATGCCCCTCTCCTTCAAAAAGTGTTGTCCTCAATGCTTGAGTAGCTCTGGGTGCTTCTGTATAAAATTCTCATCCTCCCATGTAGAATCTTCAGTGGGTAAGTTCTTCCACTTGATGAGATACTCTGAAATTGATCGATTCCGTAGTTGTCGAGTTCTTGTTTCCGTGACCGCTTTCGGTTCCAATATGATTTTTCCTTCCTCATCAAGTTCTGGCAATATTGTTTGAACTAGAATATTTTCACCTATAACCTTCTTTAAGCATGAAACATGGAAAACTGGATGTACTCGCGAAGAAGCAGGAAGCTCCAATTTGTATGCTATAGTACCAATCTTTTGCAACACCTTGTAAGGACCATAGTACTTTGGCGATAATTTATTATCCTTCTTTGCTTGCTTGAGGGACATTTGTTTGTATGGTTGTAGCCGTAAAAATACCCAATCTCCTACATCAAAACTTCTCTCGCTACGATGTTGATTTGCATGTTGTTTCATTCGATTTTGTGCCAAATTCATGTTATCCTTTAAGAGTTGGAGAACTTCTTGCTGATGCTCGATGTGATCTTCCACTGCTTGAACCTTCGAATTTTCCCTTAAAGATGATGTGATGGATGGTGGATGATATCCATAAAGTGCCATAAATGGGGTCATTTTTGCTGCAGTATGGAAGGAAGTGTTATACCACCATTCAGCAAGATGTAACCACTTGACCCATTGTGTTTGTTTATCAGATACAAAACAACGAAGATATCCTTCCAAACATTTATTTACGATCTCAGTTTGACCATCAGATTGAGGATGATAAGATGAGCTATGAGCTAATTGAGTACCCAAACAAGAAAATAACTCGTCCAAAAATTTCCAGTAAAAATGGGATCTCTGTCGCTCACAATAACCCTTGGGCTTCCATGTAGCTTTTGAATTCTATCCATAAATGTAGTAGCAACTGTACTTGCTTTAAATGGATGAGATAATGCACAAAAGTGTGCATACTTGGTAAGTCTATCAACTACCACCATGATGACACTCTTTCCTTCAGACTTAGGTAAACCCGTGATAAAATCCATTGAAATCTCCTCCCAACGTTGACCTGGAATGGATAAAGGTTGTAGAAGTCCTGGGGTCTTAATTGTTTCCACTTTATTCTGTTGGCAAACCAAACATTCCACCACAAACTTTCGAATATCAGATTTAAGGCTATCCCAAAAAAATTCTTTCTTCACCCTGTGGTAAGTTTTTAAAAATCCTGAGTGTCCTCCTAAAGGAGAAGTGTGCAATTCCAGAAGAATATTTTGTTTTAGTTGGGAATTCTTACAAAGATATAAGCGATATTTGTACCATAAGGAATCATTTTTCCAACTAAATGTAACAGATGTACTAGGATCTTGCTGCAACTTTTGAATGAGTGTCCATACATCTTTGTCCTTCTTCCATTCATCTCTGGCTTCGGTTATCCAATCTAGTTGGATAATAGAAATGGCACAAAGCAATGCTTCCACCTCTTCATTCTTTCTTGAGAGTGCATCTGCAACAACATTAAGCTTTCCTTTTTGTAGATTATTTCAAAGTCATAACCCAACATCTTTGTGACCCATTTTTGCTACTCTTCTGAAGATAGTCTTTGTTCCAAAAAGTGTTTAAGACTATCATGATCAATTTTTACCTTGAAGTGTCTTTCCATTAGGTAAGTTCTCCATTTCTTTAGTGCATGCAGTATTGCTAACATTTCCTTCTCATAAATAGGTTTCTGTAAATACTTTTCTTTGATTGGACGACTTTCAAAAGAAATGGGTCTTCCTTCTTGCATTAAAACAACACCAATTCCATTTCCTGAGGCATCACATTCCACAATAAAGGTTTTTGTGAAGTCCGGCGTAGCTAAGACTGGTGCTAGGCACATTGCCTCTTTAAGATGTTCAAAGGCCTTAGTTGCTTCAGGAGTCCATGAAAATGCATCTTTCTTCAATAATGTTGTTAGAGGTACTGCTATTCTCCCATAATTCTTAACAAACTTGCGATAATACCCTGTTAACCCGAGAAATCCTCGCAACTTCTTTATGGTTGTGGGGACTTTCCATTCCTTAATGGCTTTAATTTGTTAGGGTCTACTTTAACACCCTCGTGAGATACAATATGACCCAAATATTCCACCTCTTGTACTCCAAAGAAACATTTGGATTTTTTTGCATATAATTGTTTCTCCTGCAATAGTTTGAGCACCCTGTCAACATGTTCAACATGATCCTTCCTAGACCTGCTGTAGATTAGTATATCATCAAAAAATACTAGCACAAATTTTCTAAGGAAGGGTTTGAAAATGGAATTCATCAACCCTTGAAATGTAGAAGGTGCATTGGTAAGGCCAAAGGCATGACCAAAAATTCATAATGACCCTCATGAGTTCGAAATGCTGTTTTTGGAATATCTTCAGTCTTCATTCTAATTTGATGATATCCTGAACGAAGATCCAACGTGGTAAAATAAATTGCTCCATGTAATTCATCCAATAATTCATCAATCACAGGAATGGGAAATTTATCTTTAATGGTGAGCTTATTGAGCTCCCTATAATCTGGACACATTCGCCATGATCCATCCTTCTTGTGTACCAATACTACAGGAGCAGAGAAAGAACTTTGACTAGGTTGAATTATACCCGCCTAACATTTCTGCAATCATACGTTCAATTTCGCTCTTTTGGACGTAAGGATATCTATAAGGCCTGATGTTTGGAGGAACACTTCCTGGAATCAAATGAATAGCATGATCATGATCACGAATAGGTGGGAGACCTTTTGGAGTTTCAAACACCTTGGAATGATTGTCCAAGACTTGTTGGAGATCTGCAGAAATAGATGATTTTGATGTTGGAACTTCTAGTGAGCATAATTGTGCAATTACGCCTCGTTGTTCTTTCTTTAGAGGCTTTGTCATGCCATTAGAGTTTATTATCCTTCCCGGCTTCCCTTCAATACCCCGTAATTCGACTTCCTTTCCTTTTGAAAAAAATTTCAAGAAAAGTTCTTGAAAATTAAAAGCTACCGTCCCCAAAGATTGTAACCATTGTACTCCTAGTACAACATCAGCACCTCCCATAAGAATGGAAAGCATTGGACTAGTCAACACATATTCCCCCATGGTTAGCTTGATGTTATTGCATTTTCCAGAGCAATTTATAGTTCCTCCATTTGCAACCATCACTTGACATTCTGGTGCTGGGTATAAGAAACAATTTAATTCCTTGGCTACCTTACAATGAATAAAATTATGGGTGCTACCCGAATCAATCAACACTATTACCTTTTTCTTCTTGATTTGTCCTTTTATCTTGAGAGTTTGAGGAGTGGTAATTCCTGCCAGTGCATTACACGATATGGTCGGATTCATTTCTTCCTCTTCTGGGGCTGGTTCCCGGTGTATATCCTCTTCTTGTTCATTTTCTTCTTCCTCTTCACAATCTATGTAAAATAATTTCTTCTCAGCACACTTATGACCTTTAGTGTATTTGCTATCACAACTGTAGCAAAGCCCTTTTGCTCTTTTTTCTTCCAATCGTTGTGGTGTCAACCTTGTAGGTTGTGGAAATCTAGGCGTAGCAACACTTCCTTCTTTATAGAATTGAGTGGTAGGCTTCCTTGTCGCCATAATTTTACATTCAACTTTTCTTGCCAACCCGAATGCCTTCTCCAATGAATCAGGTTCCAAAACGGGAACTTCATGTTGGATGTTATCCTTTAAAGTGCCTAGGAAGAGATCAATCCTGTGTTCCTCTGTAAGATCAGTTACCCTTATATTCAATTTTTGGAAGTCCTCAATGTGCTGCCCCACTAAACCCTTTTGTTTGATATTTATCAATTGGGTAAAGAAGGTGTTGCTCTTTGTATCCTCATAATGTGCTATCATCTCCTCCGTAAAAATTGACCAAGTGACAATTTTTTTACGGGAACAAAGCCATCGATACCATACAAATGTATTTTGTTCTAAATGTAAAGTTGCAATGCGTACCTTTTGTGTGTTTTGCACGTTATGGAGATCAAAATATTGCTCCATCCGTAGTATCCATGTTACAGGATCCTTTCCATCAAACTTCCTCATATCCATTTTTGGAATATGGTGGTTCTTCCCACCAACATTCGAGTTTATGAAATCATTATTAACATTTATTTTGTTCTCATCATGAGGTTCTTCTCCTATATTTCCACCATTAGGAATCATTTCTGGTTTTAAGCTTGTCATCAAGCCTTCCATGTATGATTTTAGATCATTCTTCATGTTTTCTATGTTGTCTTTCATGTCATCCATCTTAGCTTCCATGCCCACTTCCATGCCATCCATCTTAGCTTCCACACCATCCATCTTAGCTTGTACACCATCCATTTTAGCTTCCACGCCTTTCTTCAAACCTTCCATCTTTACTTCCACGCCATCCATCTTAGCTTCCATGCCTTTCTTCAAACCATCCATCTTCACTTCCACACCTTTCTTCAAAACTTCCATTTCATTTTTTGCTGCTCTTTGAAAGAGTGAAATTTGTTGCACTTGTTCTTGTAATTTTGATAGATCATGTTGCAATTCTTCATCTTCATGAGTCATGGTAGAGCCTTCTGAAGGCTTGATGGGTGTTGAATTATTTTTAGGGGCCATTTTAGAATCCAATATTGATATATATTCTACAAGATTCCCTTGGAATCAATTCAACTTGATTCTTCAAACAAGACTTATGCAATTCGGAAAAAAAAATACACACCTTTTACTAGCTTTTAGGAGCTCGATATTGAAATTGAATTATCTCTGTAGTTGAAAATCTTCGATATCTGAAATTCAGCCCTGTAGTAGATCTCTGAAGCTTCTTTCCAATGCCACAGGTATGACCTGATTTGGATTCTCCAAGACAAATGTGTGCCCAATCTCCCACAATGACCTAATTCTGGACTGGTTTAGTAGAGCGAACCTGTACGACTTGCCACGTGTCACTGTTTTGTCCTTTGTCTCTGAAATTGATAGCCCAGAAACTTCAGTCTGTGTACTTGCAACCAATTTTTATGGCACTTCAATCCAATGCCCAGAGAGAGAGTTATTGAAGTTTTCCCACGATCACCTCTTTGAGATGCAATTCAGGAGCCTGAAAAAGCACTACCTTCCACAGATCATATCTCCAAAAATATTGCGAACCAAGCTCTGAAATTTTTTGACGAATTTCCTCAGGATTTCAGCTTCACACCATATGAATTTCAGACTCTGAACCTTCGTACAAAAAACTTTATAGCGCAAATGCCACGATGACCTGTTTATGAGCCTGAAAAGATACCTAACTTCCACAAATGATATCTCCTCAAATATTGCGAACCAAGATCTGAAATTTTTAGAAAACCTTCCTCAAGATTTCAGCTTCGCACCCTAGAAATTTCAGCTTCTGAAGCTTCGTAGAAAAAAAGTTATAGCGAAAATTCCACGATGACCTGTTTGGAGCAGTGAAACCCTAGAATCCCAAACCTCTGATACCAAATGTTGTGTAACCAGCTCCAAAGAGAGAAGAAAAGAGATATTCACGCCTTAGAAATGAGCCACTTCGAGGGGGCAACCTCCAATACATTACATGAATGAACAATTCTTGGATGATACAATTTACAAAACCTCGTTTCTATATATAGGAGTCCATGGGGCCATAATGTAATCCTAGTGGCCACAATGTAATCCTAGCCGACCTAACAATAATAATTTAAGGGCACAATAATAACAAAATGGGGGTTACAAGGGTACAATAATAACAATAAGGGGGTTACACTAACAAAAATAAGGGACTATACTAGTAATATAGGGACCTAACATTGGAAGTCTTCAATGTGCTCCACCACTGAACCCTTTTGTTTGAGATTTACCAACTGGGTAAAGAAGGTGTTTCTCTTTGTATCCTCATAATGTGCTATCATTTCCTCCGTAGAAATTTACCAAGTGATTTTTTTTTTACGAGATCAAATCCATCAATACCATGCAAATGTATTTTGTTCTAAATATAGAGTTTCAATACATAACTTTTGTGTGTTTTTCACATTTTTGAGAGCAAAATATTTCTCCATCTGTAGTATCCATGTTACAGGATCCTTGCCATCAAACTTCCTCATATCGATATTTTGAATATCGTGCACCTTCCATCCAACATTTGAGTTTATCAGATCACGATTAACATTTATTTTTTTCTCATCATGAGTTTCCTATACTATATTTTCACCATTAGGAGTCATTTCTTGTATGAACTTTGTCAAACCTTCATGTCTGCTTTGATACCATTCTTCATGCCTTCCATTTTTTCTTCCATGTATTCCATGCCATTCTTTAAAAAATCAATATTATCTTCCACACCTTTCTTCAAGCCCTCTCTATTAGCTTCCACATCTCTCTTCAAACCATCCATCTTTGCTTCCATGCCTTTCTACCAAACTTCCATTTTATTTTTTGTTTCTCTTTGTGAGAGTGAAATTTAGTGCACTTGCTCTCGTAATTTTGATATATCATGTTGCAATTATTCATCTTCATGAGTCATATTAAAGTATTTTGAGGGCTTAATGGGTGTTGAATTATTTAAAGGGGGGCATTTTAGAACCCAATACTGATATCTATGCTTCAATATGCCCTTGGAATCACTGCAAACTAATTTTTCAAACAAAAACATACACACTTTTTTCTTTATTTTTAGGAGATCAATATTGAAACTGAATTATCTCTGTGATTTTGGATCTTCAATATCTAAAATTTAGTGCTATAGTATCCCATTGAAGCTTCTTTCAAATTCCAAAGGTTGAATCTGATTTGGATGCTTCAAGACAAAGTTATGCCCAATCTCCCACAATGCCCTAATTATGGACTGGTTTAGTAGAGAGAATTTGTACAGCGTGCCTTCTGTCACTCTTCCCTCCTTCGGCTCTAAAATTTATTTACAAGAAACTATAGTCTCGATAATTTTGGCCACATTTTACTAAATTCTAAGTCGATGCTCAGAGAGAGAGAGAGTTACGGCCATGTTCCCAAGGTCACCTCTTTTATATGCAATTCGGGAGGTTGCAAAAAACCATAACTTCCACAGATCATATCTCTGAAAATATTGCGAACTAGGATCTGAAATTTTTAGAAAAAGTTCCTTAGGCTTTCCACTTCCCTTGATACAATTTTAGACTTCTACAACTTCGTAGAAAAAAAATTATAGAAAAAATTCTATGATGAACTATTTGGAGCAGTGAAACCCTAGAATCGAAAGCTATGATACCAAATGTTATGAATCCAGCTCCAAAAATAGAACAAAAGAGAGATAAACGCCTTAGAAATAAGCTAGTTCGGGGGGGAAACCTCCTTTACATTACATAATTGAACAATTCTTAGATGATACAAATGAAAAAAACTCCTATATATAGGAGTCAACAGGGTCACAATGTAATCCTAACTGACCTAAAAATAATAATGTAATAATAATATTGGGGTTACAGGGGTACAACAATGACAAAAAGGTGGCTAAACTAACAAAAATAAGAGACTACACTAGTAATATAGGGACCTAACATCATCGAATATGGTAGGAGTTGGTTATGTCTTAAATGAGTTGAATTGGAAGCTAAAAGATTGTGGTGGTGAAAATAACATTGTCTGAGAGAATTTGGAGTGGTGATAAGTGTCGATGAAGAACAATAAAGTGTTGAGGAAGAAAAGGCAGACATATGTGACATGGGAATTGTAATTTATATTTTTTTCATTAATATTCATAATAATGTAATGTAAGCATTAAATGTGAGACATGGAATAATTCTGATGGTAGTATATAGGTGAGATTGCTTTTCTGAGTGGATTGGCTTCTTCATATATTTTATCAAACATAACATATCACTATTCATGTGCATGTATCTATTTCTGTGGCATGTATCTGGGGTTTGTGATTGAATAATACAGATTATTTTGAGTGAATATGTGTACCATGTTTGCTCCTCTAATTTTTTTCTTATTCAATTTTACATGCAAAGTTGAGATGGATCTCTCTTAGTTTATAAAACTATAGTTTATGAAAATGTATAAAGAATGACACAAACATGTGGAATATGTTGAGAATAGTTGTGAATCTCAAAAAATATTATGATTAATAATGGTATAATACAAAATGAACTAAGCAATATCAGTATATGTTTTATTGGTTTCAAAAAAATCTCTTTTTAACTTTTGTGAAATTTATATGTATCAATGATGTTATTTTTTCAATGTAATGTTTAGAAAATAGTTTTGAGCATTCATTCAGATTCAGATTAAGATATATGATTTTTTCATGTTGTAGTGAAATGAATTTATACTTTTTGGATTTTACAGTAAGCATAAATCCATATTAAATAGTCCCATGGATAAAGTGATTTTTTTATCATTTAATTCCATGTAATCTAGCCATGTATTAATTCATTTAAATGATAAAGATATTATTCCTTGATTCCTCTTGGTGCTTAGTAGATCTGGGTTTAAGATGGACTTATGTTAGCTCATTTTTAAATGTCGTCATAAGTAATTATTTTCTTTCATTCATGTAAATATGTATATATATATATATATATATATATATATATATATATATATATATTTAACTATTTATTTTTTAACATTTTTATATTTTTTTTTCTAAATTGTGCTAATTCTATTGAGTAATCATAATGTTACAAAACTGCCTTGGTTCAGCTATGGAAGCCTGAAACCAAGTTTGAAGTCCAAGCTTTAACTATACTATGAACTGCCCAGAGTGGGAAACCAGTTCTTTTAAAAGCAGTTGCACCGCCCTTGAAAAGGGAAACTGGTGACAGGTCCATTATGTTCAGCATAAGATAACTTACAAAAATACAACATTGACATGCAACTACTATTGCTGTAGACTGCAAAAACAAAAAAAACAGTGTTTCTATCTAAATAGGTATGATTAGAAACCATACTGATCCAATTCATAATAGAATTAATGAGTTTGAGCCAGAGACTGTGGCGCCTCCTAAATGCGGCATCCATATTGCTCCTCAGGGTCTTCAGCATCAGCGCTGGCAGCTCCGCCTTTGTCTGAGAGGTTGGCACCCACCTGCAAAGAAATATCACCCACAGATGGCGAGGCTATAACAGGAGTGTTGCTTAGGCCAATGGGGGGCGTAATAACAGGGTTGGAGCGGGAAACAAAAGGAGCAGGGGGAGGGTTGTCCACCGAGGGAGGGAGAGGAATAGACTCTTCTCGCAGGGTAATGGTAATGTAGGCGGTGATAGTCGGTCGTTTGAAGGCGCAATCAAATCTGAGCTCTGCTCGCTACGAGGTTTTCCGTAGATAGTGGCTTCCAAAAGGAGTGGGGGCAGAGGGAACAGGTTCCTGAGGCATGTCAAGGTGAGGAGAGGAGGATTGATGCTCGCGAGCCAAGCCTGGAGGGCTTTCGAATTTCCGTTGACGGGAGGAATCCTGAACATGTTGCCTTTCAGAATTCTCAGGGAGGTGAGCGCCATCGAGGCTGGAAGATGAACGGTCGCTTGCAGACCTGCCGCGAGTGGCTCTATGACGGCACCACATGTGTTGCCTCAGCCTCAGCATTTCAGACTCAGCAGTTTGAATAGACCAAAGCCGAGGGGAGAGAGCTTGAACATGAGCGAGACCGCTGAGAGAGCTTGGAGAGATTTGCAAGTTAAAATTGGAACAGAGAGCACTATGCGAAAAATGATGCCCAGGCACGATATCAATACAGCTTAGCAGCGAGGTGCGACGTCCATTTTGAGTGCGGGCACTGGGCATTGCAGAGGCCACCGGACATACACAGCAAATAGGCTACCAAGAATTGCAGTTAGTGCTGGAAGGATCTGGAGAATCAGCAACAGAGTCCATGATATGCTGTCAGAGAGGACCAAGGAGGACGAAGTGCCGGCGACGGGGAGTAAATGAGCTGCTACCATGTGAATTGAAGTCAAATTTAATGGCACCGCTGGGAGCCATATGGCCACACCATGCAAAATGCCTTGGGAGCTGGCCCGGGACAGAGGTCCCATCATGTCTATTAACCATCCGCATCCGGAATTTTAACATTTATATTAGTATATATATAGTTTTTTTTTTACCTCACAACATATCCCCCATAATAAAAAATGACTCTGTAGTAGAAAAAACATTAAAATGTAAATCATTTTTTGCTAGTTATCGACTAATAAAAAAAAACAATTATTTTATAATTTCATTAATAACTCATGAACATAAGTAGTCATTACTTTCTTGTTACCAACTAATTAAATGGACATTTTTTCCTTAAAATTATAGGGATTCATAATAAAAATTAAACCTTGATTATTACTAGATAATCCATACAAATTAAATGGTTGGTAAATTATGATAGACATCAAAACACTTACATCCTCCTCCTCATTATTATCATTAGTTTAATTATATATATAGATTTTAAAAAGCATGTAACAAGATTCTTAATAATAGAGATTCATTGTGACTTTAGCATGTATATTTTGAAGTTGTAAATAATATTTTTTACAATACCATAGGCTAGTACCATGGTTTACTAATAGAGCATTCCCAAAAACACATAAATCATGTTCATATGACATTTTTTAATTAATAAATTTAATTAAAAGGTAAAAAACGACATACTTCTTTGGAGACAAATTTAACCTTTGATGTGTGATTACTATTAAAAGTATTCTAAGATATTCCATGGAGGTTAAATATATACCATCTACCTAATAATTATTGATAATTAAATTAAATCTCTCAAAGTCCAATTCTCAAATAGACATGCCTATAGTTATTGACATATGGTAAAAATAGCACAATCATATAAATTAAATGCACATAGGATACTTGATAAGCATAAAAGAAACATACTTATTATACATCTCGCATTGCTAAAACTAATGAAAATCATAAAAATAATCTAAATTATAACTTTATTATTATTATTATTAGTAACTGTAAAAAGAATTAGTATATGCACTAAACATTTATACATTTAGAAAAACAAGTAACAAGGTTCTTCACCATGAGATTCATCCTCACTTTATCATGGAGTTTCTTATACTTTGATACAATAATATGGACAAATATCATGGCTTATCAATACCACATCCCCAAAAAACTATAAATAGTTTCATATTCTTTTTTTAATTAATCAATTTCATTAAAAAGGAAAAAAGGGGAGATAAATATCAATCTTTGATTTTCCAATATTATTAAGAATATCATAGAATATTATTTTATGGTTAAATCCTTACCACCCACCTGGTAATTATTGATAATTAAATTAAAATTATGAAATCCCTCAGCCAAAAAATATGGCTCTGAGAAAAATTAACAATAAATTTTTATTTATAATTCTAATTAAAAATATAAATATAAATTTACTTAAATCTATCTTTTAATTTAAATCCTATGTTACCAATTATTTTTTAATATCATATTTATTGAAAACACCTCTCCCATATCACATGGGAAAACATGTCTAAACACAATTAATATAATCATTTTATTAAAATAATACATAAATTCATCGTTATTATTATTATTTAATATTACATTACTTTATATTGCCAATCTCATATTACACTCTAAATCACCTCTAAACACAATTAGAAGAGCTATTGTAGATTCATATTATTGCCAAATCTATGAAGGGTCAAGAGGGAACAAATGTATTTAGGTGCAAATATATTCCAGATTTCAAAACTTAGAAAAAAGATTTGGACTTCGATAGAGTCAATCCCTCCTTTTCATTGCTAGATATCAGGTTAAAATACATCTATGTTGATTATGATTATATATATATATATATATATATATATATATATATATATCTCAACTGTATGTTAAACATGGAAGGAATTACACATCTCCTTCATGAAAAGAAACAGTCTAATAAAATAGTTTATGATTATTTTATTTTAATTTTATTTATATAATATGTACATTAGTCTTTCGCTAAATGATATTATATTAAATGGGAAAAATTCATTTTTCCAATACATTTCTCTATATTATCATATTTCTAATAAAGTATTGTAGAAATACATTAGTTTCCAATGTAGGAGCGAGTTAGATCTACGTAGGAATCATTATCCTCATGCTTGTTGTGGTTGTCTTTTTCATTGATATTGTTACTATAAATATGGTATTTTTGTGAATTTAAAATCATATATGATTTTATAAAATATCAGTTGTATTGTATTCTATGTTTTATTATCATAGGAAGTCTCTTGGCCTGGATCTCTTCGAGGAGGGGTCTTGAGGAAAATGAAGAAATAAATATAGTGTGTTTATGTTTACTAGTTTATCCAACGGTATACACTAGAATGAATGGTGTAAGTCAACTTCTATTGTGAAACCAGCTCCAAAAATAGAAGAAAAGAGAGATGAACGCCCTATAAATCAGCCACTTCAAGGGGGCAACCTCCAATGCATTACATAAATGAAAAATTCTTGGATGATACAAATGACAAAAACTCATTTCTATATATAGGAGTCCATGGGGCCACAATGTAAACTTAGTCAACCTAACAATAATAATTAAGGGAATAATAATAATAATATGGGGGTTATAGGAGTACAAAAATAACAATAAGGGGGTTACACTAACAACAATAACGGATTATACTGGTAATATAGAGACCTAACATGCTCCGCTCCTTAAAAAAAGTGTTATACTCAACGCTTGAGTAGCTTCGAGTGATTTTGTATAAAATTCTCATCCTCCCATGTAGAATATTCAGTGGGTAAGTTCTTCCATTTGATGAGATACTCTGAAATTGATAGATTTCATAGTTGTCGAGTTCTTGTTTCCATGAGCGAATCAAGTTCCAATATGGTTTTTACCTCCTCATCAGGTTTTGGAAATATTGTTTGAACTAGAAGTTTGTCCCCTATAACCTTTTTTAACCATGAAACATGGAAAAATGGATGCACTTGCGAAGAAGCAGGAAGCTCCAATTTGTATGCCATAGTACCAATCTTTTGCAAAACCTTGTAAGTACCATAGCACTTTGGCGATAATTTATTATGCTTCTTAACTTGCTTGAGGGACATTTGTTTGTATGGTTTTAGCTGTAAAAATACCCAATCTTCCACATCAAAAATTCTCTCACTGCGATGTTGATCTTCTTGTTTTTTCATTCGATTTTGTGCCAAATTTGGGTTATCCTTTAAGAGTTGGAGAACTTCTTATTGATGCTCGATGTGATCCTCCACTACTTCAACCCTAGAATTTACCCTTTAAGAATATGTGAGGGATGGTGGATGATATCCATAAAGTGCCATAAATGGGGTCATTTTTGCTGTAGTATGGAAGGAAGTGTTGTACCACCATTTAGCGAGAGGTAACCACTTGACCCATTGTGGTTGCTTATCAGATACAAAAAAACGAAGATATACTTCCAAACATTTATTCACTATCTCTATTTGACCATCGGATTGAGGATGATAAGATGAGCTATGAGCTAGTTGAGTACCCAAACAAGAAAATAATTCCGTCCAAAAATTTCATGTAAAAAAGGGATCTCTGTCACTTACAATAATCTTCGGGTTTCCTTGTAGCATTTGAATTGTTTCCATAAATGCAGTAACAACTGTACTCACTTTAAATGGATGAGATAATGCAGAAAAGTGTGCATACTTGGTAAGTCTATCAACTACCACCATGATGACACTCCTTCCTTCAGACTTAGGTAAACCTATGATAAAATCCATTGAAATATCCTCCCAACATTGACTTGGAATGGTTAAAGGTTGTAGAAGACCCAGGGTCTTAACTGTCTCAACTTTATTTTTCTCGCAAACTAAACATTCTGCCACAAAATTTTGAATATTATGTTTAAGTCCATTCCAAAAAAATTATTTCTTCACCCTGTGGTAAGTTTTTAAAAATCATGAGTGTCCTCCTGAAGGAGAACTGTGAAATTCCAAAAGAATCTTTTGTTTTAGTTGAGAATTCTTGCAAATATATAAGCAATCTTTGTACCATAAGGAATTATTTTTCCAACTAACTGTATCAGATGTACTAGGATCTTGCTGCAACTTTTGAATGAGTGTCCACACTTCTTCGTCCTTATTCCATTCATCCCTTGCTTCAGTTATCCAATCTGGATGGATAATTGAAATGGTACAAAGCAATGCTTCCACCTCTTCATCCTTTCTTGAGAGTCCATCTATAACACCATTTAACTTCCTTTTTTTGTATATGATTTCAAAGTCATAGTCCAACATCTTTGTGACCCATTTTTTCTACTCTTCTGAAGATAATATTTGTTCAAAAAAGTGTTTAAGACTATCATGATCAGTTTTTACCTTGAAGTATATTCCCATTAGGTAAGGTCTCCATTTCTTTAGTGCATGTAGTATTTCCAACATTTCCTTCTCATAAATAGCCTTTTGTAAGTAACTTCCTTTGATTGAACAACTTTCAAAAGCAATGGGTCTTTCTTCTTGCATCAAAACAACAGAAATTCCATTTCTAGAGGCATCACATTCCACAATAAAGGTCTTTGTAAAGTCTAGTGTAGCTAAGACTAGTGCTAGGAACATTGCCTCTTTAAGATTTTCAAAGGTCTTAGTTGCTTCAGGAGTCCACGAAAATGCATCTTTCTTAAATAATGTTGTTAGAGGTGCTTCTATTCTCCCATAATTCTTAAAAAACTTGCGATAATATCTTGTTAACCCAAGAAATCCATGCAACTAATTTATGGTTGTGGGGACATTCCATTCCTTAATGGATTTAATTTTGTTAGGGTCTACCTTAACACCCTCATGAGATACAATATGACCCAGAAATTCCACCTCTTGTACTCCAAAGAAAAATTTGGATGTTTTTGCATATAATTATTTCTCCTCCAATAGTTTGAGCACCCTGTCAACATGTTCAACCTGATCCTTCCAAGACTTGCTATAGATTAGTATATCATCAAAAAATACAAGCACAAATTTTCGAAAGGTTTGAAAATGGAATTCATCAACACTTGAAATGTAGAAGGTGCATTGGTAACGCAAAAAGGCATGACCAAAAATTAATGATGAACCTCATGAGTTCGAAATGTTGTTTTTGGAATATCTTCATTCTTCATTCTAATTTGATGATATCTTGAACGAAGATCCAACTTGGTAAAATAAATTGCTCCATGTAATTCATTCAATAATTCATCAATCACAGGAATGGAAAATTTATCTTTAATAGTGAGCTTCTTTAGCTCCCTATAATTTGTACACATGTGCCATGATCCATCTTTATTGTGCACCAATACTACTGGAGCAGAGAAAGAACTTTGAATAGCTTGAATTATACCAGCCTCTAACATTTCTGCAACCATACATTCAATTTCACTCTTTTGGACATAAGGATATATGTAAGGCCTGATGTTTAGAGGAACACTTCCTAGAATCAAATTAATAGCATGATCATGATCACGAATAGGTGGGAGTCCTTTGGGAGTATCAAACACCTTGGAATGATAGTCCAAGAATTTTTGGAGATCCTGAGAAATAGATGATTTTGATGTTGGAACTTCTAGTGAGCATAATTGTGCAATTACGTCTCGTTCTTCTTCCTTTAGAATCTTTGCCATGACATTAGAGCTTATTATCTTTCCTAGATTCCCTACAATAATACGTAGTTCGATTTCCACTCCTTCTAAAAAAATTTCAAGAAAATTTCTTGAAAATTAAAAGCTACCATCCCCAAAGATTGTAACCATCATACTCCTAGTATAACATCAACACCTCCCATTGGTATAGAAATAATTGGAATATTCAATACATATTCCCCCATGGCTAGCTTGATATTATGGCATTTTCTAGAGAAATTTATATTTCCTCCATTTGCAACCATCACTTGACATTCCAGTGCTGGGTATAGGAAACAATTCAATTCCTTGGCTACCTCACAATGAATAAAATTATGGGTACTACCTGAATAAATCAACACTATTACCTTTTTCTTCTTGATATGTCCTTCTATCTTCATAGTTTGAGGAGTGGTAATACCTACCAATGCATTACATGATATGGTCAGACTCATTTACTCTTCTTCTAGGGTTTATTCTTGGCGTATATACTCTAATTTTGAAGTTTATTATTCATTTTCATACTCCTCTTTACAATCTATGTAAAATAATTTCTTCTCTGCGCACTTATGACCTTTAGTGTACTTGCTATCACAAATGTAGCAAAGCCCTTTTTCTCTTTTTTCTTCCAATTGTTGTGGTGTCAACCTTGTAGGTTATGGAAGTCTAGGAGTAGAAACACTTCCATATTTATAGATCTAAGTGGTAGGCTTCATTATCAGCATAACTTTACATTCAATTTTTCTTTCCAACCTGAATGCCTTCTCCAATGAATCAGGTTCCCAAACGCAAACTTCACATTTGATGTTATTCTTTAAAGTCCCTATGAAGACATCAATCTTATGTTCCTCTCGAATATCAGTTACCCTTATATTCAATTTTTGGATGTCTTCAATGTGCTCTGCCACTGAACCCTTTTGTTTGAGATTTATCAATTGGCTAAAGAAGGTGTTTCTCTTTGTATCCTCATAATGTGCTATCATTTCCTCCGTAAAAATTTACCGAGTCACAATTTTTTTACGGTAGCAAAGCCATCGATACGATACAAATGTATTTTGTTCTAAATTTAAAGTTGCAATGCATACCTTTTTTGTGTTTTACAGATTATTGAGATCAAAATATTGCTCCATCTGTAGTATCCATGTTACGGGATCCTTGCCATCAAACTTCCTCATATCCATCTTTGCAATATGGTGGTTCTTCAATCCAACATTATAGCTTATGAAATCATAATTAACATTGATTTTTTTCTCATCATGAGTTTCCTCTACTATATTTTCACCATTAGGAATAATTTATTGTATCAAATTTATCAAACCTTCCATGTCTGCTTTTAGATCATTCTTCACGTTTTCCATGTTGTATTTCATTTTTTCTTCCATGTCCTCCATATTAGCTTCCACACCTTTATTCAAACCATCTATATTATTCTTCGAAACATCCATATTTACTTCAACACCTTTCTTCAAAACTTCGATTTAATTTTTTTGTCACTCTTTGCAAGAGTGAAATTTGGTGCACTTTCTCTTGTAATTTTGATATATCATGTTGCAATTCTTCATATTCATGAGTCATAGTAGAGTATTCTAACGGCTTAATGGGTGTTGAATTCTTTTTAGGAGGCATTTTAGAAAACAGTACTGAAATATATGCTCAATACGCCCTTGGAATCACTTCAAAATGATTTTTTACACAAGAATAATTCAATTCGGAAAAAATATACAAACCTTTTTCTTGATTTTGAGGAGCTCGATATTGAAATTGAATTATCTCTGTGATTTTGGATCTTCAATATCTGAAATGTTTCCCTGATGTAGTCCTCTGAATCCTCTTTTGAATGCCATAGGTCTGACCTGATTTGGATTCTTCAAGTCAAAGTTATGTTCAATATCCCACAATGACCTAATTATAGACTGCTTCAGTAGAGCAAAGTTGTACTACCTGCCACGTTTAACTGTTTCCTCTTTCAGCTCTAAAATTGATAGAAATGAAACTAAAGTCCGTGTACTTCTTTCCACATTCTACAACATTCCAATACAATGCTTAGAGAGAGAGTCATGAAGATTTTCCCACGAACACCTCTTTGAGATGAAATTTGGGACAATGAAAAATCCCTAGCTTCCATAGATCATATCTCTGGAAATATTGTGAGCCAAGCTCTGAAATTTGGCAAATATGTTTCTCCAGATTCCAGATTCACTCTCTAAAAAAATAAGCTTCTGAATCTTCGTAGAAAATTTTTTTATAGGCAAATTCCATGATGACCTGTTTGGAGAAGCGAAACCCTTGAATCCAAGACACTGATACCAAATGTTGTGAAACCAAATCTAAAAATAGAAGAAGAGAGAGATCAACGCTTATAAATCAGCCACTTCGAGGGGGAAACCTCCAATAAATTACATAAATGAACAAGTCTTGGACAATACAAATGACAAAAACTCCTTTTTATATATAGGAGTCCATGGGGCCACAATATAATCCTAGCCGACCTAACAATAATAATTTAAGGCACAATAATAACAATATGGGGGTTACAAGAGTATAATAATAACAATAAGTGGGTTACACTAACAATAGTAAGGGACTATACTAGTAATATAGGGACCTAAAAACTTCTAAATACAATATCTAGTTATATGCAAGATCAACAAAATAAATGATGCAAGCGTTGGTGCATATTTCTAATTTTTGTACAATTTTATTTGTTTTTGGGGGAGGAGTGTTCATGTATGTAAAGGGAGACATCACATTTAATTAATAAAAAACATTTTTTTTTTGTCTATTGAATCTCTATTGTATTTGACGTAGTTAAGAATCCATTCAAGAGAGGTTCAATCCACGCCTATGTTCCAGATCCACAATTGACCAAGGAGGAGGACCCACCTGTTTAAGGGTCAATTCACATATAAATCAACTCCAACACAACCAGGCACATATAGATCAAGGATTCAACTTCAAAAATTCCATATAACGCTCAATACTTTGTTCTTGTAACAATTGGAGAACATTTATTTTTCGCACCATACTTTTATGTTTTCTTGTCATTTCTTTATGGAGAAATTCTGATCCTTTAAAACCCTAATCTAGGTAGAGAATAAAACTAACTGAATTATGTTCACACTTTCTTTAGTTACTTTTCTTTTGTAGGATTGTCAAACCTCGACAACTGCACTATCATTGCTAGTGATCAGGGTGTTTTTCATCCCATAATCGCTACTACAAACAAAATGGAAAAAAGGAAATCCCAAGATAGAAAAATGTTTAAAGGCTTACCAATATTTCCCATGTTTTCAGTTCCACGACATTATGGTATAGGGTTCATATCTTATTTAAATTCTTATAAATTTGATAACATATTGGATTTCATATTGAATTTCATCTAATATATGAAGTATGTCTTTCTCAATGTTCTGGATTTGGTGATCACAAGAAACTTCATTCATGAATAGAGCATTTCCTTGCTAAAGGTGATAAATCCATCCAATTTCACTATTAATGTACAAGATAATTTTTTTTGTTATGAAACCAGCTCCAAAAATAGAAGAAAAGAGAGATCAAAACCTTAGAAATAGGCCACTTCAAGGGGGAATCCTCCTTTACATTACATAAATGAACAATTCTTGGATGATAAAAATGACCAAACATCCTTCTATATATAGGAGTCCATGGGGTCACAATATAATCCTAGCCAGCCTAACAATGATAATGTAAGGGCACAATAATAACAATATTGAGGTTACAAGGGTACAAAAATAACAATAACGGGGTTACAGTAACAACAATAACGAACTATGCTAGTAATATAGGAATCTAACATGGCCCTCTCCTTCAAAAAAGTGTTTTCCTAAATTCTTGAGTAGCTTCGTATGCGTCCATATAAAATTTTCATCGTCCCTTGTAGAATATTCCGTGGGTAAGTTCTTTCACATGACGAGATACTCTGAAATTGATCGATTTCGTAACTGTCAATTTCTTGTTTCCGTGACTAATTCAAGTTCCAATATGATTTTCCCTTCCTCGTCAAGTTCTGGAAATACTGTTTGAACAAGAATTTTGTCACCTATAACCTTATTTAAGCATGAAACATTGAAAATTTTATGCACTCGCGAAGAAGGAGGAAGCTCCAATTTGTATGCCATAGCACCAATCTTCTGCAACACCATCTAAGGACCATAATACTTTGGGGATAATTTATTATCCTTCTTAGCTTGCTTGAGGGAAATTTGTTTCTATGGTTGTAGCAGTAAAAATACCCAGTCTCCTACATTAAAACTTCTCTCGCTGTGATGTCGATCTTCTTGTTGTTTCATTTGATTTTGTGCCAAATTTAGGTTATCCTTTAAGACTTGGAGTACTTCTTGTTGATCGTCGATGTGATCTTCCACTGCTTGAACCTTAGAAATTTCTCTTAAATATGGTGTGATGGATGGTGGATGATATCCATAAAGTGACATTAACAGGGTCATTTTTGCTACAGAATGGAAGGAAGTGTTCTACCACCATTCAATGAGAGGTAACCACTTGACCCATTGTGTTTTATTACCAGATAAAAAATGAAGAAGATATCATTCCAAACATTTATTAAATATCTCAGTTTGAACATCAAATTGAGGATGATAAGGTGAGCTATTAGGTAGTTGAGTACCTAAAAAACAAAATAATTCCATCCAAAAATTTCGAGTAAAAATGGGATCTCTGTCACTTACAATTGGGTTTCCATGTAGCTTTTGAATTGTTTCCATAAATTTATTAGCAACTCTATTTGTTTTAAATGGATGAGATAATGCACAAAAGTGTGCTTACTTAGTAAGTATATCATCTACCACCATGATGACACTCTTTCCTTCGGACATAGGTAAACCTGTGATAAAATCCATTGGAATATCCTCCCAATGTTTGAGTTTTAATGGATAAAGTTTGTAGAAGACCTAGGGTCTTAATTGTCTCAACTTAATTTTGCTGGAAAACCAAACGTTCCACCACAAACTTTTTAATATCATATTTAAGGAAATCCCAAAAAAAATTCTTTCTTCACCCTATGGTGAGTTTTTAAAAATCCTAAGTGTCCTCCTAAGCGAGAAGTGTGCAATTCCAAAAGAATATTTTGTTTTAGTTGGGAATTCTTACAAAGATATAAGCGATTTGTGTACCATAAGGAATCATTTTTCCAACTAAATTTATCAGATGTACAGGGATCTTATTGCAAATTTTGAATGATTTTCCACACTTATTCGTCCTTCCTCATTCATCCCTTGCTTCGGTTATTCAATCTGGATGGATAATAGAAATAGCACAAAGAAATTCCTCCACCTCTTCATCCTTTCTTGAGAGTGCATCTGCAACAACATTTATCCTCCCTTCTTTGTAGATTATTTCAAAGTCATAACCCGACATATTTTTGACCCATTTTTGCTTCTCTTTTGAAGATTAAGTCTTTGTTCCAAAAACTGTTTAAGACTATCATGATCAGTTTTTACCTTGAAGTGTCTTCCCATTAGTTAAGGTCACCGTTTGTTTAGTGCATTTAGTATTTCCAAAATTTCCTTCACATAAATAGCTTTCTGTAAACACTTTTCTTTTATTGGATGACTTTCAAAAGAAATGGGTCTTCCTTCTTACATTAAAAAAACACCAATTCCATTTCTCGAGGCATCACATTCTACAATAAAGTTTTTTGTTAAGTCTGATGTAGCTAAGACTAGTGCTTGGCACATTGCCTCTTTAAGACGTTCAAAGGCCTTAATTGCTTCAGGATTGCATGAAAATGCATCTTTCTTCAATAATGGTGTTCAAGGTGTTGTTATTCTCCCATAACTTTAAAAAACTTGCGATAATACCTTGTTAACCCAAGAAATCCTCGCAATTGCTTTATGGTTGTGGGGAATTTCCATTCCTTAATGGATTTAATTTTGTTAAGGCCTACCTTAACACCCTCGTGAGATAAAATATGACTCAGATATTCCACCTCTTGTACTCCAAAGAAACATTTCGATGTTTGTGCATATAATGTTTTCTCCTCCAATAGTTTGATCACCCTGTCAACAAGTTGAACATGATCCTTCGAAGACCTGTTGTAGATTAGGATATCATGAAAAAAATACTAGCAAAAATTTTCTAAGGGTTTTAAAATGGAATTCATAAACCCTTGAAATGTAGAAGGTGCATTGGTAAGGCCAAAAGGCATGACCAAAAATTCATAATGACCCTCATGAGTTCGAAATTTTGTTTTCAGAATATCTTCAGTCTTCATTCTAATTTGATGATCTCCCGAATGAAGATCAAACTTGGTAAAATAAATTGCTCCATGTAATTCATCCAATAATTCATAAATCACAAGAATAGGAAATCTATATTTAATAGTCAGATTATTGAGTTCCGTATAATCTGGACATGTGCGACATGATCCATGCTTCTTGTGCACCAATACTAGTATAGCAGAGAAAGAACTTTGACTAGGTTGAATTATACCAACCTCTAACGTTTCTACAATCATACGTTCAATTTTGCTCCTTTGGACATAAGGATATCTATAAGGTCTGATGTTTGGAGGAACACTTCCTAGAATAAAATGAATAGCATGATCATGATCACAAATAGGTGGCATTACTTCAGGAGTTTCCAACACCTTAGAATGATTGTCCAAGTCTTTTTCGAGATCTGGAGAAATAGATGATTATGATGTTGGAACTTCTAGTCAATATAATTTTGTATGTATGCCTCTTTGTTCTTTCTGCATATGCCTTTTCATGAAATTAGAGTTTATTATCTTTCCTCACTTCCCTGTAATACCCCGTAGTTTGATTTCATTTCCTTTTGAAAAAAATTCAAGATTTTTTTTGAAAATTAAAAGCTACCATCCCCAAAGATTGCAACCATTGTACTCCTAGTACAACATCAACACCTCCCATTGGAATGGAAAACATTGGACTATTCAATACATATTCCCCCATGGTTAGCTTGATATTATGGAATTTTCAAGAGAAATTTATATTTCCTCCATTTTCAACCATCACTTTCCATTCTGGTGTTGGGTATACAAAACAATTCAATTCCTTGGCTACCTTACAATGAATAAAATTTTGGGTACTACCTAAATGAATCAACACTATTAAATTTTTCTTCTTGATATGTCCTTCTATCTTAAGAGTTTGAGGAGTGGTAAATCTTTGCAATTCATTACATGATATGGTTGGACTCATTTCCTCTTCTTCTAGGTTTGGCTCCTAGTGTATATCCTTTATTTTGAAGTTTCTTGTTCATCTTCTTCCTCCTCTTCACAATCTATATAAGATAATTTCTTCTTAGCACACTTATCACCTTTAGTGTATTTTCTACCACAACTATAGTAAAGCCATTTTTATATTTTTTTCTTCCATATTTTTTGGTTTCAACCTTTCTCTTGTGGAATTCTAGGAGTAACCACACTTATATCTTTATACATGTGAGTGGTAGGCTTCCTTGTCGCCATAATGGTACATTCAATGTTTCTTGCCAACCTGAATGTCTTCTCCAATGAATCAGGTTCCCAAACATGATCTTGATGTTGAATGCTATCCTTTCAAATCCATTTGAATACATCAATCCTATGTTCCTCTAGAATATCAATTACCTTTATATTCAATTTTTGGAAGTCATCAATGTGCTCCACCAGTGAACCCTTCTGTTTGAGATTTATTAATTGGATAAATAATGTGTTTCTCTTTTTATCCTCATAATGCGTTATCATTTCCTCCATAAAAATTGACCAAGTGACACTTTTTTTACGGGAGCAAAGCCATCGATACCATACAAATGTATTTTGATCTAAATGCAAAGTTGTAATGCGTACCTTTTGCGTGTTTTCACATTATTGAGATCAAAATATTGCTCCATATGTAGTATCCATGATACAAGATACTTGCCATGAAACTTACTCATATCCATATTTATAATATGGTGGTTCTTCCCTCCAACATTAGATTTTATGAAATCATGGTTAACAATAATTTTGTTCTCATCATGAGTTTCCTCTACTATATTTTCGCCATTTGGAAACATTTATTGTATCAACTTTGTCAAACCTTCCATATATGCTTTTAGATAATTCTTCATCTTTTCCATGTTGTATTTCATTTCATCCATCTTAGCTTCCATGCTAGCCATATTAGCTTCCATGAATTTCTTCAAACCATCCATCTTAGCTTGCACACCTTTCTTTAAAATTCCATTTTATTATTTGATGCTCTTTGTGAGAGCGGAATTTGGTGCACTTTCTCTTTGTAATTTTGATATGTCATGTTCTACTTCTTCATAATCATGAGTCATAGTAGAGCCTTATGAAGGCATAATGGGTGTTGAATTATTTTTAAGGGGAATCTGAGAACTCGATACTGGTATCTATTCCACAATATGCCATTTGAATAAATTCAAAATTTTTTTCACACAAGACTTGTGCAATTCGAAGAAAACAATACACACCTTTTAATTACTTTTGAGGAGCTCGATATTGAAACTAAATTATCTCCATGATTTTAGAACTTCAATATCTAAAAATTGGCCATGTAGTAGTTCTTTGAATCATATTTTGAATGCCATAGGTCTGGCCAGATTTTGATTCTTCAAGGAAAAATTATGCCCAATCTCTCACAACGACCTAATTATGGACTCGTTCAATAGAGAAAATTTCTACGATGTGCCACGTGTAACTGTTTCCTCCTTCTTCTCTGAACTTGATACAAAGGAAGATAAAGTCCATGTATTTGTGGCCAATTTTTTACAGAATTCAATCTAATGCTTAGAGGGAGAGTTCTGATGATTTTCCCATGGTAACCTCTTCAAGATGAAATTCAGGAGCATGAAAAAACCCTAACTTCCATAGATTATATCTCCAAAAATATTGCGAACCAATATCTAAAATTTTTACACAAAGTTCCTTCAGATTTACGCTTCCTATGATACAAATTTCAGCTTCAAAATATTTGTATCAATAAGGTTATAACAAAAATTCCACGATGGCTTGTTTCGGGCAGTGAAACCCTAGAATCCGAAGCTCTGAAACTAAATTTTATGAAACTAGCTCCAAAAATAGAAGAAAAGAGAGCTCAACACCTTAGAAATAAGCCACTTCGAGGGGAAAACCTCCTTTATATTACATAAATGAACAATTCTTAGATGATACTAATGAAAAAATCTCCTTTTATATATAGGAGTTCATAGGGTCACAATATAATCCTAGCCGACGTAACAATAATAATGTAAGGGCACAATAATAACAACATTGTGGCTAAAAGGGTACAATAATAACAATAAGGGGGTTACAAAAAAAACAATAAGGGACTATACTAGTAGTATATGACCTAATGTTTTGGCATTGCAGTTAAATGAAACCTTGCCACATGATGAGACTATTATGAACACTGAAATTTATGCTACTGTAAATGATAAAATGAAAGTATTTTATTGAAGTGCATAGTATTTTTTAAACCAAAAATAATATAAGTATTTGTATTAAAATGTTCCAACACTCGATCAAAATGTGAGATACCTACAACAAAAGCTGAGAATTTCCTTGGTTGAGTCAATTACAATTTGTCCCACTCTTATCCATGTTTTAACATTAGCTATTCCACTATCAAAATTTTGGTATAATTTCCTAGTAATATAGACTTTATAGAATTCTGCTAATAGATATATACATGTGTGTTTAGACATATAAAAAAAAATTCAAATCTCGGAGGAGATTATTCTTCAATTGGAGCTGGGGAGTTGAGGTCCAATGGCTTCGACACCTCCTCCTCTTTTTTGTTGTCGTCTGCAAGTTTAAGTTTCAACCCCTCTATTTCTTGTCTGAGAGCTTCCACCTCGTATTCAAGCCTCCATATTTTCTCCTTCTCTTCCATATGTTGTTCCTCAAGCTTGATTGCATCCTTGTGGTGCTCGTACATGCATATCTACAACACAATGATCCCATGTTTGAATTCTCCATGTTCCATGTTATAAGAATCACCCTTTAACTTGCTGCTCCTAGAATATTGGGCTCCCTTAGCATTCCAACTTCCAGTCGTGGACCTATAGAGGCCCCAGTAGTCCGATCTAATATTTTTTGAAGAATAACTCATTTCAGACATAAGAAATTCAAAACCAGGCATGGACTCTAGGACCACTATAACCTTCAACTGACTAGACCCAAAACATCAGATAAACACAGATAACACAAATGAACCAATGCATAGGAAGGTCACCGCACTCACCAATTCGTCATTCAGGTCCTTCTTTTCTTTAGAGATGACAATCACTAGTACCAAAATGATCCTCGATCTCCTATATGACCTAAGACTCCAAAATTAAACCACACAAACACACATGCCAGTTCACAAGAAATTCAAGACAATATCATTCCCTGGAGACAGACTAAAATTTAGACCCTCCTTAACAATTCTCTAGTTGCTAGTGCTTTCTGAGAGAACCCAAAGGTCACCAAGCAAGAAATAGACCCACCAAATCACCACAATCCAGGCCTTCGACGTGGCAGACTTACCCTTTCTTAGAATGTTACCACTCTTCTTGGCTCTTTGTCACAAAAACAAGGACACGAACCAGGCAACCTCCACATCGCTGAGTTTGGACTTACTGAAAATACTCTTCCTATTATTACTTAAATAGCTACCAACACTACAAGGAAAAAACCCTGTAGCGGAGGTTATAAAGAAATTTTTTAGTGTTATAAAATTGGCCAAAATTGTCAAAAAAACATTTGCTACAACATTTTTTTTCAGTAATGGAGGTTTTGGAGGAGCTTCTAATGGAATTTCAACACAACTCAAAAAACTCAGCACCCAGATTTTATTATGGATGTTATTCTCATTAGTGTGTTAATCAAGTGCCAACGCACCAGTACGTTTTAGAGTGAGTGCATCAGTACTGTAAACCTATCAATCACGGGGACATAAAACAAATATTTGATGCCTCGAGGCATAGCATTGTCCCAGTGTGTGTCATCTAAACAGTCGCCCAGGGAAGTCGAAGGTGCATGCACCAGGCAGTTAAGGTCTAAAACAACGCAAGGTGTATTGTAGGTGATACAACACACTGGGTTATTCTAATTAGTATTGGGATTACATTATGATATCAATGTAATGGTGCATATTATTATACAAACACACTGGCACACAATATCACACAAAAAAACAGATCGTTCTAATTGGTATTGGGATTTGTGTAGTGCCCATAGGTCATATCAATGCACTGGTCGAGAGTATTATACAAATGCACCGAAATGAAGTATCACACAAACGCACTAAGCATTCTAACTAGTATTGATATTTGTGCATTGTCCATAGGTCGTAGAAATGTACTGGTGAGTAGTCTCACATAAATGCATTGGTGCACAGTATCACACAAATGCAGCGAGAGTTATAATTAGTATTGGTAATTTTGCGGTTCCTATAGGTTGTAGAAATGCACCGGTGTACATTACAATACAAACACACCGATGCACAGTAACTGATACGAACCTATGTTCATTTTGTATTTTTTAGAAACATCGATTTGCGACAGTGAAATTATTGTGATTTTTTAAAATTCATTATTCATCAAAAGTCGACACATATCTTATAAGATAATTCATCACAATTAAATTTTTATTACTACATTTGAATGTGATGTTTGGATTAATTTGTTACATCATTTCATAATTATTGTGATTTTTTAAAATTCATTATTCATCAAAAGATGACATATATCTTATAAAAATATTCATATCAATTAAATTTTTATTAGTGCATTTGAATGTGATGTTTGGATTAATTTGCTATATCATATCATCAAATTTCAAATCTCTTCATTCTAATATTTAATCAGTGGTGTTCCATTTCACAGCAATAATGAAGAACAAAATAGAACAAATTATAATGTATTTTATTATATATATATATATGAATAATACACTCTTTGTCATGAAAAATAGGAAAATTATTGGTATCCCTTTGTCTTTCAATTGGGACACTATTTCCATTACATTTTATTGAAATGTCTAATTTCACAGACAAATATTTCAAAAAATACAATGCCTTGCTTTGATATCCAAACATAATGATCATCATTCTTCACTTGAATTGATGTCACTTCGTGAGCTACTTCAATGGCTTGGGTTATTTTGAGGAATGTTTTATTCATGGTGTTGATTTTTTTCTTTTTCTTCGCCTTTCATATACAAGCTTAAAACAAACTGTAATTAGTGTATATACATTGGTGAGAATAATGAAAATTGAAATATTAAATAATATGCATCAATGTAAATCGAAAAGAAATAACATACCATAGTAACAATTTACTCATGAACTATACACATTGTTTCTAAACCAAATTTCATGCCATCTTTCAAGATTTCATTTATTGGTGTAGTTCCATACTTTGTTTCCTGCAAGCTTTATACCCCCTAAGAAATCATATATTCAATATAGAAGTTTTGTTTGTTCTATTAATTGTAGACGAATCTAAGTAAAACACGATCGATAGATGCTTACAAATTCGACAATGAATTTTTGATATGCCAACATGTACTGAGAAGCCATATTTAACCCAATGTCAATCAATTCGTGTGATGGCTCTTCTTTGTATGTTAGAACCTGTTTGAAGACATTCAATAATGATTGTTGTAAAACAACATAAAATATACAAAAATGAAATCTAGTTAAGTTGTTATAAGGTGGTAACAATTACCAACAAACTTAGATATCAACCCTTTTCTTTCTTTTCATCCAATTTTATGTGCTAAATGTGTTCCATTTTCTTTTCTTTTCTGTAATAAAACACTTTAAAATTATATTTCATGTTAAATTTTTTATTTATTGTACCTAATCGAAAAATTGAATGATTACATATTACATTTAAAGCATGTTGTTGTTTAGATAGCTCCTTGTGTGATGCAACTCTATCCATTTATTTGACCATCTCCTTGTACACCAATCTGGACATTCCTACTGGCATATTTCTGATATCAATTGGTTCATCCTTTCATATTTTCATAATCTTCCTAAAAATGTAACTTGACAATAAACTATTTAATTTTTATATTAATATATGAAAATTAAATATAGCAAAAGTGATATTTATAAATTATTTCTTTCTAGTAATATATGCATATAATTCTAGAAAATCATTTAAAGGAATATTACTTTTTCATTCCTTTTTTTTGTTGTGTGTTTTTTCTATTAAAATTTGGACATGTCCCATTGACCAATTCTCTAGAAACTCTTCCTGTATTTTAGATAAAATTTGGTTCTTCTAATCATTGAATTGATTTTTGCATTTTAAGTGGAAAGACCGTTTATAAATTCGTTCGACTAGATCCCCCAAGGTTTTGTAAAAGCTTTCCTCCCTTTCGTTAAGCTCCAACACGACTCCAAACGAGCTAAGGAGAAATTCATTTACATTTGCATGTTCTATTTTTTTTCTTTTCTTAGAAAAACATTCCTTTTCTGAGTTATTGGTCGATGTAGAACATTAAACATATGCAAATTAATAGATTGTTTGAAACATGTTATCTAATAATTTTAAGTATAGTATTAATGAAAATTAAAAAATTAAACTCATATTGGATCGATAGTATTTTTTTCATTCACCTAATTCATACTTTTGCAATTTTTCCATCAAGATTTTATGCTCCTCTAGCCCTAGATCAGAAATAATGTTATCGAGCTTCATCATTTTGTGCCTCTACATGATACACAATAAACAATACATATTAGTTAAACTTACATATAGTTCAAAAATAATAATTCTTGTAAAGAATTTACAAAGATCTTTCCTTTTTTTGTTTTCTTGATGTGCTATGAGTATTTTTGTTACTTGATATCTTGTTAGCCATTTCATTATCAATATGAAACCTGTACCATACCATTCATTAATATATTTTATAAATAAATCATAAAATTTTGAGGTAAAAAAAAATTATCAAGAAACCGGTGAGCCTTTAATGGTGTACACACCGACGTCGGTGCAACATGTTCTTATAAACGCACCGCTAAAAAAATAGAAACACTATATGGTGCTCTATGTCAAAAAGGAGCACTGGTACATTATATGTTAACTAGTGCACCAATTAACACACACAAATTAATAAAAATCCTGTAGTGTTATTTTTTGTAGAATATGATATCATGGAGGGTGTGGTGCGACATATTCTAATAAACACACCACACAAACATGGGACCACCGTATGGTGCTCTCTGTCAACAAGGAGACCCAGTGCGTTATATTTTAAATGGTACAATGATTAACACAGACATTAAAAAAAAATAAAAAAAAAATTGTCAAACAGTACATGCAATCCTCTATAATGAAATAATGTATGAGTGCCCTGTTTTACATATGGTGCATGGATTAAAAAAATATTTTTTAATTATTTTTTATCAAACAGTACATGAGCGGTGCCCTATGATAAAACAACGCATAGGTTCCTTACTCTACACATGGTGCACCGATTAAAAAAATTATGTTTTATTTTTCAATTCACGCAAGGGCCAACATGGATTGGGATCCGACTATGCAAGTCATCCAGTGGCTAGATGTCATAGGCCAATATGTATAGTAATAAAAAGCATATGAATCTAAAATGAAAAGGATTAATTATGAAATCACATAAACAGTAAGAAGCAAGGGAAGAAACTAAAAGAATTAAGGGCTTAGCATAATATTTTATTTTTATTTTTTTTCTGAAAATGAACAGTAAATTTTAATTTTTTTTCTCACTACATCAAAAATACTACAAAAAATGTAAAAAAAAACAATGAAAATTAATCACTAGATGGTTTGGAATTCTATGCTACAGGGTTTGAATCACTAGAGGTTTGGAATTATGATCCTCTAAATACTTTTGTTCGAAAGTATTTCGCCGCTCCATAGTGCTCTCATGCTCTCTTGCATTGGGTATGTCTCGTGCAAATCTGTCCTGAATGTTTTTTTGCAAAAATAATGAAATAATGAAAAAAATTTAGTATTTAAAGAATTTTTTTATGAAATTACTTTTTCGAAAATATTTTACCACCAATTTTTCAATTTACCATTTTTTTCCAGTTTTAAAAAATATGGCTGCACTTTTATTTTTTGCGGCTTTTCACCTCCAATGCGTCAATTAATAATATCGCACTGGTGCACAGTAATTAAAATGTACTCATCCAGTTATTTGTATGTTAGCGTTGATAACAATAAGTCCATTTTTAAGGCATCGAAATCAATTTTAGGTGTTTACACCAAAATTTATTTTTGAATTTTCTCAAATGTAGGGAGAAAATATCATAATTATATCGAGTGGAAAATTCTTAAAAATCTAGCTTGTTCCATAATATTTCTCAAATTCCATCACGAAGTTCTCCCCATCCATCTTGAGATGTAACATTTACTTTAAATTTAATTATTTTTTCATTTTCTAATTGAATTTATGTTTTTAATCCATGTCAATGAGCTTAATAAAATTTATAATGTATAAAAATTTGTAGGTTCATGCAGATTCAAAATCGAGTTCAGATGCATAAAATATTGAAACAACTCCAAAACCTCAGAAGATCTTATCAGGAGTAGCATACCACAAGGCACATTTGGTAGATGAAAATGGACAGCCTCTTCATCCTATCAATGGTAACAATATTTCATCTTCTAGCCATAATCTTGGGACAATGATCATAATAATAATTGTTTGGTATGTTAATGTAATTATTTCAACATAAAACCAATTAATCATGCATTGTCAATGTCCTTACTAATTGATATCATATATTTTGTATAATCATGTTCAAATATATTTTTTGAAATTATTAGGATTCTAGTGATAAATCCATCCAATTTCACTATTAATGTACAAGATGATATTTTGGCACTGCAGTTCAATGAAACCTTGCCACATGATGAGACTATTATCGACATTGAAATTTATGCTACTATAAATGATAAAATGAAAGTATTTTATTGAAGCGCATATATTTTTTTTAACCAAAAATAATATAAATATTTGTATTAAGATGTGCCCGAACTGGATCAAAAAATGAGATATTTACAATAAAAATGAGAGTTTCCTTAGTTGATTCTATTATAATTTGTCCCACTCTTATCCACATTTTAACATCAGCTATTCCACTATCAAAATTTCGGTCTAATTTCCTTCTAATATGGACTTTACAGAATTTCGATAATAGATATATGGATGTGTTTTTAGACATATAAAAAAAAATTTACATGTTAGAGGAGATTATTCTTGCATTGGAGCTGGGGAGTTGAGGTCTAATGGCTTCGAAACCTCCTCCTCCTTTTTGTTGTTGTCTGTAAGTTTAAGTTTCAACCCCTCTTTTTCTTGTCTAAGACCTTCCACCTTGTCTTCAAGCCTGCATATTTTCTACTTCTCTTGCAACAGTCGTTCTTCAAGCTTGATTACATCCTTGTGGTGTTGGCTCACGCACATCTACAACACAATGATCCCATGTTGGAATTATCCATGTTCTATGGTACAAGAATATCCCTTCATCTTGTTGCTCCCATAATTATGGGCTCCTTCAGCATTCCCACTCCCATTCATGGGCCTTCGGAGGGCCTAAGAGCCTGATCGAATACTCTCTAAATAATAACTCATGTTAGACAAAAGAAATTTAGAATCAGACACAGACTCCAGGACCCATATAACCTTCTACTTACTAGACATGAAACACCAAACGAACACATAGAAAGAAAAGGAACAGATGCATAGGAAGGTCATTGTACTCACCAATTCCACAGTGAGGTACTTTAGGGCTTCAGATATGAAAATCACTAGCACCCAAATGATCCTCGACTTCCTATATGACCTATTAATCCAAAATTAGACCACACAGGCATACATGCCAGTGCACATGAAATTCAAGACAATATCAGTCCCCGCAGACAAAATAAAATTTAAACCCACCTCGACAATTCCCCAGTTTCTATTACCTGCTGACAGAACCCAAAGGCCACCAACAAGGAAATATATCCACTAGATCACCACCATATAGCCCTTCGGCTTGCCAAACTTACCCTTTATTAGACTGTTACCACTCTTCTTGGCTCTTTGTCGCAAAAACAGGGACAACAATTGGGCAACCTCCACATCCCTGAGTTTGGGCTTACTGAAAATACTCTTCCTATTTTAATTGAATATCTACTGACAGTACAATGAGAATACCCTCTAGCGTGTGGTTATAATGAAGCTTTTTGGTGTTATAAAATTGGAAAAAATTGTAAAAAAAAAAAATCCTACAACATTTGTTTTAAGTAACAGAGGTTTTGGCGGAGCTTCTAATGAAATTTCAACATAACAAGAAAAACATGGGCAGCCAGAGTTTATTACATATGTTTTTTTCATTGGTGCACTAATCAGGTATCAACACACTCGTGCATTTTAAAGTAAATGCTCCAGTATTGGAAACCTACAAAGCATCAGGATGTAAGAGAAATATAGGACACCCAGGGTTTTTAGCATCGTCTTGGTGCATGTAAACCAAACAGTAGCCTCGAGGTGGTTGAAGGTGCATATAACGGGCCATTAAGGTCTAAAACCACACCAGGTGCACTACAGGTGATGCAACACACTAGGTCGTTCTCATTTGTATTGGGATTTGTGTGGTGCCCATAGGTCATATGAACGTAGTAGTGTGTAGTATTATACGAATGCAGCAGCGCACAATATCACACAAACACATTGATCGTTCTAATTAGTATTGGGATTTTTGCGGTGCTCATAGGTCATATCAACGCATGGGTGAAAAGTATTATACAAATGCACCAGCGCACAGTATCAAAAAAATGCACATTCCATTGTAATTGGTATTGGTATTTGTGCGGTGCCCATAGGTTGTAGAAATGCACTGTTGAGCAGTCTCACGTAAATGCACTGGTGCACAGTATCACACAAACACACCAAGAGTTATAATTGGTATTGGTATTTGTGTGATACCCATAGGTTGTTGAAACGCACAGGTGCACATTAGAATAAAAATGCATAGGTACAAAGTAATCGACACACACTGGTGTTCATTTTGTATTTTTTAGAAACATCGACCTGTGACAATGCAATTATTGTGAATTTTTAAAATTCATTATTCATAAAAAGTCAACACATATATTATAACAACATTCATATCAATTAAATTTTTATCAGTGCATTTTCATGTGATGTTTGGATTAATTTTTTCTATTATATCATAATTACTGTGATTTTTTAAAATGCATCATTCATCAAAAGACGACACATATCTTATAACAATATTCATATCAATTAAAATTTTGTTAGTGAATTTGAATGTGACGTTGGGATTATTTTGTTATATAATATCATCAGATTTAACATCTCTTTATTATAAATTTAATCATCCAGATATTTAATGAGTGGTGTTACATTTCACAGTGACAATGGCGAATGCAATAGAGTAAATTAAAACGTATTTTATTATATGTATATGAATAAGACACTCTTTTTCATACAAAATGGGACATTTATTGGTATCCCTTTATATTTCAATTGGGACATTATGTCCATTACATTAAACAAAATGTTTGATTTCACAGACAAATATTTCAAAAAATACAATGCCTTGCTTTTATATCCAAACATATTGATCATCATTCTTCGCTTGAACTGATGTCACAGCTCGTGCTACTTCCACGACTTAGGTTATTTTGAAGAATGTTTTGTTCACGATGCTGATTGTTTTCTTCTTCCTCACCTTCCATCTACAAACATAAAAATAAACTGTAATGAGTGTATATACTTTGGTGAGAATAATTACAATTGATATATTAAATAATACACATAAATTTAAATAAAAACGAAATGACGTACCATAGAAAAAATTGAATCATGAAATATACATATTCTCTCAAAACCAAATTTCATGCCATATTTCAAGATTTCATTTATTGGCACAGTTCCATACTTTGTTTCTTGCAAGTTTTATAGCCCATAACAAATGATATACTTAATATAAAAGATTTTTTTGTTCTATTAATTATAGACAGAGCTAAGTAAAACAAGATCAATAGGTGCTTAAAATACCACAATTAATTTATGATATGCCAGCATATAATAACAACCGATATTTAACACAATGTCAATAAATTCGTCTGATGGTTCTTTTTTGTATGTTAGCACTTGTTTGAAGACATTCAATGATGATTGTTGTAAAAAACTTTAAAATATACAAAAATGAAATCTAGTTATGTTCTTATAAGGAAGTAGAAATTACTCACAAACTTAGATATCAACCCTTTTCTTCCTTGTCATCCTATTTTATGTGTTGAATGGGTTCCATTTTCTTTACTTTTCTGCAAGAAAATACTTGAAAATTAATTATAATGCTATATTGTTTATTTAGTGTACCTAATAAAAGAATTCAATGATTACATATTACATTTGAAGAACTTTTTTGGTTTTTAAATGGCTCCTCATGTGATGCAATTATGTCCATTTCTTTGACCATCTCCTTGTACAACTTTTTGGACATTCCTACTGGCATATTTATGATATCAGCTTGTTCATGCTTTGAGATTTTCATAATCTTCCTGAAAATGTAACATGACAATAAACTATTTAATTTTTATATTGATATATCAAAATTAAATATAACAAAAGTGATATTTATAAATGATTTATTTCTAGTAATATATACATATAATTCTAGAAAAAATTTAAAGGAATATTTATTTTTCATTCCTTATTTTTTGTTGGAGTACGTGTTTGCTATTAAAATTCTTACATGTCTCATTGACCAATTCTCTGGAAAGTCTTCCTGTAGTTTAGATAAATCTATTTCTTGTATTTATCGGATCGATTTTTGTATCATAAGTGAAAATAACATCTATACATTCGTTCCACTATATCCATCAAAGTTTTGTAAAAATTTCCCCCCTTTCATTAACCTCTAGCACCACTCAAGATGAGCTAAGGAGAAATTCATTTTCATTTGCATGTTCTATTTTTTTCTTTTCTTAGAACAACATTCATTTTCTGAGTTGTTGGTCCCTATAGAAAATTAAACATATGCAAATCTATAGATTTTTTAAAACATTTTATCTAATAATTTTAAGTATATTATTAATGAAAATGAAGAAATAAACTCATATTGGATCGATAGTATTTTTTCATTCACCTGATTCATCCTTTTACAATTTTTCCATCAAGCTTTTACGGTCTTCTAGTCCGAGATTAGAAATAATATTATCGAGCTTCGTCATTTTGTGGCTCTGCATGATAGACATTAAACAATATAGATTATTTAAGCTTACATATAGTTCAGAAATAATAATTCTTGTAAATAATTTAGAGTGAACTTTCCTTTTTTTCTTTTTTTGATGTGGTATCAGTATTTTTGTTACTTGATCTCTTTTCAGCCATTTCTTTAGAAATATCAAACCTGTAGCATACCATTCATTAATATATTTTATAAATAAATCATAAACTTTTCAGGTAAAAAATAAATATTAAGAAACCGGTGCACCTATAATGATGTATGCACTGATGTCAGTGCGGCTTGTTCTTATAAATGCACAGCCAAAACAGTAGAAACACCGTACAGTGCTCTATGTCAACAAGGAGCACCAGTGCATTATCTGTTAACTAGCGCATTAGTGCGTTAGTTTTTGTAGCATATGAGGTCGTGGAGGGGGTGGTGCGACATATTCTTATAAACGCACCGCCGAAACAGGAGACCACCATATAGTGCTCTCTGTCAACAAGGGGACCCAATGCGTTATATTTTAAATAGTGCACACATTAACATAGACGTAAACTTTTAAAAAAATGTTTTTGTCAAATAGTAAGCGCGCAGTGCGCTATAGTAAAATAGCACATCGGTGCCATATTTTACATATGGTGCATGGATTAAAAAAAAATTGTTTTTAAATTTGTTTATCAAACCGTACATGTGTGGTGCCCTGTGATAAAACAACCCACATGTGTGCTAGTTTACACAAGACACATCGATTAAAAAAAAATGTTTTTTAAAAAATTCACGCAAGGGCCGAGATGGATTGGGATGCGACTATGCAAGTCATCCCATGTGTTAGATGTGATAGGCCTATATATATAGAAATACAAACTTGATAAATCTAAAATGAAAATCCCTAATTTAGAAATCACATAAACATGGAGAAGCAAGGAAAAAAACAAAAAGAATCAAGGGTTTAGCATAAAATGGATTTTTTTTTTGTTTTTTTTGTGAAAATGAACAGTAAATTTATTTTTTTTACTTATTGCATAAAATAGACTGCAGAAAATGTAAAAAAAAAAAAAAAAACAATAAAATTTAATCACCAGATGGTTTAAAATTCTATGCTACAGGGTTTGAATAACTAGAGGTTTCAAATTTTGTTTGTTTGAATAGATCTGTTTGAAATTATTTCGTTGCTCCACAATGCTCTCATTCTCTCTTTCTCCAGGTATGTCTCATGCAAATCTCTCTTGAAATTTTTTGTAAAAATTGCTAGAAATACTGAGAGGGGGGGTGAATCAGTATTCCTTTCAATTAGAGAATTAATTAATCTTTAATTATTATCGGTGTTTGTACAATGATAGCAGTAAAAAAAAGGAATAGAAACAAACACATTTTTTAAGGTGGAAACCCAATCTAGGACAAAAACCACCTAATGCTTTTCTAATAATTCTTTAATATTAAACTCCAATTGAAAATAAAGCTCCAACTTCCTAGAATCTAGAAAATAATTTTTTGCCAGCTCCCACTAGATGGACGCTCAAATGACCGAGATTCTTCAGTAGTCAACTGAACAGATGCCCCAACACCCAATGAGCTGCAACTCACCGTATCATAACCCTACCACCCTATAGAAGAATAAAATAATAATGCACACTCGTACCAGGGAAAATGGTCCACTTTACAATGATATAGAATGATGTAGAAGAATAAGAAACATTAGATCATCACCTCAACTATGAAACAAACACCTAATGATGATCCTAGACCTCTCGAAACTGCATTTTAAACTCTTGGTAGATAAACACTGGTACAATTTTTACAATAATGTATTTATAATGACTTAGTACAATGATCCCTTTACAGTGACTTTATGCAATGCTGCCCACTTGAAGACTTTATGTGATGATCTTCTTGTTGCTTTTCTACACCTTGGTTGCTGCTCTTTTCATGCTACCCTCTGTTGCACCTTTCTTTGCTTTGCTGCCCTAGAAATTCTAGTCCTTTGCAACCCTTGAGAACACATGATCTAGCTTTTTCTTCCCTTTTAGGAGCTCGATATTGAATTTGGTGTATATCTATTATTTTAGATGCCCAATATGTGATCTTCGGTCCTATATTAGTCCTCTGAGTCTTCTCTCCAATGCCATAGGTCTGACCCAATCTGGATTCTTCAAGGGAGAGTTATACCCAATCTCTCACAATGCCCTAATTATGGACTGTTTCAGTAGACCGAACTTGTACGTTGTGCCACATGTCACTGATTCGTCATTCGGCTCTAAAATTGATAGAGAGAAAACTAAATTCTATGCACTATCTACTAGTTTTTACAGAATTCCAATCTGATACTCAGAGAGAGGGAGTTATGACAATTTTTCCAAGGTCACTTCTTTGAGATGAATTTTGGGAGCCTACAGAAACACTGACTTCCACAGATCATATCTTCGAAAATATTGTGCACCTTGACCTGAAATTTTTACAGGAGCTTCCTCAGGATTTTGTCTTCGGTTCTAAACCTTCGTATAAAAAAATTTAGAGCGAAATTCCATGATGACCTGTTTCATATGGTGAAATCCCTCATAAGGAGGATATGAGGATCACAATTTATATAAATTCTTAGGTTGAGAGGGGATTCAACAAGTGAATGTGGGAGGGATTTTGGGAGTTTAAAAATTATTAATTATTAAATTTTCAATGATCCATGCCACAACCCCATGGGGTTTTAGCCCACTAACTTGGGTTAAAAACTTCAAACATGAATATCTCTCAAACCTTGAATAATTATGTGACGTGACATATATCAACGAAAACATGTCGATAAGTAGAAACCATAAAAAGAATTCTTGACGTAGAATATAGTAATTTTGTAGGAAAAAATTCCCATGAGATATTGGGGTAGCCCCTGGTGCTTCTTGGGTTGACATCAATGAAAACCATTGATCAACAATCTCCTTCTTTGGCATTGATAGCAACACAGGTACTCCCCCTACGATCATGGCACCTCTTCCTACAACATTCTCTCCCCCTTTGACATCAATGGAAAAGGGTAACTCCCCCTGACACACAACCATCTTGCGGAAAATATAATGAGAACTTGGGATAATTCCAAGCTTCTGGCGAAGATATTGAAATTCTTCACAAGGTAAAGGTTTAGTGAAGATATCAACGATTTTTTCTTTTGTACCAACATACTCAAGTTTGATATTATTTTTAGTGACTTGTTCTCTAACTAAATGATATTTGATCAAAATGTGTTTTTTTTTTAATGCATGACAGGATTCTTGGAGATGCTGATGGCACTGGTGTTGTCACAAAATATGGGAATAGGCTCACTGAATTTTACTTGAAGATCTTGAAAATTTTGTTTCATCCAAATGAATTGAGTACAACATGTTGTTGTTGTAATGCATTCTGCTTCTGTTGTAGATAATGAGATTGAGGTTTTATTTTTTCTCAACAATGATACGATACAACCACCTAGATAGAATGTTGCTCCACTAGTACTCTTACAATCATCAACGCCTCCTACCCAGGCTACATTTGTAAAGGCTTGAATAATGATATTGTTACCCTTTTTATACCACAAGCCATATTATTTTATGCCCTTTATATATCGAAGAATTATTTTGAAAACAATAATATGTGACTCTTTTGGCGCTACCTCGAATCTTACTACTTGTCCAACTACATGCATAACATCTCTCCACGAAGCTATTACATATAGAATACTACCATTCATAGATTTGTACAACCTCTCATCCACATCCTTGGATGAGTCATCTATGCTTAATTTTCAACCTGCTACCATCGGAGTAAGGACAATTTTTTGATGCAGGAGCATTAGATTCAAGAAAATACTTTGTATTTTAGTTAAATTAAGGTGTCTTATGTTTGTGAGGAGATATTAATTTTATGTAAATATTAATGGTATTTTTGAGAAGTTTTTAATTAATTATATGTGACGATTTGTTAATGTTTCCAAATAATTGGAAAACATGAGGGAAATTAGATTGAAATATCTAAGAATTAATTATGAACCCTAAGATAGATTTAGTTTCAAGATTTTAGGGATAAAATTCTAGATTGTAGGGGTGTTGAGATATTTGAGGACTTTTATGAGTTATTGAAGGGATTTGAACCTTAATTGGTTCAATTCAATTTGTATAAATTAATGAGCTTAAAGGCAAGAGAAATTAGGAAGATCAAGAGAGAATAGGAAAGAGGTTTGGACAGCAGAGGTTGTAAGCCTACTGGCATTTGTAAAAGGGTCATTGATTTGAAAATATGGCCATGGACCAAGAGGATTCTTGTAATTAATTTCATGTTATTTATGAATGAATTTATTCTGAATTATGTGCATGATGAAATTCTATGGTATGGTTGAAACAGTGACTCTATGTGAAATAGAGAATCGAAATAAATTTGAGAAAGATCAATCACTGTTGGATCGATCAGATTTAAGAATATTAATTTAGCTTTGATTAAATCGATTTGGTTATGTTAATGATTAATTTAAGAATCATTGATGTTAATTATGTTGTTTTTTTTTCAATGCAATAGAAATGTGCATATATTGGCAAGGGCGCACAAATCAACACTGTGAAAACAGTAAAATGGGAACCGAAGCAAAATATTGGTCTATAAAGATCGAATTTTGTTCCTTTGTGAAGTCGATTGATCAAATTACATAAGCGAAGAATGGGTGCACTATTCAGATCAAGATTTAGAATCATGGTTTGGGTTTTTATTGTGGATTAACCACAGGTGTTAGATGTATTTGGCATGAATAAAAAGTGCCGAGTGGTATACAATTGAATGGAATTCGATTGGGCAGGTTAAGAACAACTATGATTGAAGTTGATTTATTAAGGATTGGTATTGTATGAATGATGTGGATGAGTACAAAATCGCAGCAGAGTTAATGGAGAGGAAAAGCGAGATTTCTATGCATTAATAGCATCGTCAATCATCAAAAGCGATGCAAGAGTTCAGTCCATTTTACGCTTGAAGGGGATATCATAAATGAATTAAATTGCAATGCATAGGAACTGTAAGTGCTGTAAGGAAAGTTGAAGTTGTAGATGAAAGGTTAGAAGACGCGCAAGCGGATTGTGTATTGAGTTTGATGCGTGGTGTTGGTATAAAAGAATCTGAATGTACTTTTTTATTCCAGGAGCAGAGTTAAAGTTTGAAATCAGTTTTTAAGGCATGAGTTGTTGTGATGAACCAGTAACCAAGTCAGTAATTGCATTGCAAATTACATGGAAGCCACGTAGTGATATCTGCCTGTGGACATGAGAACATGAAACTTAGAATTCCGTTGAATTGCAGTAAAATGATATCGATTTTGCATTAAGACTTTAATAAAAAGATTTTTTGAGTTTCATGTTAAGCAAAGAATAGAGAAATATAGGTTTCTCAACCCCATGAATGAATTCATAAGATTAAATCTTGGATGGTGAAAGTTGAGTCGAAGAAGGGAGCCTGTTGGAACTGTGCGTTGAATAAAATTGAAAACGATGGCCCAAGAATGAAGGTGAGTTTTGGCATATACATATGTATTTGTAGGCGTTTGGAAGTTTAATGTTAGCTGGCCAGATATATATAAGAATTGAATACATATAGTGCGCTAAAAGGATAGAGGGATGGTGCAAATGCACAGGGGAGGTAAGTTATGTGCTTGGAATCCAATATTGCTATATGTTACCTATGGCACTTTAATTAAAGTCGAGAAAGTTGCATGTAATAATTGTTGATGTTGGATGGAGAATTTCCATAAGGATATGCTATGTATGCATTGATTGTATCCAAGTCAGTAACACATACAAATCAAAGTGTTGGAAAATTTTACATTATGGGATATTAATCCCCATTTCATGAGATCAAGTTATAATTTGGTTTCCACCTTAGGCTTGGAAGAAAGAGAACTTCCACTTGTGTAATGGTTTTATAACCATGTGTTAAAATTGGAGAAATCTTCTTTGAAGATTGATTTTTAAGCTTCCGCAAAGGTTCATAAAAATGCCCAAACTTGAAGTCTTATCTGGGGTATTGATTGAAGATGCATTTTTATATGCATGGGAATGAGGGAGAATGTGGGTTTGCAAGGTTTTCCTGCATCAAGTGGTATCAGAGCTGGAATAGCTCTGTGTGAAGATTCAAGTTTTTAAATTGAAATTAATTGCATGTGATGAATACATATCAGATTTTGAAACTGATGAATATTGCAGCATAGAGATGCAGTGCAGTTGAAGAAGTGAAGCAAGATCAACAGGATCTTGAAGGTGAGTTGAAAAATGATATTTAACTCTGGTTTGAAGAATTATTTTCAGAATTCTGATTGTAGGAAATTGAAGAAGTCTCAACAGAAAAAAATAGATCACAGCTGGAGAGTAGTGATGGAGGAGTCCAACAAAGGATTCTAACTGAATGTGGCAGAACCTAAAGATTCAACAGAGGTTGAATAAAGTTGCATATGAGTGAAGCCTGAAGGAACAGTGAAGAAATGCTCAAAAGGTTCCAGTATAGGACCGGTGATTACCAAAAGAGCAGATCCAGAGGAAAGGATTGGTGAGGTAAGTGGTAGCAGGAGAGCTTGCTGTTGTAAAGGCTTGGTGCAACTCATGGGTGAGAAACTCATGGAGAGGAAGATGACTATTGAAAGTCATAAAGGAGACAGTAGAGGTTCAGAAAAAGGCCATAGTAGAAAGAAGGAGAAGGAAAGTGCCAAGGAAAATGGCATATGGAAACAGTTGACTGATGAAAAGTATGAGAGAGAGAAAGCTGAGATAGCAGTTCATCTTGAGCTATTGATGAAATTGTTACAGGAAAATATGAAATACCAGATACATGGTTGGACCATGAGGAAGACAATGAAATGGCAAAGACTACAAGTAAGGAGGGATCAACAGATAAACATGCAGTTAACAGAAGAGTTGAAGAAGTTCGAGCAGATGATGAGTATATAGTTGAGACGTGAAGAACTCAGAGCAGCTGAGTTGAAAGTGGAGGTTTCCATTGGTAAAATAGAAGAGGAGATCATTGATGATTTCCTGAACTATTGGGTAAATCCAGATCAGCTGGATAATGTAAAACCTTGTATATTTGTAGGTGACAATTGTGATGTGATTACAAGTTTTACTGAGGAGGATGAGAAATCTTGTGAAGTTGTCACAAGTATGGAAAAGAATCTTTCAGGAGATAAATACTCTGAACAAGAAAGCAGTGATGCGTTTGTACTTGAAGTTGTTATAGTACAAGAGGAAGTTCTTGTGAATGAAGAAGAGGATCAGCTTGAAGAGTTAGTATATAAACTAGCAGTTGAGACTGTTGAACTTTGTGATTTTCAAACTGAAACTTTCTGTGTGAATGTAGAGATGGTACATGATGATGATATGCTTCAAAAATGCCACAAAGAAATTGCATTGCTGGAATACTTGTTGGTAAATTCAGAGTATGATAAGGAGATTGCAGCAGAAGATAGAGTTCATTACAGTGAAAAAGAGCAGAAAGACATCATGGAGGAAGATGGTGTGAAAGGACTAGTTGATAGTCTCGAGAATTCTTCGGAAAATTCAGGACAACATACTGAAGTGCTGGTAGAGGAAAGTAAGGCACTGAGGCCTTATGATTTTTATTTTAACAAGTGTTTTGTGAATGCAAGTGTTATTGCAGGTGCTGAAGAACATTTGACTCATTTGAGCAGTCAAATGAAGGAAGAAGAAAATCCTATGGAAATTTCTAATCCATGGGGTGAGGACATTATGTTGCTGGAAATGATGCTAAATATTCAAGATTCAGTGTAGAAAAAGAATTCTCAACTTCAAGATTGGGAATTGCAGATGCAAAGAGAAGAAGACAACAGAAAGGAGTACACAATGTACCAGTCCTGTAATTTTCCGATAGGAGAAGGTAGAGAAGAAGTTTTTCGTTGTAGAAAACAAGAGGGCATGGATGATTGGGTGGCAGTAAGAATAGAAGCAAGCATAGAAGCAAGGGCTCAGCAAGCCAGAGCTCAGCAGGCAACAAGAAATCAGAAATCTAAAGATTTTTTGGACAGAGAAATTGAATTAATCAAAAGAATCATGTTGAAAGTGTCTCAGAGGAAGACATCAGCAAGGAAGAGAAGCAACAACAGCAAAATGAAGACAGAGACATATTATGAAAGTGCAACCAGTGGAACAAGACAACATAAGATATGGAAACCTGGAGAAAAGCAACAAATAACAGCATAAATTGATGATAAGTTACAAAACAAAGTGTGGGATCCAGGCGGACAAAGACTTAAATTCATGATCAGGAGATCATGATCATTTTCAACTTTGGGAGTTTTATGCAGGAGCATTAGATTCGAGAAAATACTTTGTATTTTATTTAAACTAAGGGGTCTTATGTTTGTGAGGAGATATTAATTTTATGTAAATATTAATGGGATTTTGAGAAGTTTTTAATTAATTATATGTGAGGATTTGTTAATGTTTCCAAATAATTGGAAAACATGAGGGAAATTATATTGAAATATCTAAGAATTAATTATGAACCCTAATATAGATTTAGTTTCAAGATTTTAGGGACAAAATTCTAGATTGTAGGGGTGTTGAGATATTTGAGGACTTTGTTGAGTTATTGAAGGGATTTGAACCTAAATTGGTTCAATTCAATTTGTATAAATTAATGAGCTCAAAGGCAAAAGAATTCATGAAGAGCAAGAGAGAATAGGAAAGAGGTTTAGAAAATAGAGGTTGTAAGCCTACAGATGTTTGTAAAAGGGCCATTGATTTGAAAATCTGGCCATGAACCAAGAGGATTCTTGTATTTAATTTCATGTTATTTATGAAACACTTTATTCTAAATTATGTGCATGATGAAATTCTATGGTATGGCTAAAACAGTGACTCTATGTGAAATAGATAATCGAAATAAATTTGAGAAATATCGATCACTGTTGGATCGATCAGATTTAAGAATGTTAATTTAGCTTTGATTAAATCAATTTGGTTATGTTAATGATTAATTTAAGAAGCATTGATGTTAATTATGTTGTTTTTTGTTGAATGCTATAGAAATTTTCATATATTGACAAGGGTGCACAAATCAACACTGTGAAAACAGTAAAATGGGAACCGAAGCGGAATATTGGTCTATAAAGATAGAATTATGTTCCTTTGTGAAGTCAATTGATCAAATTGCATAAGCGGAGAACAGGTGCACTGTTTAGATCAAGATTTAGAATCATGGTTTGAGTTTTTATTGTGGATTAACCGCAGGTGTTAGATGTCTTTGGCATGAATAAAAAGTGTTGAGTGGTATACAATCGAATGGAATTCGATTGGGCAGGTTAAGAACAACTATGATTGAAGTTGATTTATTAAGGATTGGTATAGTATGAATGATGTGGATGAGTACACAATCGCAACGGAGTTAATGGAGGCAAAGCGAGATTTCTATGCATTAATAACATTGTCAATCAGCAAAAGTGATGTGAGGGTTCAATCTGTTTTATGCTTGAAGGGGATATCATAAATGAATTAAATTGCAATGCATAGGAACTCCGTAAGGAAAGTTGAAGCTATAGATGAAAGGTTAGAAGACGCGCAAGCGGACTATGTATTGAGTTTGATGCGTGGTGCAGGTTTAAAATAATCTGAATGAACTTTTGTATTCCAGGAGCGAAGTTAAAGTTTGAAATCATTTGTTAAGGCATGAGTTGTTGCGATGAACTAGTAACCAAGTCAGTAATTGCGTTGCAAATTACATGGAGGCCGCGTAGTGATATCTGCCTATGGACGTGAGAACGTGGAACTTAGAATTTTGTTGAATTGCAGTAAAATGATATCGATTTTGCGTTAAGACTTTAATACAAAGAGTTGTTGAGTTTCATGTTAAGAAAAGAATAGAGAAAGACGGGTTTCGCAACTCCATGAACGAATTCACAAGATTAAAGCCTGGCCAGTGAAAGTTGAGTCAAAGAAGGGAGCCTGTTGGAACTGTGCGTTGAATAAAACTGAAAATGATGGCCCAAGAATGAAGGTGAGTTTTGGCATATACATATGTATTAGTAGGCGTTTGGAAGTTTAATGTTAGCTGGCAAAATATATATAAGAATTGAACGCATATGGTGCGCTAAAAGGATAGAGCGATGGTGCGAATGCACGGAGGAGGTAAGTTATGTGCCTGGAATCCAATATTGTTATATGTTAACCGTGGCACTTTAATTAAAGTCGAGAAAGTTTCATGTAATAATTGTTGATGTTGGATGTAGAATTTCCATAAGGGTATGCTATGTATGCATTGATTGTATCCAAGTCAGTAACACATTGTTATAGCATCATTTCTCACCTTCATATGATTCATGATTGCTTTTATGGCTTTGGGCACCCATTCCTACAGACTTGGACAAAATTCACTAAAAAACAGTGTAAAAATCCCCATGCGCGGTTATGCCCAGACTTTTCCGCGTGTATACACGAGTCCATATGTACTTTTCCACGTATTCCATTAAAATCATTAAAATAATATATAAAAAATCCCTATTTTCGGGTTGGGTTGATGGTTATTTTGGTAGTTCAACCACCCTACCATGTGGCCAACTGTTTCCAACTGTTGAAACTACTTTGAGGGAGTATAAAAGCCCCTCATGTGCATGGCCTAAGGGAAAGAGAAAATTATTGATATTATACTCTGTTGGAATCCTCTATCCAAGTCTGAATTCTCGTGCCTCCTGCACTTCCCAGTTCATTACAGGAAACCCTTGTTTCCTGGAGATGCTCATCTCCCTATATGTCATCTAGTATGCACCAGTTCGGAAGGAATCTTAGCGAGGCAAGGGTGGGACGGATCCGGATGAGGGTTTGCTCGAAGATCGTGGAAGGATTTAGGTGATCTCTCCACTTGTAATTTCTGTACATGCTATTTATAATACAAAAGAACCATCTTGTTCCAGAAATATACGTGTTAGTGTTCGCTTGCATATATGATAATATTGTTATTTAAGCATTTATTATGGTTTATCTAATGTTTCGTATGGATTTCACTAACATTTAGAGTAGATATACGCTGTACAACCAGTTTTTTGTGCTTGTTTCTTCTTGTCTTTCAGGTTAAGAAGGAAGAAGGGTTGCTGGGGATTTGGACCCCGTGGGATTTGCTTCAACCGTAGGACCTACGGGTAAGTTCCTCGATCTGCTCTATTTAGTTTTTCATGAACATGTATGGTTGTGTGAGTCCTTCTTGAGTAGCATGCCCTGCTCTGTGGAGGTTGTAACCCAACAAACCTCTAGGGTGATTTTCCCCGAAACACACATACAAAATAAAAGTGTTGGAAAATTTTACATTATGGGATATTAATCCCCATTTCATGAGATCAAGTTATAATTTTGTTTTCACCTTAGGCTTGGAAGAAAGAGAACTTCCACTTGTGTAATGGTTTTATAGCCATGTGTTAAAATTGGAGAAATATCTGAAGATTAATTTTTAAGCTTCTGCAAAGGTTCATGAAATTACCCAGACTTGAAGTCTTATTTGGGGTATTTATTGAAGATGCATTTTTATATGCATGGGAATGAGGGAGAATGTGGGTTTGCAGGGTTTTCTTGCATCAGTTTGCAATATTCCATTTTGAATTTATTGAGCATTTCCTTGATGTACTTGGATTGACATATAAATATTCCTTTATCTTGATGAGATAATTGAAGCACTAAGAATTATGTCAGCCCAATAGGTAAAGACATCTTGAACTCACTTTGCATATTTGTAGAAAATTTCTTACTTTGTTGATCATCAATGCTACCAAATATTATGTCATCCACATATACCTTAACGATTGTCAAATTATCGTTATCTATTTGTACATAAATATTGTTGTCTACAATACATTTCTTCAACCCTTGTTGACATAGATATCCATCAAGATGAGCATACCATGCTCTGGGAGCCTACTTGAGGCAATATAGAGCCTTCTTTAACCTGCAAACATAGTCTTGTTTTTCTGATAGTAGAAAACCTTCAAGTTGTTCAATTTAAACTTATTCTTCTAATTCTCCATTTAGAAATGTTGACTTAACATCCATTTGATAGACTTTGATTTTTCTTGAACATGCATAGGTGAGAAGCATTTGGATGGCTTCCATTTTGGCAACTGGTACAAATGTTTCATCGAAATCAATTCCTTCCACTTGTGCATAGCCTTTGCAAACCAATCTTGCTTTGTTTCTGGTAACCTGTCCATCTTCATTCAATTAGATCTTGAACACCCATTTAGTACAAATGACTTTTTTATCTTTTGGTCATGGAACTAATTCCCAGGTGTTATTCTTCTTGATTTGACCCAATTCTTCATTCATAACTCATACCCAATGTTCATTCTGGTTGGCTTCCTCAAAACTACTAGGCTCAAAGTTTTCTAGGAAAGCAATGTGAGCTTCTTGTGATGAACGAAGTTGTCGACCTTCATTTATTTCACCAATGATTAGATTTTATGGATGGTTTTTTTGAATCCATTATTTTGCTCTCTTCGGAGGAGCTTCCTGTTGTTTTTCTAGTATATTTTGATGATCATTATTTACTTCTTCCCGGTTGATAGTTCCTTCTTGGTCTATAATTTTATCTGTGTCTTTTTCAGCCTCGGTCTCAAGTTTCAAAGATTCTAGTTTCTCATCATTATTCATTAGAACACCATCTTTGTCAAATGTAACATTTATGCTCCCCACTATCTGTTTTCATGTTAGATTATAACATTTATGGGCCTTTCTTTTGCATGAGTAGCCAACAATGATACCTTCATCAAAACATGATTCAAACTTACCCAAATTTTGATCTTCTCTTTTGATATAACATTTGCTTCCAAACATTCTGAAATATTTTACATTAGCTGGTTTTCTTTTACATAATTCATATGAGGTCTTGTTGTAATTATTTCTAAGAAGACTTTGGTTGATAATGAAGACTGCCATATGAATTGCTTGAACCCAGAATTTTTCATCCAATTTTGAGTCCTTCAACATTGTTCTACCCATTTCCTGTATGGTTTTGTTCTTTCTTTTAGCAACTCTATTTTGCTAATATGTTCGTGATGTTGAAAATTGTATTTTTATTCCATTTTCATCACATTATTGCTGAAATAATTTGTAAGTGAATTCTCTGCCACTATCTGATCTTAGACACTTTATTTTCAAATTACTTTCATTTTTTACCAAATCCTTGTAGATCTTCAAGCAATCAAATGCTTCAAATTGTTTCTTTAGGAAAATGATGGTTGTCGTCCTGGTATAGTCATATATCATTAACATGAAATATAATTCTCCATATAAGCCTTTTGTTATCACAGGACCACATAGATCATTATGTATCAATTCAAATGGATGTGATTCAAAGTGTTCTTTTGTTTTAAATTGGAATTTTCTTTTCTTTCTGTGCCAAGAGACCTCACATAGTGTGTTTGAAGGTTTTGAGATTTTTGACATTTCACGTACTGCTTCCTTTTTGCTTATCCTAACAAGGTTGTCAAAGTTTATGTGACCCATTCGTTTGTGCCATAACTAGCTTTCATCTTCTTTAGCTTGTAGACATGCTTTAGTTGCTTCATCTAGAACATATATGTCATTTGGAGCTGTACTTGCTGTAGCCACAATTTTACCATACCCACCTTTCCTAATTTCAGATTTTGTGGAGTTGAATAGAATTGTGTGTCATTGATCACACATTTGTCCAAGTTTGCGCATATTTTGATTCATGTTTGCAACCAATAGAACATTCTTGGCTATAAAATATTTGCTTCCGGGAGTCACGGTACCTAATGCTATAACATTTGAAGATCCATCACTTCCAAAGGATACAATTCCATCCTTCTTCTCTTTTAGAGATACAAATTTTCTTCTATCTCCAGTCATATGCGTTTAGCAACTACTATCAACATACCACACATCTTTGTTGTTTTGAGCCTTGAGAGCGAGAGCACAAATATCAGTCTTCTTCTCCTTCCATGTTCATTCATTCTGTGGCTTCGAAGATTCTTCTGGAGGATTTTCAAGTCTGCAGTCTCTCGCTATGTGTCCAAAGTTATGAAATTTGTAACATTCCATATTATTTCTGAAATTTTCAAATGTATTGATGTTTCTTTGAGCCCTGGGAGGTTCATATTTAAAGGATCTCCTGGAATTGTATTGGGTCCTAGAGTACGTGCGACATTCTACAACTTTATGACCAAATTTTCAACATGAATAACAATAGCCATAAAAAATATGTTGGTACCTAGATGGAAATATTCATCAAGGAATCATCTTCCAAGGATGTTCTTGCGAATCTTGTCCAATGAAGTCTACATGCATTTAAAATCTCATAGGTTCATTGTATTTTGTTGTAGAAGGCCCCGCTTATTCTTCTTTGTAATAGAGGCCAGTTTTGCCATTGTAAGATCACTGTTTGTTGATGATTTCTTGCAATGCCCTTGATCTGTTGGCATATTTTTGGAAAAAATTCCACCCTTCACTTCCTTATGTAGCGATACTACTTTGGCTTTTAATTCTTCCCTTTCTTGGTTTCTTTCTTGGTTCCTTATGTAGCGATACTACATTTGTGTTCTTCAACTTCAATTTTGAGACCTTGAACTTGTTCTTCAAGATTATTGGAATGGATTTTCTCAGCCTTGAGCTCTTTTATAAGCCTGAATGCCTCCTTAGAAAATTCTTCTATGGTCAACCATTCTTCTTCATTTTTTGATGCCTCTTGTTTATTGGGCTCGACCATAAACAATACTTTCTTATTAGCTTATTCTTCGCTATTTTTGTCTTCATTGGATGATGAGCTATCTTCTTTAGAAAGAATTTCCTTTTCGATCCTTTCCTTTTTACATGTTGAATTTATTAGAGCCTTTATTTCCTTTTGAAGTTGCCATCACTTATGTTTGGACATTTTGCTGCGAAATTCCCAACCTCACCACAGCTGAAACATATAAATGGAGGTTTACCTTTGAACTTTCCCTTCCCAATTTTTAGTTTTCTCATAAAGTAAGCATATTATTCATCTGAAATACCTTCTCCATCATCTCCCTTTTCTTCACACTTGCAGGTGCATCTCATTTCAATTGAAGTTTTCTTATCCTTATTGTTTTTCTTAGATGCAACAAACACAGTTTCTATATGCGAAGTACCATCTTCTTCATCAATTATCATTTCATATGCTATGATAACTCCACGTAACTCCTCTTGGTTGAGTTTTTCCAAATTTTCACTTTATTCTAAGACTGATACCTTTGGGTTGAATCTCCCTGGTAAAATTCTAAGAATATTTCGTATAATAGTCTTCTCATCAACTGGCTCTCCCAATCCTTCCAGAGTATTAGTTATTTCATCAATGTATTGGAAGTATGCAGAAATGTTGCAATCTTCCCTCATTCTGAGTTGCTCAAATTTTTCTCTATAGATTTGAATCTTTGCTTCCTTGACCTTTGATTTAGCTACATATATATTCTCAACCTTGTCCCATACATTTTTGGTGGGTTTTTGGCAAAGAATAAGTCCACTGATAATAATATTATTTTCTTTTTCATCATTTATGAAATTATTCTTACATTGTTCATCCGCAGTTGATGTAAATCCATTTTGAACAATGGCCCATACTACATAACCTTGTGCCAAGAGATAGACCTCCATTCTTCCTTTCCAGAGTGCATAATTATTTTCATTGAATAGAGGTACACCATTCTTGGTATGCTCGATGACCTCCTTCCAGTTGTTAAAATGCTATTGAAGGAACCAAGCTCTGATACCAATTGTTGCAAATACTAAGGGGGGGGGGGTGGGGGGGTGAATCAATATTCCTTTCAATTAGAGAATTAGTTAATCTTCAATTATTATAAATGTTTGTACAATGATAGCAGTAAAAAAAAGGAACACAAATGCACATAGTTTTTAAGATGGAAACCCACTCTGGGACAAAAAACACCTAATTATTTTCTAATAATTCTTTAATATTCAACTCCAATTGAAAATAAAGCTCCAACTTCCTAGAATCCAGAAAATATTTTTTCTCCAGCTCCGACTGAATGGATGCTCCAATGCCCAAGATTCTTCAATAGTCAACTGAATGGATGCCCCAACACCAAATGAGCTACAACTCACCCTAGCACCACCCTACCACCTTGTAGAAGAATAAGAGAAGAATGGACTTTGGTACTAGAGAAAATGGTCGACTTTACAATGATATAGAATGATGTAGAAGAAGAAGACACACTAGACCATAACCCCAACTATGACAGAACCACCTAATGATGATCCTGTGAGATATTTATAACAAAAGCTGAGAATTTCCTTGGTTGTATTGGCACGTAGTATTATCCAAATGCACCGACGCGCAGTATCACATAAACACACTAATCACTCTAATTGGTATTAGCATTTGTGTGGTGCCCATAGGTCATATCAACACACTGGTGTGCAGTATAATACAAATGCACTGACGTGCAGTATCACACAAACGCACCTATAGTTCTAAGTGGTACTAGTATTTTTGCGGTTCCCATAAGTCATATAAATGCACTGGTGAGAAGTCTCACTTAAATGCATCGGTGCATAGTATTGCACAAACACACTGAGAGTTATAATCAATATTGGTATTTGTATGGTGCCGATAGGTCGTAGAAATGCACTGGTGTGAATTATAATTCAAATATGCCGGTGCACAATAACTTATAGGCACTAGTGTTCATTTTTTATTTTTTAGAAACATCGACCTGTGACAGGGCAATTGTTGTGATTTTAAAAAATTTATTATTCATCAAAAGTTGACATATATGTTATAACAGTATTAATAGCAATTGAATTTTTATTAGTGCATTTGAATGTGACATTTGGATTAATTTGTTATATCATATCATAATTATTTTTATTTGTTTGAATTAATTATTCATCGAAAGATGACACATATTTTATAAAAGTATTCATATCAATTAAATTTTTATTACTGCATTTGAATGTGATGTTTGGATTAATTTGATATATCCTATTATTATATCTCACATCTCATCATTATAATATTTAATCATCCATATATTTAATCAGTGGTGTTACAGTTCATAGCGACAATGAATAACGCAATAGAATAAGTTAAAAAGTATTTTATTAATATATATGAATAAGACACTCTTTTTAATAAAAAATGGGACAATTATTGGTATCCCCTTTTCTTTCAATTGGGACACTATGTCCATTACATTAAACAAAATGTCTGATTTCACAGACAAATATTTCAGAAAATACAACGCCTTGCTTTGATATCTAAACATAATGATCATCATTATTCACTTGAACTGATGTCACTGCTCCAGCTACTTCCATGACTTGGGTTATTTTGAGGAATGTTTTGTTCACGGTGTTTATTTTTTTCTTCTTCTTCACCTTCCATCTACAAACATAAAAATAAACTGTAATGAGTGTATATACCTTGCTGAGAATAATGAAAATTACAATAATGAGTTTATATACATTGGTGAGAATAATGAAAATTGCAATATGAAATAATATACATAAATGTAAATCGAAAAGAAATGATGTACCATAGCAACAATTGACTCATGAACTATGCACATTACCTCAAAAGAAAATTTCATGCCATCCTTCAAGATTTCATTTGTTGGCACAGTTCTATACTTTGTTTCCTGCAAGTTTTATACCCCATAGAAAATCATATATTTAATATAAAAGTTTTTTTTATATTAATTATAGACGGAGCTAAGTGAAAAAAGATCAATAGATGCTTAGAAGTTCAACAATTAATTTCTAATATGCTGGCATATACTGACAACCCATATTTAACCCAATGTCAATCAATTCTTTTAATGGTTCTTCTTTGTATGTTAGCACCTGTTTGAAGACATTCAATGATGATTTTTGTAAAGAAACTTCAAATATACAAAAATGAAATCTAGTTAAGTTGTTATAAGGAAGTAACAATTACTCGCAAACTTAGATATCAACCTTTTTCTCGCTTGTCGACCTATTTTATGTGTTGAATGGGTTCAATTTTATTTTCTTTCCTACAAGAAAATACTTGAAAATTAATATTTAATGTTAAATTGTTTATTTATTGTACCTAATTGAAAAACTCAATGATTACATATTACATTTGAATCACATTTTTGTTGAGATGGCTCGTTTTCCAATGCAATTATGTCAATTTATTTGACCATCTCCTTCAACACCTTTTTGGAAATTCCTACTGGAATATTTATGATATCAACTTCTTCATCAATGTAACAAAAAAATAAACTATTTAATTTTTATATTGATATATGAAAAGTAAATATAACAAAAGTGATATTTATAAATGATTGCTTTCTAGTAATATATACATATAATTCTAGAAAAACATTTAAAGGAATATCACTTTTTCATTGCTTTTTTTTTGTTGTTGTACGTTTTTTCTATTAAAATTCTCGCGTGTCTCTTTGAAAAATTCCTTGGGAACTTTTCCTGTAGTTTAGATAAAATTTGGTTCTTGTAATAATTGGATTGATTTTTGTATTTTAAGTGGCAAGAACGTCTATACATTTGTTACAATAGATGCCTCAAAGTTTTTTAAAAGTTTTTCCCCCTTTCGTTAACCTCCAACACCACTCCATATGAGCTAAAGAGTAATTCGTTTTCATTTTCATGTTTTGTTTTTTTTCTTTTCTTAGAACAACATTCCTTTTCTAAGTTGTTAGTCCCTATAAAAAATTCAACATATGTGAATTAATAGATTGTTTGAAACAAGTTATCTAATAATTTTATGCATATTATTATTGAAAATTTAGAAAAACAAAATCATATTGGATCGATAGTATTTTTTTTATTCACCTCATTCATCCTTTTGCAATTTTTCCATTATTTCTTTATGCTCTTCTGGTCCTAGATCAGAAATAATATTATCAAGCTTCATCATTTTGTGGCTCCACATGGTACACCGTAAAAAATACATATTAGTCAGACTTACATATAGTTAAAAAACAATATTTTTGGTAAAGAATTTACAAATAAATTGCCTTTTTTTCCTTTCTTGATGTGCTATCAATATTTTTGTTAATTGATATATTTTCAACCATTTATTTATCAATCTGAAACCTGTACCATACCAGTCATTAATATATTTTTTAAATAAATAATAAACTTTTCAGGTAAAAAAAATAATATTAATAAATTGTTGCACCTCTAATGATGTACGCACCGACGTCGGTGCGATGTGTTCTTATAAATAAACAGCCAAAATAGTAGAAACATCGTACAATGCTCTATGTCAAAAAGGAGCACCATTGCGTTATATGTTAACCAACACACAGATTAACACATACAAATTAATAAAAATCCTCTAGTGTTAGTTTTTGTAGCATATGATGTCATGGAGGGGGTGGTGCGACATATTCTTATAAACGCACCACGAAAAATGGGGATCACTGCATGGTGCTCTCTGTCAACAAGGAGACGCGGTGCATTATATTTTAAACGGTGCACCGATTAACATAGACATAATTTTTTTTTTTTACTTTTGTCGATCAATACGTGCCTGGTGCATTATAAGGAAATAGCAATTGGGTGCCCTATTTTACATATGGCGCATAGATTAAAAAAAATATGTTTTTAAATTATTTTATCAAACAAAACATGTGCGGTGCCCTATGATAAAAAAAAGCACCGGTGCACTAGTTTACATAGGACACATCGAGTAACAAAATTCTTTTTTTTTTTTTAATTCAGGCAAGGGCCGACATGGATTGGGATTCGACTATGGAAGTCATAAATTGGGTTAGATGTTAGAGGCCTATATATATAAAAATACAATCACTATAATTCTAAAATAAAAAGCTCTAATTATGAAATCACATAAACACAAAGAAGAAAGGGAAGAAACAAAAAGAATTAATGGTTTAGCGTAAAATGGATTTTTTTTAAAAAAAAAATTCTCTTTTTTTCTTTTATTTTTAGTTTTTTTCTAAAACTGAATAGTAAATTTAAATTTTTTACTTACTACGTAAAAAATATTGCAGGAAATCTAAAAAAAATAAAAAAATTTAATCACCATATGGTTTGAAGTTCTATGCTACATGGTTTGAATCACGAGAGGTTTGGAATTCTGATTGTGTGTATAGTTTTTTTCGAAAGTATTTCATTGCTTCATAGTGCTCTCATGCCCTCTTTCTCCAAGTATGTCTCATGCAAATCTCTTTGGAAAATTTTTGCAAAAATAATTAAATAATGAAAAGTGTTTAATATTCAAAGAATGGTTTTATGAAATTTGATTTTCAAAAATCTTTTACTGCTAAATTTTCAATTTACTTTTTTATTACTTTAAAAAAAATATAGTTGCACCTTTTTTATTTGCATTTATTCAGCTTTGGTGCATCAATTAATAACACCACACGGGTGCGCAATAACTAAAATGCACCAGTGCAGTTATCTGTACATTAGCACCGATAGCAATAAGTCCATTTTAAGGCATCAAATTACTTTTCTGTGTGTACACCAAAATTTATTGTTGTTTTTTCTCAAATGTAGGGAGAAAATATCATAATTATATTGAATGGACAATTCTTCAAAATCCAGCATGTTCCATACTATTTGTCAAAGTCCATCGCAGAGTTCTGCCTATCCATCTCGAAATGTAACATTCACTTAAGACTTTATTTATATTCTCATTATCTAATTGAATTTATGTTTTTTATCCATTTTAATAAGCTTAATAAAATTTATAATGTATACAAATTTTCATGTTCCTGTAGATTTAGAATCGACTTTTGATGCACAAAATATTTAAATAGCTCCAAAACATCAGAAGCTCTTATCAGGAGAAACATAACACAAGGCACATTTGGTAGATGAAAATAGACAACCACTTCACCCCACCGATTGTAACAATATTGCATCTTCTAGCCACATTACTAGGACAATGATGGTAATAACAATTTTTTGGTATATTAATGTAATTATTTTAATGTCAAACCAATTAATCATGCATTGTAAGTGTGCTTACTAATTGATATCATAGATTCTCTACTAATCATGTTCAAATATATTTTTTGAAATTATTAGGATTCTAGTGATGATGAGCGACTTACCTACCATATTCCATTGCACCCAACAAAAATTTCAAATTGAGAGGAGGTTGAATTAAGAGATAAAATCGGAGAGGAATGATACCAAGAATGGCTGAATCAACCACCTATTCAATGGCCACTACATCGAGATTCATCAATTAGGAATGACTACAAAAATTGTAGTTCTTCACAAGATGGAAATGGAGGCAACCAAATAGAGGTTGGTATCGATTATTACTTAAGGGATATGATTGCCATGGAGACAATGTTGTTAGATGCATTCCAGGACGAAGATCAGCTAGGGGATGATGTTCATATCACTGGCACCTTTCTCGAAATCCTTAAATTTTCTTCCACCTCCACTCTCTTTGGACTTGGTAGTCAGTCAAAGTATACCTAGTTGCGGACAAAAATGTTACTATATAATTTGAAAGAAAATTTTTCTTTTTTCGAATTCATGTTTCTCAGAAATTTTAAGATAAGTTACCATAAAGTCCTCCCTTATATTTTGAGAAATATAATCACACAATGAACATTACAAATGGTCAAATTTTTGAACATTAATAATTATATAGACATTAATGTACATTTAATATTGTCCATGATCACCAACTATAGGTTATTTAAAGATAAGGTTCTTCCGAGTAATAATGTCTTACCCAGTAGCTCCGAAGAAGAAAAGAAATTGTTGAAATTTTGGGTTTTGATTACATATCATATCATCCATGTCCGAATGATTGTATTATATTTAGAGGAGAATATGCACACAAAGAGATATGTTTGAAATGTGGGCATGACTGTTATGAAAAATAAAAAAATAAGGGTAAATCATGTGGTCCTCCTTTTAAGATATTGAGGCACATGCCTATAATCCCAAGGATTCAAAGGATCTTTCATTTCAAAGAATTAGCTATGTTGCAGGGATGGCATGCCTCACATGGAGGTGATTTGGGTGTTATGTGAATCCCAAAAGATTCAATATCCATGAAGCATATCGAGGATACATCAAAACAAATTGACACATTTGATGTCAGGAAAGGTATTATTACTTAAAAAAAAAAAAGGAAACATTGGCCAAGACATTTAGAAAGTACAAGATCAAAGGTAGGCGCTATTCCCTCTAATTCATGGTACTTCAAAGAAGGTGATTTCCAATGAATTTTAAGAAAATATGATATTTCTTTGGCAAAGGAAGCTATAGTGGGTATGAAGGTGCCATCTTCATATGAGCCTTCACTACCGCACTGCTTCACCCCAGATGACCATTCGTAGGGGTTGAAAGAACATTACCATTTGAATCTTCTAAGAGTGCATATAATGTCAAAAGCATGATTTTATTATTTGTAATATTAATAAGATTTATCCCATGCCGGGACCATAAAACATAACTAATTTTGTATATTATTGCACATGTTTATAACTTTTCATTGTCATTATCCTTTCTTCATGCATGGGTGTCTAAAAAATTACTTCCCCCAAGGCCTAGCATGTGCCATATCTAAAATATCTTCATTTGTACGTTGGATCACATCAAAGGAGATTCATGTGGCTAGCATTCCTTAATGGCGTCAAGAGATAGTTGAGATTGTTTGTATGTTTGAGAAGGAACTGTCAACGAGTTTCATGGAATTGTAGGTTCATCTTCTAATCCACCTAGTATATGCCGTTGAATTAGTTGGGGTGGTTTTTTTTCATTTGTGGTTCTTCTTAGATCAGTACATGAAGAAATTCAAAGGTTCTATTCGACAAAGGGAAAAACTCGAGGGGTCTATGGCAGAGGGGTACATATCGTATGAGTATTTCTATTATGCCAAAGGGTACATTAAGAAAGTCGACAACAAATTAGGTGTGGTGATTTGGGAAGATGAAAGGGATCAAGACAAAGGAGAAGGGGAGCTGCTCGAAAAGAATGGAAAAGGACATTTGATAAAGAGTAAGAGACTTATAATTTTAAAAATAAACAAAAAGTATATATTCATGTTGAACTTTTATATAATATATATTTTTATCTCATATGTACTATATGTCAGTTTGATTTCATTAGTGAATGCACAAATTGAAGCAATCAGTAAATGTTTTCTTTACAATTCTTAAGTGACATAACCGTGGGTCGCATTGTACAAACAAAAGAGGATGAAATCAGATAGTGATAAGATATTCAGATGGTTGAATGGTAGAAGTGTGCCTTATCCCGACCATTTAAAAGAAAATATGCCAAAAATATGCCCGAACTGTTGGGTTGTTGACCAAGTCAGAGATAAGTATGGTGCCACCAGTCGTTACCCGTGTGTTGAAGAGGATGTGCTAAACGTAGGGATTAGGTTTACCGACTCGGTGATAATATATTTATGTACATTTTAAAATTAATAATACACCTTTGAAAAGTAATTACATCTATATTTCATATTTTAACTGTCAGGTTATTATAAGACACATGACACTATGATTTTTTATATTTTTTATAGGTGCATTTGTTCCCATCTATGTGGGCATATGGACACCATTTTCACACATAATATGCCGATGGTGGACACTTGACACAATACTATGGAGTTGATGTCGAGTTTGATCAATTTAATCAATCTAGTCACCATGATCAAAAACTAGTACGACGGACGTTAGGTTACATCGGAAATATAGAAGAGATCATTAAAGTGGACTTCTTTTCTTTTCAATGTGTTATTTTTAGGTGAAAGTGGTGGGACACGTTTAATCGGAATAATGTAAAGGAATATCACGATAGTAGGTTGATCTGTATCAATCTAGAAAGATGTGGGATGAAGCTAAGGAGCCCTATGTTTTCCACAAACACTGCGACCAGGTGTTTTTTTACTCATATGTGTTGGATAGGATTGCTAGTTCGTATTGAGACATGACCCTAAATGAAAAAATATTTTTGAGAACAATAGTGTTATCATGCCAGGCCAATTGGAAGATAGTGAGGGTTATTATGAGAACCGAGAGTGATATGGTACATGTATTATTTCATCATTTATACTTTTTAATCTTGGTTTTTATAAATTAGGGGACTTAATTACCTTATAACTAAGAATCTTTTTTTCGAGACATTATAATATGTATTTTTAATTAATTGGTAATTTGCATTGTGTTAATGTTAAAATCATTTCAATTGATAATTTGCAATTATGTTGATCTCAAAAACAATGACGTACAGTATCAAGTTATTTAGTATGTAAGATTGTAATAAAATAATGATAATTCTAAAGTACATGAATTTATTTTCATTATTTTCTAAACTTTATTATGTTAGAAAAATCCATATTGTTCTAGATTTACTATTTTACAATTATTTACAATTTTACAAATTGACAAATTTAAAAATTTTAAAGTTTTAATAAAATCATTTCACATTAATATAATAAAATTTTCACGTTAATACAATTAAAATTTTACAAATATTTTACATACAATTACAATTTTACAATTTCACATACAATTACAATATTTACAATTACAAGTTTAGAATTTTACATACAATTACAATTACAATTACAACTTTAGAATTTTACATACAATTACAATTACAAATACATTTTTACAATTTTACATTTATACAATTACAATTACAATTATAATTTTACAATTTCACATAGAATTACAAGTTTAGAATTTTAGAGACAATTACAATTACAATTACAATTACAATTGCAGTTACAATTTTACAATTTCACATAAAATTACAATTAAAATTTAAAATAAAATTACAATTACAATTTTAAAATTTTACATACAATTACAATTACAAATACAATTACAATTTTACAATTTTACATACAATCAAAATTAAAATTTCAATTACAATCACGACATAATATTAAATAAATATAATTATTAATATTAAAAATAAACATCATGATCATGATAATCATCGTACAAACATCATATTCGACTAAAAAACACATTCAAATTTGCTAACATCATCCAATCAGTGTGATCATGATCATCTAACAAAACACAAGCATTGTATAACATCATGATGATTACCAACATGTAAATTAAGTACAACTACAACATGAACATAAAAGACAAGGAATATATATATATATATATATATATATATATATATATATATATATATATATATATATATATATATAGTTGTATAATGTCACAAATATACAACTGTAATATAATTTCAAGTATCAGCTTATGTTACATCAATAGTATTACTAGTGGAGGCATGCTCAATCAATGGTGTAGCCTCGACAAGCTTAGATAGATGCCGATCATCACGTGCCTACAGATTTGGAGGTGCCTCATGCTGATCAGAATCAACTGCCTGGCCATGATGGCTCAACGTGGATAGTCCAACCTACTCATCATCATGACTGTTGGATGCTGCAGGATCCTCATGATGACTCGACATGAATGGTCCAGCCTGCTCATGATCATCACTGTTGGATGTTGCAGGCTACTCATGGTGACTCGATGTGGATAGTATAACCTCCTCATGATCGTGACTACTGGTCGGTGTTGCAAGATGCTCATCTCTGGAACAAGGTGAACGATGATCACTCCCATGATTGTGATCATCAGATGATGTGTTGCTACTGAATTACTGACTTACTGCATCTCTACCACGCCTATGTCGAATGACCCTCCTCAACCATGCCACTAAGCTGGTAGTTGCAACGACATGCCACATAACGGTCAATGTATCACGTAGAATGCCTCTCCACATCGATGATAACCTATTGTCATCTTGTATCTCTCTGATAGTGACTGGCCTGACTCCCTCCTTGACAAGAAGTTGACAAAGTTGGTCACCCAATTCCATCCGAAATCAAGTGTCAGGCCTACACCTCACACCAGCTGGTAGTGGCGCATGAACATGAGGGCTAGGTTTGTCTGCACCGACTTGAACATCTGCATCTGTCATCTCCTAATTGTCATTTGGATCAACATCTGGAACATTTGGTGGTGATGGCATCTCATCACCAAAAAATGGTGCAATATCTACAAACTATATATAAGTACACAACAGTAATTAGAAATTTTCATTAAATAATTTAATAAAAACAAGTTAAAGCACATGTTAGAATAAATTTAAAGAAAACACTAATATTACCTCTATCATATAGTGGCTCATCATCTGTGAAGAGGATGTTGGCACACCCTCACTAATCCAAACAAGTATACAAAAATGACACCTCAACGAAGGCATGATCATCAACACTTCGTAGCAACTCCAGTGCATCATGCGATATCCTCATGAAAAATTCTAACTTGCCCCTCTTGGGCATCATCTATCCCCACATCTACATTTGTACATGCAACATCAGCCTATGAGGCTACCGAAAAAAAGTAGTCCTCATCTCCGAAAACCTCTAAAAAAAATCAAAATAGCTCTGAAGCAAAAGGGAAGTTCACCCTCCCTTGACTTGAGCACGACATCTATCTAAATCCATACATAAATGTTGCAAAAAAATCATATACCACCTCAAAATTCATGGCACCTGTAATAAGGGAGCCTAAGTAAGACTTGTGCCAAGGGAGGAATAATAAGGGGATGTCAGAAGGCCACTTGACTCTGTTGAACAAAGGGTTAAGAGCCTGCACCAAAACCTGCTTAGTTATTATGCACTGTAAGAAGAGGTGGTGAATGAATTATTCATGTTTTTCACATATTGACCATCTTGAAGGAGCTATCTCTCTACATTTTGGGAGGTTTTCATCTATTAATATATTTTTGTGAACCAGAGTCCAGCAGAAAAAGTCAACTTTTGGGATTCGTTGGAATTCCACATTTGATTCCAAATGGAGCTTTCGAGGGAACCAGAGCTACGGAGACCAAGTAATCATACCCTTTTATGGCCAAGTATTTACGATTGATTCGGCTCCATCTATCTTCAACGTTTCGATCAATAGGGGAAAAAACTATGATTTTTTCCAATAGCTTGTCCATTTGGTTGATAAGATCCTCCAAGATATTCTCAAGCTTCCAATTCTTCCAATTACCATTCTGGTCCCACTCAGATATTTCATCCAACTTTACCACTCCTATTTTTCTCAACAACACATGGAGCTCGTGAAGGTCCATATCTTTTTCGAAAGGCATCTTCCCCAGGATGGAGTCTTTGAATATATTGACTTGTGGAAATTACTTTTCTCTAATCACTTTTTTCCACCATAGATTTCACGATATTATCATATTCTAGTAAATTTTGGCCCCCAATGTAGCATTGGATAGAGTTTATTCCATAATCCCCAATCTGCCATGATCCATAGGGGCCCTCACCATTTTCCAATTCAAGAGGTTATATTTCTTTGTATTTACTTTACCACCTTCCCACATAAATGTTCTTATATACATCCCTAGTTGGTGTAAGACATACTTTGGGGCATGTAGCATGAAGAATTAATAGACATCACAAGAAAATTTCTATCTCCAGTATTGAGCAATAAACCTCCTTAGTTTACTATTTTGGCCTTTATCTTATCTGTGAATTTTTTACATGCCTTTGGGGTTGCTGTTATTAAGGATCTAGGTATTCCGAGGTAGCATAAATTCTTCTATATTCTCACTATTTTGAACCTAATAATATCCTCTATTTTATTTTCCCTCCGGCTAGATATGTTACAACAATATATGTGACTATTTATGTCATTAGTTTCTCCATGAGAGAATTTTAGAAATCTTTCTATGTTCCTCTTGAATATTCTAGCTATTATTGATGAATCGCCTTATAAAAATATTGTATGGTCTACAAATTGACTGTGGTTTATAATTTTTATTGCTTCCTCATACCTTATGCCATGGAGGTTCATAGAGGTTCTTTCTTATTTAAGATTATATCTTAGAGCCTATGCCATGATGATAAATAAGAAAGGGTATGGGGGGCAAACTTGTCTCAACACCATGGAGGCTTTCAAGAACCTACTAGCTCTATCAATGACTAGAGGGGAAATCCAAGGAGAGGAGATGCAAATTTTAATCCATCTTATGAAGTTTTACCCTATTGACATTTTCTTAAGAATCTTCCAAAGAAACTCATCCCTTACTCTATGAAAGGTTTTTTCCATGTCCAACTTTATAGCCATACCTTCATCCCCTCTTCTCCAACTTGCGTCAATGGCTAGTCGGATGACGATGATGTTGTTAAAGGTCTATTTGTCCTCCGCAAAACTTATTTGATTTTCTGATATTGTGAGAGGGATTAAGGGCTTGAGTCTGAGGGCCGAGATTTTTTAGAATATTTTATAAGAAATGTTGCAAAGAGTTATGGGTTTGACTCTTGTGAAGGAGGAAGGGTTATCTTCTTTGGGGATTAATGCTAGCAAGGAAGAGTTGATGCCCCCTCCCATTACATAATTTTGAAATAAATACCCCACTATTCTACATAAATACTTCTGTATGAGCTCCCAGAAAAGGTGGTAGAATCTAGAGGAGAAGCCATCAGGCCCTAGGGCTTTATCTGAGGAGAAGGAAAAAAATACTTTTTCTTCCTCCATTGAGGGAGGGAGGGATATTTTTTGGTTCATCTCCTCAGTGATTACTTCTGTGAAAGATTAAAAGAACCAATCCTCATCCAAAATATCCCTTATAGAATCCTTAGCATAAATATTACCCAAATTCACCTCACAACTACCTTAAGTTCCTCGAAGCTATCAATAATTTTCCCATCATGTCCGATTTGAGATATCTTGTTCTTTGATTCTATAAATTTAGCTTGTTTGTGGAAATGGTTGGTGTTTATATCCCAAACATTTAGCCAAATGTTTGTTGACTTTAGCCTCCAATATTTTTCTTCTTTCTTGAGTCTAATGTGGAGAGTTTGGAATTTTTCTTCTTCCTTTCGAAATCTAAAACATCTACCCTGTTATTTTTCATATCACCTTGGATTTCAGCTAATTTTCCATTAGTGTTTTTTTTACTCCGCAATATTTCTTAGCATTTTTCCTTTGCCCATTTTTTAATATTAGTTTTCAGTTGCAATTTTTTCTTTCCTATATAGTGACTAGGCTGCCCTCAACCCAAGCCCCCAAGGAGAGGGCCAAAATGTCTAGCAACTCATGGGACTCTAATGACAAGGGGGAGACAGAAAAAGGGATAGGGCCCAGGTATTTAGGTAAGGAGAGTCACAGGGAAAATGGATGATGGTCAGAAATCAACTAGGGAAGGATGGAGGAGTCGAGGCTAACATTGAAAGTGAGAATATTACCTCAAAAAAGAAATCTGTCTAGTATGACTATAGTGTGCCCCAATCCCACTCTTTTGTTTGTCAAAGTGTATAAAAGCTTCTTTGGTTTAACATCAAAATGATTTAAGTAGAGAATTAGGTATTTCATGTTTTCTTGGAAAGCATCACAGACGGAGGATTCCCATCTCTTCTCACTTTGGCTCATTGTGGTGTTGAAATCTCCACCCACGATACAATTTTCCTCATAGTTCGACTCTTTAAGCTCCATAAGGGATATCCAAAATTCTTGCTTCTCGCGAAAGTGGGTAGGAATATAAACATTTGTAACAGTAAATGTATGCTTAAAATCAATGTGATAAAATGAGATTGGAATCTAATGAGTGGATTTATTGGTTCTTACCAGGCTAAGTTTCATCAGATTTAGTGGTTCTACAACATACACAGGTCTCCTGATTCTCCCCGTGAGATTACTATCTCAATATTTATTTTGCTCCAAATCTTGTTATGGGATTCTTGTAGACTATTCTCCCCCAGCTTTTTCTCTTGCAGAAGTGTGAAGACTAGATTTTATTTTTTGGTCAAATATTTAACATCCTTTATTTTCTTATCTATTCCAAGCCCTTGACATTTCCAAGACATTACATTTATTTATCACATTTTTTGGTTTCCTTCTCCTTTGATAGGGACCATATTGTTTCCTTTTTTACCACCCCTTACATTTTTTCCTCATCCAGCTAGCTACTATGGATGGTATATTGGAACTCGAGTTCCTTGTAATTTATTATTATTTTCCTTTCTCATTTACTTTTTTGACTATAACCCTAGTCTTCTCCCTTTGTCTTGGCCTGAGGGGTCTTGACTCAGGTTCGACTTTAAGGTTTTCCAACAAACCCATGTACTACTAGCCCTTTCGACAATGGCCTGCTTACGCAGGTTAAGGTGTCACCTGAAGTAGTATGGGAAGGAGATGGAATTAGACCTCCCACCGTGAGAGAGAGAAAGTTAATTGAAGTGGGTCATTTTCAGGTCTAACAGACCTATGCTGTAGGAGCCCTTACATAAGAGCCCTTAACTGTATATCAGTAGAATATATTCAGCGAAGCTTATAAATCATTATATGGTAGGTTAACAGAAGAAACATGAGTAAATTTAACCAAATCTATGCATTCATTCCCTTTTACAATATCACATACATGTGTGCATCACTAAATCATTAGTATTAGAAATAACACATAGTGCAGCCAAAAGCCATAACACAGAAATCAACTTATCACAAAACGGTGTTCTCATTCATTAATATCCAATTGCAACTTACAAACTCTATTTACTAGCTTGTACACACAGCCAGTGAAGTCCGCACATAGCAAGACTCGGGGCCTCCATGCAAACAACCAATAGGAGCCCTTACACAAAAAATTGACAAAAAATATCCACAGTTTCGTATCTAAGCATGATCCAAAACATAGCCTACCTATAGACTCGATTTAACCATATATTTATAACCTATTACCATGTTTTGTCCTATGGTCCGCAAACTGTGGTTTGTGGAATCTTAGTCTATCCCATGACTCATTACAATTAATTTGGGGCTTTTACCTGCCCCAAATCCCCTTCGCTAGAATAAATATTACAAAACTGTACCAAAAATGCGATTAGGGGACCCCACTCCAATAGGCCCCCAACACAATCTTGTGACTCATCCTGAGTCACAACAGTAGTGGGCTCTTCATATTCTTCTGGAGCTATTTGATGGTGGAAAAAAACAGGGGCAAGACACTTTGACACTGGGTGGCTACATTCTGCGTGATGTCAAACAAATATTGTGAAGTTGGGCCTTTCGTAGCTAAGTAATGCTCTTTATAGTCTGGCTCGATCACTTAACTTCCTCATATAAATCCTAGGAAAGTTTGATAGCGTCATCTATTGGTTGCTGAGGACTTGCTTCTTGTGGTGGAGCCCTTCAATTTCATCTCTAAGCATATGGCGGTCCAAAGACATGCAAGGGATTTTGTTTGGATGAGGGTGGGAATTGTAGCTTCCATTTGTTCAAAATATTTCTCCTTCTGCCGTAGTTCCTGATTGAATTGTCGAAGAAGGGGCTCATGCTACATTGTGGACCATAACCCCATAACATTTTCTAACAATGTTGTACCTTTGGTTATTCTAGCTGTAATGTTGCTTGTAGCTTCTTTGACGAGCATGGCTCCCTGGGTGTGCACCTCAGGAGGAGTCTCAAGCTGTAGTTTGGCATGTAGTCCAACTATTTGTTGTTCCAAGTATGCTTTAACAACTTGTACCTGGGTCTGGGATTTCTTCAAGGAAGCCACAAAGCTCTCGACCTTGGTCTGTGGTGGAGTAGAGGTAGGAACTACTTCCAGTATATCCTCACAAATCCAGTCTATCAGATGCTCCAATTCAGCCTGCTGCATGACTGTTACGATATGTGCCGCTTGGGCTTGGGTGGTTTCGACAGTTTTGGTCACAATGGTTTGCTCATCTTCGTTGAGTAACTATTGTGCCTGCTTTTCTCTCTGCGGAAGCTCACCTAAGATGAATACATAGAGATCATTTATTTTCTCTCATGTTAGTCTTACCACATCAATATTAACCTTCAAACATGCGTGAAATTGTTCGCAGAGGCTCGAGGGTAGTATAGTGAACGTTGCGCCTGGGAGAGGGTAGATCTGATTCTCTGTCACGGTGGCCAAGACTCTAACTGTAGCTAGTTGGATTTCTAGATTCTACCTCACCTGATCCATGCTCACCTTAAGTCTGTTTGCATTCAACTGAAAAGCATGCTGTCCATACTGCAAGGCTTCTACTGTGGCCTTTTGTTGTTCTTGCAATGCATCCCACCGGTCTTCGGAAGCAATAGTGACAACATATGCAATCTTCTCCAACTCTTCTTTTGCCAAGGTGACCTTAGCCACCATGTCAGACTTAGTAGCCTTGCACTTCTTCCTCTACCCTTTGGGTGGCTCACCTATGCATTTTGTTTCACGGAAGGACCACGCGCCCTCCCCATCAAGCCCTTCGACTACCATGTTCTACTGGGATTCTTGTTGCAAGCCCTTGGTGGTACTTTTTTAAGTTTCCTTTGTTGCAGTTTTTTCTATTGCACACACCTCCATTTCCTTTGTGATATATGGAAGGAAAATGTCTTTTGGGGTTGCGTCCTTTCCAGAGGTACCTGCAGTGACTGGAGTAGAAATTTTTAAGCACAACTTCCATTTCGATAGCCAAGTTGTGACAAGTTGATCGATTTCCACCTCTCTAGTGATATTTGGTGGGTTGTACCATGCTTGATCCTTACGGGCCTTCATTTGCAATCTACACATTGTGCATTGTAATATGGAATCCATCAATTCCCTTGTATTTTTCATAGACTGCCAGCAGCAAGCATGGCCTGGAGTGAATTGCTACTGCCAGCACACTATCGAACAATAGCCAGAATGCTTTGTTCCCTTCCACATGCCTTGTATCCTTTGAATCCTAGAGGTTCACATACCGTGCACCTTCACACATATCCTACGCAATCCATCAGGTCATACTTCTTGTCCAATCCCTTTATGGGATGGGGCCCTCTCATAGGTAGCTCAGTGATTCAGTGAATCAATGTAGCATCAATTAGGATGTGGCCTTGGATTAGCAAGCACCCATCGTGAGTCAGCGCTAGTAGCTAGCGCACAACTAGGACGGTGATGGAATAAGTGGGGAATGTAAAGAAAATTCAATATCCCCTAGGATTCCAATATGCATGCCCGCGACATCAACTCCACCTTTGGCACATCATCATACAACACCCTTCCAAGATATAATTTTGGGGCGAGGTTGGGGAAGGCATTTGTATTTGTTAAATCATAATCATAAAATTTGATGGGAGGAGGCTCCGAGATATATCACCAATCACAGGGACCTCCTCTGCTACCAGCGGCATTTGCAGGTATTCTCGGACCACATCAATGTTCTTGGGGGTGTGTGCCGTCTGTTTTCTTGGCTTCACATATGGGGGCAACCACTAGAGCGAAGTCGCCATCAAAGCATCCTCCTAGTCTATCATGGGGCTTTTGGACGGATTGGTTGAGCATGCCTTAGGCACCTGTCAAGGGGAATGCATGATCCGAGGGGATGTGTCTGGCTTCGTCGCAATGCGTTTCATGGATTACTCCTTCCCTTTGTCCTTTCCCTTCTCCTTTCCCTTCTCCTTCCCCTTGCCCTTTTCCTTGGCTAGTGTAAACATGACCTATTCAAGATCGAGGGTTGCTTCAACCAAATCTTAAGATGCCATCTCAATGGGTCCGTCATAGGTGATGATTTAGTGGGGTTGGAAGCATTCATTCTCACTCAAAATATGAATTCATGGTTGTTGCTATCGGAGGGGGTAGCTCACCTAAACATACAAATGGAAGTTGCATAGAAAACACATAATTCACCGGAAAGCACAAGGTGCAAGAATTTTGGAAAGAAAAGGAACCAATTATGCCCTAAAACCCTCTTTTTAAATCTTATAATCAGTAAAAACAGTTGGATTGGCCTTAAATGAAACTTACCATCAATAAAAAAATAAAATAACCTTCCAAGTTGCTACATTAATTGCAAAATTCCTACTCCATTCAACGGTAAAATCACTTTTTACCCAGTTTTACTGTTCGAACTGCTAGCTTTTCCAGCAGTGCACTACCCTTGTTCCTCCATCGGACCCTTCCATGCCTCCTTACCTATGCACTACCCCTGCATGCTCGTCGGCCCCCTAATCTCCTTCCCCTCCTTATGCGTGCAACAATCCTTATACAGCGACTCTAGCCATATAGTCATTTGGTACGTGCCGATCTATCTCTATAAGGTTGTAGACATCTTCCATTAATGTTCCAAGGCAGGTAGTCTCCGCACATCATAGAAAACGTGACCACACCTCCATATGTAATATCTTTCACTATTTTTTGGCCCTAACAATGCTTTCAAAACATTCTCGGGTGGTGCACAAACTAGTTATCATAGAGCAACACTAATTCATCTTCCTTGAATACCTTCTGTCAGATATATCGATCAAGCCATGATTTTTTACGAGCCTTCTAAACTTGATGGTGAAAATTAGCAATGAACTGATCCTCTTCCAAGGCCACCAACTTTGCCAAGTATTCATCCATGATGTCAGGTTATGCCACATTTGTAAAAGTCGTGATGCACAAGCTAGGGACGATTTACTCCATGGGCATGATGACCTCCTTCCCGTAGACCATCCTAAAATATTTTTTTCTAGTTATTTTGTTGCACGTATTCCTATAGGCGTAGAGCACTGAAGGTATGTGCACATCCCAATCACTTTGATCACCATTACAAAATTTAGTTAGTGCATGTTCAAAAAAATTATTGAAGGCCTTGACTACTCCGTTCGCCTATGGGTGACATGGGGTACTCTTTGCATGGTGGATCTAAAATTCCTTAGTCAAAGCTGCAATAGTGTCATTAGCAAAATGCATAGCTCTATCACTCATTAAGATCTTTGAGCAGCCATACCTGGTCAAAATACTTTGAAAGATGAAGTGCGCAGCGGTATCCACAATATAATCCTTTACAGCCTTTGCTTCCACCCATCTGGTTACATAATCAGTTGCAGTAATGATGTATCATGCACCCATCTTCCTTCTTGGGGGATTTTTGGGTCCTATAAATTACATGACCCATTTCTCGAATGCCTACAAGGTCATCTATAGTTGTAGGTGCATCTCATCGTTGTGCGAAGGTTTCCTGTCTGTTGGCATGTGTCGTAGGCTTGACAGTATGTATGGACATCCTTATGCAATGTGGGCCACCACAACCCGACCCTTAAAACCTTTTGCGCAGTTGATTTACTTGCATAGTGACCTCCCACTACTCCTCAATGGGCCTCATCTAAGATATCTCGTCGTTCATGCTCTAGTACATACCTCCACAACACCTCATCTGCTCCCAGCTTTTATAATTGACCAACAATTTTGGTGAAATCAACTGTGTGGGATACCAAATCCTTTTTTTGTTTTACTGAGTAGTTTGCAAGTGCCATTCTCGTGGTTAAGAAATGAATGATGTATGAAAATTTCTTTTCAACCACCTTGATAACAAAAATATATGCATCAGGTAACCCTTATTTTAGATTAACTGGCTCTTCTCCACACTCAATCTGAGACAAATGATCATGTCCAACATTTAGTCTCTCGACCTTCACAATTATTTCAAATTGATACTCATGGAATAGCAGTAAACATCAAAAATTATTCCCCCCAACACATGCTTATTGACCAAGTATTTTAAAGTTGAATGATCAATGAACATGTTGAAGTGCCCTGCCAATAAATGGTGCCTATATTTCTGTAGGGCATACACCATGGCCAACCCTTCCTGCTTAGTAATCGAATAGTTACGTTCTGCACTGGAGAGTTTCCCACTAGGAAATGTGAGCGGGTGATCAATGTCTCCTTCTCCTCGCTACACTAAGAGAGCTCCTAGGGCTATCCCTGCTACATCCACATCAACATGTAAGACCTTCACCTAATATGGCTATATGTGGATAGGTGCAGTGACCATCTTCTCCTTTAGTAACTCAAAACTCTTTCGAAAATCATCCAAAAAAAAGATACATCCTTATTGAGTAGCTTCTCCATTGGCATAGTGATCAGGGTGTACCCCTGAATAAACTTCCTGTAGTAATCGGTATGCCCTCAGATGGAGCGCAACTATTTTTTAGTGGTGTAGACTGATAAATTGATGATAACTACAATGTTGGATGGCTCAACCATCAATCCTTGCTGACATATCACATGCCCCAAAAAAATTCCAAATTGTACGCAGAAGATGTATTTCTTGATGTTTCACAAAATTTAGTATTTCCTGGAGGAATCCAGCGGCATGTGCAGGTTCAATGCATGACCCTTTACTAATCCAAAAATTATCCAATCATCAAAATAGACCTCCATAAACTTATTAATTAATTCTTTGAATATTGCTACAACTACACGTGAAAAAATGGAAGAGGCATTCTTCAGCCCAAATGCATGACATTGTAGTGAAAGGATCCCCACTTAGTTGCGAAGGTTGTCTTGTTGCGGTCTTTATGTGCTATTTTGATCTTATGGTACCCTCAAAATCCATCAGTGAACAAGTATGCTTCCTGACCTCCCACATTATCCAAAATTTCATCAGAGAAAAATGTAGGGAAAGGATCATGTACGCAGACATCATTCAACTTGTGCAAGTCTACGCAGATCCTGATCTCTCCTTTGGTCTTATTTTCTTAGACCACTATGGGGATTATCCAATCTGACTACTCAACTAGCTCAATGATACCTGTGGCTACCATCTTATAGATTTATTTTTTGAATTTCTGCTTATAATTAGGATTCATCCGGTACAGTTACTGCTTAACAGGATGTGCATCTGGCTTTAAGGTGATTTTGAGGACACCCAGATCTCCTACAATTACTTTGAGCTCATAAAAATTTGTGGGGAATAGGTCCTAATATAGCTCCGTGACTATATCATCATCCATGTAATCCCTGATCTTGGCCATCTTAGGCTGCTCTTCTGTCCCAATAGTTACTTCCTTCCATTACAAAGGCTTGGTCACATCGACTACCTGGAAGAGCATTTTTTCAACTGTGTGCTCTCCTTTTGATTCTGTCATACTAATATTTCTAGAATCCTCATCACAATATTCCACTGATAAATTTCGGTAGTTGAGAATATCCTAGATTTGTGCATCCCAAGTTGGCACAACCCATTCTTCTCGAGGGAAAGCTTCATCAAATACAATAGCATCGATGTCTTGCAAGGATTCATCCAATTTCTCTTTCCCTCCCATTAACCCAAATGTCACCACTAAATCTTTTGTCATTGTGCTCTAGTGGTGAGTGCATTGATGTAGCTCTGCATCCAGATACCAGGTGGTGGGGATTGGTCATAAGGCGTGAATAAACATGTGGACCCATTCGTTCCAAGTCCTTTCATTCCATACCTTCATCCATATAGCCAAGTTCCTGTGTGGGTATCCTCGACTAGAGAAGATTTCCATGGGTGGCTTTAGTGGAGGTTCAAATCATAGGATAATCATTGTTCGACATTCCTCCCAATCCTGAAAATCCCCTGTATGAGTTTCCCACCACCACGTAGGGGTCACGCATATAGCCAAGTGAAGTGCCCAAAGCCTATGTTACTTAGGGATGGCTACTTAGAATGCTTTAAGAAATCCCTTGATACTACCAGAACCATCAAAGTAGGGCATTTCTCCTACCTCTAGGGAGATGCATCATAATCTCTTTGTGATCTTGAGGCACCACACCATAGATACATCATGCAACCAGTTATGCCAAATCTCTATCTCACCATCTGAGTCTAAGAGACATTCACTATATTTCTCCCAACATATCATTCCACCAACTATAGGGTTGATCCAATCATCATCCCTAGCAGTCAGTTTGTAAATGTGATCAACATCCTCCTCCTCACACATTGGTTTTGTATATCGTTCTCTGTCCACTAGATCTAGGGGGACTATTACCTGTGTACCCTCCTTCATAAAGATAATACATCTCCTTTTAAAATTGATGATACTTCCCATGTCAATAGCCCAATCCAAGCCTAAGAGTGTAGGGTAAGGGTCTGCATCATCCAGAATTTGGATTACCTTAACATCTGCATAGAATTTAACTCCTATAATGTCTACCACAACCTTCGCTAGCCTTCCTGGTGGAATGATCTTCTGCTGGTTAGCCATTCATAACTGAATAGTGGACAACTCCTACTTCGATTCTCCCATCTGTTTCAAGGTTTTTTTGAGTAGGACGTTGGCATCTGATCCTATGTCGATGATGACAATCCATTTCATAATCCCCAATCTGTGCAATAATACACATCTCCCAACGAGTCCTTCTTTTGTTCTTAGAAATTTTCTTCACAATTTTTACCTCTGTTCGAGGGGAAACATTTTCTACGCAGTTGTCTATTTGCAGGTGGAGATTCTCTATCACCTTGTGGTTGCATAACAACTTCATACATACTTGAAGGAATGACTTCACTGCTTCATCTGATTTTGGATTTATCGAAGTCCTTAAGGTATATCATGTTTCCTTGGTCATCTCCTTCCTAGGCTCAATGAAGGTTTATTTCTCCTTTTTCAGATCAAGCCTTTCCTTCTTCTCAGCATCTTTCCTGATCAATTGTTCAGCTGTAGCTTTTTCATCTCCTCCTCCAGCGGAAATACCGTTGTGCATAATCACATTTAGACTTGGCCCATCGTCTCATGGCTCTGCCTTAACACTTTGCACCTTCTGCGTGGGTTTCTATTGTTTCTCCTGCATCTTCTCTATCAGCACCAGACAGTCTTAAATTACATGGTCAAACTGTCTCCAATATCTACAATATTAGCATGTAGTGTTCGAGTAGTCTCTTTCATAATGTTCCACATCACCACAATTATAGAAAATTAGTTTCCCTCATCCTCATCCCATGCCTCCACCTCTCCCTCCTCCCCTTCCTCTTCTGGTGATCCTCCCTACCCTGAGGGGGATAGTGGTGATGAAGGTTTAGCCTACACCCTGTATAGGTTTCCCCTATCTACCATCAAGTCAAATATTTTGCAGTTGTGCTCATCATGAGCTATTGATGAGTAGAATCTACAACATTGTTGCTTGAGTTTTGGAACATAGGCACCTAGTCGCGGGTAGTGGTTAGTATCATGCAGTCCGACTACAAGAGAGTCAACAAACCATAGCGTGGGGGTACTTGGTCCATCAATATCTATTGGGCATAATGGGCTTGGTCCCCCAGTGTGCATATATATGACAGCAGGGGACACTAATCCCTTGTGTGGCCTAATTCCCTACAGAGTATGCAAGAAATTATTATACTAGTTTCCTTTCCCTGCTCCTTTCGTAAGTTATGAATTTCCAAGTGCATCGCCTCTATCTGACTCTGGATTTGCAGCACCCCAAACTCAGCATCATCCCTTAGTGCAACCTCTAGCTTCATGGAAATTTCCAAGGCCTCTTCTTGTGAATCAATCTTCTACTGACCCATAGGTCCGCGCATATGTGGTAATCATTAGGGGAGTTTTGAGGTTTAAAATGGGCCTCGTATGGAAATAATAAAATAAAAGCTAAAGCAATAAAATTATATTTATGAATTTTCAATTTTCACCACAATCAATGTAACCATGGTTAAATTCAATTCATAATTTATAACAAAATAAAATTAATAAAAAAATTATATTGATGTGACTATAAATAAAAATGAAATTTTCAAGAAAAATTCATTATCATTGAACAAATAATGCATTTTTTCTTTGTACTTAAAAAAATTAAAATAAAAGATAAATATAAATTTATAAATTCTTAATTATATTATATGCTTTTAATTAAAATTCATATTATTTAAATTGTATAATAACATATAATTAATATACTATATAAAAATAATATAATATAATAAATGTATAGGGATATGCATTGTTTCTTTCAAGAAATATGAAATGACAATAATATATTCTTATTCAGAAAGTGTAAAATGACATTTATTATGAGTACTTTACTTTTACTTTAAAAGTACTTAGATCACTACCAAGCTTAACCATGAGTTTTTATCCACTATTGAGAATGTTACAAGTAAGTACCTTTAACTCAAGAAATGCCACCTCAACCATTAGGGATGATGTCATCCCCAAAAAATGTGATTGGTTCTCAAAAAGTGAATTTTGATTGTACATTTTCCTTAGGAGGCCCATTTTAGACCTCAAAATTCCCCTAATGAGCATGGTGATGAACCATTCCTTGTGTTTCTGACCCTTATACTTAAATTCTCCATCACTAATGACTTTCTTCAGCCACTCGTCAACTTCCCAAATAGACTTTATATGTCCATGCTTAAAATATTTCAAGTCAACCAAAAATTGAGAGTAGGACTTGGGCTTCTGGAATTTTTGCTTGAGGCCATCTTTAATGCCCTATATTGATGTGTTCATGTGCTGACCAATGTGTCCCGAGAGCCAATCTAGAGTCCCCCATTTGAAGGCTATGGATAGCTACACACTCTTTAGAACATCGTTAATAACATTCTGTGAATTCCATACTGACTCTGCCACAAACAAAAATTTGTCCATATCCTCATCCCCCACACCCTTAAATGTGGGTAGCTTCATGTGCGTGGCCATATTATCTACAAGTGTATTGGATGTGCGGTAGGAGGATTCTTTCCCTTACACAAATTCGATCGTGGGGTAGCTGGGGGAAAGGTTTCTATGTGGGTAGCTCTACCATGGTTGAGGTGAGGTGAATCCCTTAAAGGACTGTATATCGATCTACTCCATTCTTTATTAACCCAGTAATATTTACCGCTTCGTGTTGTTCTTCCACTCTAGTCAGGGGTCATTCACACGGTGTGACTACATAGGATACCCTTTTCACACAATAACATCTTAATCAGCAGTGGAAATGTTTTCAATAAATTACCTCGAAACCCTTTGAAAAACCTTCGCTCGGCTTCAGAATAAGACACAAAATGATCAACTGCAAACTCAGTTACAAATCCTCCCATAACACTCTCAACTGAGTGATCTACATTCTGGGTGACTTTTTATCAGTCTTTTCCAACTTTTGGATCAATTCAGGGGTCCACTGTGTGACCTGATCGTCATTCCAACAAGCCTGGAACTCCCCCAACCATTCCAGCCACTCTTGTAGCTCGTATGCTAAGGTTACGAAAAAGGTTTCTGCACCTCTATGAAAATGTACTTTTTCTTCCACACCTCAGCAGTAAGCTTCGATTCTCTTTTCGGGAAAAATCCCAAATATCCTTTTAAAATAAGTCCTCGAGTTCAGGCTTCAATGGTTTTCAATGATGCCAAGGCATTACCCGATCTCTCTCTCAAAATGCTGTTGCTTCTAGAAACAGAGCCATTTTTTGGCTGGATGGGCCTTGACCCAGGTTTGGCTTTAATGGCTTCTAACAAACCCTTGTGCTACTAGCCCTTTCGGCAATGGCCTACTTGTAGAGGTCAAGGTCTCACCTGAAGGATTATGCGAAGGTGCTGGAACTAGGTTTCCACACCCTAAGAGAAAGAGATTTAATTGAATTGGGTCCTTTTCAGGTTTAACAGACTTGTGCTGGAGGAGCCCTAACATGGGAATCCTTAATAGTATATCAGCGAAACATCTTAGGCGAAGATGATAAATTATTAGACAGTAGGTTAACAGAAGAAAAGTGAGTAAATCTAATGAGATCTATGCATTAATTCCCTTTTAAAATATTGCATCCATGTGCACATCACTAAATCATCAGTATTAGAAATAACACAAAGCACGGTCAGTAAACATAACAAAAAGGTACTCAACTTATCACAAAGAAGTCTTCTGATTCATTAATATCCATATCCAACTTACAAAATCTATTACCTTCCTGTGCACACAGCCAACGATGCCCACACACAATAGGACTCATGATCTCCACTCACACAGCCAACAAGAGCCCTTACCCATACAATCAACACAAAATATCCACAATTATGTATCCAAGATTGATCCAAAAATTAGCCTACCTCTAGAATTGATTTAACCATCTATTTTTAACCTAGTAGCCTACATTTTCCTATGGTCCACAAATCATGGTTTGTAGACTCTTGGTCTACCCCTTGACACATTACAATTCATTGGGGGTTTTGATCCACCCAAAAGCCCCTGTGCTAGACTAAATATTACAAAAATATACCAAAAATTAGTTAGGGAACCCTGCTCCAACACTTTGTCCCCATTATTGATTGTTTTGAATTTTACTAGGTTTTCTTCTACTGAGCTGAGGTGGCTTGAGGTGGGCCAGGCCTTTTGTAGGTTTTATAATTATAGCTAGGCGATGACTCAGTGCTTGAGTTTTTTAGATTAAGGATTCTGGAGGGTAAGTTTTTGGGGCCTGACCAAGATCATGGGGCATTTTTGGTGGCCAATCCAAACAGAGTATCCACACCAACTAAATCTGGAGTTTACTCAATCAAACCCTAGACATTTCCTAACACATCAAAGTGGTTTTCCAATCCCAGCCTCGGAGCCAAGGAAGACCTAGCACTAGGGGGGTGGAGGGGGAAGCCCCCTACCCTGTGGGACTGAGGGGGTCTTAGGAGGGCCTGACGTCTGAGGTTCCTGAGCATTTTTTATCCTTTCAACCTATTTTCATCGTTCCTTTTATTATTTTCCTCGAGGAAATTGGGCCTTAAGGTCCTTGGGGAAATTTTTGGAAAAGTGTCCATATTCATGGCACAAGTTACACTTGAAGAGAACTTGATCATAGTGCACTTCCTAGATATGGGACTAATTATCCATACAAAGAGTTACAACATCTAGGAGGCACCTATCAAGATGCACCTCCACACATATCCGACCATAGGAAAAGAGAGCATCCTTAGGCTCTAAAAAAACTATGTATTTTCTAAGGGAGTTGTCGATGAGTCTGAAAGTTGCATCATTCCAATTTTGGAAAGGGAGATAAGAAAGCTTCACCCAAATGGCGACAGAGGTGCAGACCTCAAACTCTGGGTTAAAACTCTGGCTCCAAAGGTCTAGGTAGAACCCTTGAGTCCCCATGAAATACAGACTTGTAACACCTCCGGTTTTCGGGAATTTTTATTTTTTATTTTTTCTATGCCCATTTGAAATCCTTTATTATGTCCACTATTCTCCTAAGGCTATTTTCATTAAATCCATATATCTCACATATATATATGACGTAGGATAATGATATATCCGATATAAAATATGTATACAGCTTGCATCTATATATATATACTTCTATATATATGTCATAAGATAATTATATGTCTTCTATACAATATGTATACATCTTGCATTTATAGATATATATAACACTTCTATATATATATATATATATATATATATCATATATATGACATAGGTTTGTGGTATATCTTTTATTCAACATGTATACCTCTTAACTATATATCTACCACACCTATATATATATCAAGTGCGTATATCTCCTATACCTATTTTTCATTTCATATGCAAATGGTGTATCCATATAGAACACTCGTATTTCTCAAATCCATATATATATAAAGTCAACTAATTATCCATTTAATTATGTCAATTCATAAAGCCCATTTAAATTTTGAGCGCTACTCTATGTAGTTGAACACGTATATATACAAATTTACATGAAATCCCATATGTATATCATCATACCACTCGATGCCATTATGGGAGGTCGAGTCCATTATCACGCGGCATGGCTAGCTATATGTATCGATGCTTTTCCATAAATGGTTTTTAACCTACGATAATATCAACGTGCATCCCTCGTAAATGTTTGATTTAGATGATCATATCTTGGGTCCACGTCGCACCTGGCAACGTACTAGCTCCTGCTGATGAACCGTCAACTCCATTACGGCGGTTGAAATGGGTGATACGTGTCCGGCTCTTACATGAACCCACTTATGACTGCTAATGCGTATGCTCTTGCGTGATTTTTTTCACGGCCTATCATTTCTTTTCAAGCTACGGCAGTCCGCAGAACCTCAGACCAAATGTCGGCGTTTCCAGGTTTCTCAATACCAGTACTACACAGGAGCTGTAGGTGTCGCCTCATTCAGGATTCAATACATCCAGGTGTGACGGCTAGGTATTTACAAATATTTAACTGGTTCTCTTTTGCAGGTGAAACGTATCAGTTGTGGAAGGAAGGGCAGTGTGCCGTAGCCATGGTCCACAGAGAAATCGACAGTTGGCGATTCTGATGGATTTGGCAACCAACATCGGGATTCTATAGGGATTTGCGACCGGGACATTAGGGTTCAAGTATTTCTTTCTAGGAGAGGCCCTTCAGTCGACTTCATGGCCAGACCTTTCCCCTAATTTTGTTTCTGTTCTCATTTCTCTCGACAGTTCCTCTATTTCACGTATGGCACAGACAGAGGGGGGGTCTGCCTATCCCTCGGACCTCTGTGACCGAGACCGACGACCATTTGGGCGTTTAACTTCTTGGTTGGAGTTTGTTCTGCAAGAGTTCGAATTGATAATTTGTTGCTTCTGCTGTTCATGTCCACGGTATGGGTTTCAATCTTTGTGAGCGTGGGGTATGTTACGCACAGATTTCTTGTGCCATGTTTATCTAGCTTTGCTTTCGATCAAACCCTTCCCCGTGAAATCAAATTGATGCTTAATTTTGGATTATATGTTTACGTTTGAACTGTTATAGTTATCAGACCTCAAGGGCGATTTGGATTAATTAATATCTGATTTCGCCGATCGTATCGATCTTAGTTTACTGGCGATTATAGAATGGATTCACCTGAGGAAAGGGTACCGATTTGCTATGTCGGTGGTCCACCTCCCTGAATGCCAGCTCTCCACCTTTATTTCGAACGCTGTGGTGATGATAATCTATCTTCAGCGCGGCAGCTCTGTCACGCGACTGAAGAGAGTGAACCTCATGCTTCTGGAGTATAAAAATCGGTTCAGTAGGATTGCAGAACTTACTTGTAGAATTTACTCCTGTCGTTGCTCAATAATGTGGTTGTGTCGAGTCATATTTGATTTAGTTTCGTTACGAACTCACTCTGTCACAGCACTCGGTTGCTATGGTGGAACAGAGAGTTAGGGTGGTAGTCCGAAGGTGGATTCCTACCATTAGACTCTTTTTTTTCTGTGATCGTCACTTATTTGAAATCCGGTATGACTTACGTAACCATCTTTTCATACACCCTTGTTTCCTAAACCATGGATCTAAGGGTTTAAAATCATGGCGCCAGATGTGTGTATTGATACCGGGGTTTCTCTTTACGCATTTTTCTATACAGGTGTGCCAACATTATTAAACCGAACTGTGGTTTTTCTCCCGGCATCTAAGTCGCCACAGCGAGCATATTAATTGCGTTTACTCTGTTACCTATTGACAGTTTGGTTTAACATTGTCCACAGACATTCAGGATGTCGTGGATTCCACCCTTCGGTATTATTCCCCAAGTTTCGTTTGACCTGTCATATCTGCGAATTAATTTTGTTTATCATCACTCTGTTACATAGATTGCCCATACGTTTCTTTTTCCATTATATGAATCATATATTTTATATTCAGTTTATAAATTCGTTTTGGCCCATTCGTTTGTTTTATTTCTGCAGGCGTACAATGTTTCTATATATCGAATTCATTTTCACAAACGAGCCATGTCGGCCTTTAATTGTTCATGTATATTCACATCTGAGTTTCGTGCTCAACTATCTTTGGATTATATGAATTCATATATATATAACATATGTGTTGGTATCGCCACTTCTTACATTTAGGTTTTATGGTTATAGAGTCATCGTATTTTGAGACTCGTTTGTTTTTCACTTACCCATGTATATATTTTTGTGAAATGAATCCCCATGCAATAGCTTATTCGAAGAGATTCGTGGCGCATAAATAAAATCTATATACTTCTCACTTCCTGCAAGGGTTTAGATTAACTATATTTTGAACCTTCTAGTATAGTTATTTCAAGGTTAAAGGTAGAATTTGCAAGGTGATGTACGTGTATAAAGGGATCAGACTTATTATTCTCGTACAATAGTTTTTTTTCTTTTATACATACCATATAAATTTCGGTTCAGTTGCCATCCTTTCCTAGCGTACTAATGAGAACATCATGTCACATGCGTAGGTATATTTATATATACATCTAATATTCATTCTGTCATATAACTAAATTACACTTTAGTCTTTGACTATGATACTTTAAATCAGGGTTTTGAGAAGAGTTTCAAAACATAATGAGCTCTATATATATTGCGATATAGGATATATTCCCTATATAGGATATGATTCCTTTAGAAAATGTTGACATGTAATATTCTACATCTTAGATTTACTTCTATGATATCTCTAGATCAACTATTATGGTTTTTATTTTTCCTCAAGTATCCAAAATGCATTATCTTCACTTCTAGCAGTTAGTATATATATATACCAAGTAAGCTCTACTACTGCTATATTATTTCTTAGCAGATTCATAGCATAAATTATCACCATTTGTACATGCCATTAACAAATAACAATTTATCATCTATAGGGTTCAAGTAACTTGAAGGCACATCACTTGGTTCTAGGAATGTGAGTTTCTGCTGAGATTTTACAGTCTCTAACTAAACGTCACAAGGTGAGTACCAAATGATAGATTACGACCAAATGGTATAAAAATTTTTCATTGTCATTAAGTCAAATTTTATATGTAGCCAATTCACACTAAAATAAGACATAGTAACAAGAATTTCAGAACATACCACAAAATCTGCAAAATGACCAACCTCCCAACCTTAGAGTCCTCTTTGTCTCCCAGGACTCACCCCCGAGCAGAGATCACCTCCTAGAACAGATCAACCTCTGATCTACTTAGGAGCAGTTTATTTAAGCTCATCATTCCCCAAAGCATGTTTCTAATTCTGCGTCCAGAATAGCAGGATGCTTTCTTTCCTGTTTAGCCTAGGCTTCCCATCTTGGGATTCTTTAAAGCTGCTTTAAGCTTTTCCTCAGCTTTTCCAGCTTTTTCTCACCTCTTCCCAACTACTCCTCTTCATTGGGAAAATTTAGATTCCTCCTCAAATCTAAATAAATTTCTTTCAAGGATTTTTGAAAGATTTTTGGGGATTTGTTGCCTTATCCATCCTCATGGATTTGGCAAGTGATCTCTAATTCTCTTTTTGGTCAAAATGCACAATCACTTTATTTATTTCCTCAAATAAAATATGCAAATACATTCACACCATACTCATCCCTTGGGGTCCACCCCCTTAGGATTAAAGTTCAAATGTCTAACTTTAAAAAATTCAACACACAAATTGGGGGTGTTACATATTCCCCCTCTGAAAATAAACACCGTCCTCGGTGTTCTTATTCAACTACTAGAGTTCATTTAAACAAAAATGGATATCTCTCCATCATTTCAGCTTCCCTTTCCCAAGTGGCTTCTTCAGCAGTAAAGTGTTTCCACTGCACCTTTACTCTGACCACTGTTCTGTTTCTCAATTCAATTTCTTCCCGCTCCAATATTTGAAGCGGTTCTGGCAGAAACTCCCCTTCTGGTTCCACCTGTACAACATTTCAATCAACTATGTGAGAAGCATCATGTACATATCTTTTTAATAATGAAACATGAAATACATTATGCACTCTAACATGGGGTGGTAAGGCCAGCTTGTAAGCCACTGGTCCCACCCTTTCTAAAACTTCAAACGGTCCACAATATCTAGGTGCAAGTTTTGCACAACTTCCAGCATAGAGTGTGCTCTTTTTGGGTTTGATGCGTAAATACACATGATCCCCCACTTTGAATTCTCGGTGCACCCTTTTCTTATCAGCATAGCTCTTCTTTCGGTCTTGTGCGGTCTTTATATTCTTCTGTATTTGTTTAACAATTCTTTCCATCTCTTGAAGTGCATCTGGTCCCAACACCAGTTTATCCTCTGGTTGACTCCAAATCAAGGGAGTGCGACACTTTCTACCATAGAGTGCCTCAAACGGACTCATCTTAATAGAGGATTGGTAGCTGTTATTATAGGCAAACTCAGCTAGATGTAGATACTCTTCCCACTTAGATGGTCTATCCATCACATACATTCGCAACATGTCCTCCAAGATTTGATTCGTCCTTTCTGTCTGCCCATCTGTTTGAGGGTGATAAGCAGTACTAAAATTCAGCTTAGTACCCATCCCTCCAAACAATCCCTTCCAAAATGCTGCTGTAAACTTAGCATCTCGATCTGAGACAATTACTTTGGGAACTCCATGAAGCCTTACTATCTCCTTCAGGAAAACATTGGCTACTTGAGCTGTTCCGAAAGTAGATTTTACCGGTATAAAGTGAGCAGCTTTTGTGAGAGTGTCTACTACTACCATCATAGAATCATGTTGATATTTAGTCTTGGGTAATCCTGTTATAAAATCCATGGAAACTGTGTCCCATTTCCATTCTGCAATTGGCAGGGGATTTAAAAGCCCTGCTGGATGTTGATGCTCAACTTTGACCAGTTGACATTCCATACACCTACTTAGATACTCTACCACATCTCTCTTCATTCCTGGCCAGAACAACCTCTTCTTCAAGGCTGTTAACATCTTTTGATATCCGGGATTCCCTGCATAGGGCTGTTTATGATATTCATCTAGAATTTCTCTTTTCAATAACTCTATATTTGGAATATACAACCTGTTTTTGTAATAGAGCAGCCCTTGTGGATTCTTAGTGTAATCTGTTTTTTCCCTTGTCTGTAATTTTACCAAAAGGGCTTCATAGTTGGGATCTTGAGTTGCTGCTTTTCTCACCAATTCCTCTATCTCCATCTGGGCACTACTCCCAATGTTGTTTAAATGTTGACAAGCATTTCTACTTAAGGCATCAGCAACTTTATTTTCTTTTCCCTTGATATGTTTTATGTCCATATCGAATTCACTTAGAAAAGACAACCATCTGGCTTGTCTTGCATTCAGGTCAGTTTGGGAAAAGAAATATTTAAGGCTAATATGATCAGTCATCAATGTAAACTTCTTCCCCAGCAGATAGTGCCTGCACATTTTTAAAGCATGAATAACAGCTGCAAACTCCAAATCATATGCACTATAATTCTGTTCATGAGTTTTCAATTTCCTAGACTCATAAGCAATAACTGAATTTTCTTGCAATAGGACTCCTCCTAGCCCCTCTCTGCAAGCATCTGTACATACCACAAACTCTTTATCAGGATCAGCAATTTTTAATATAGGAGATGAAATAAGTTTTTGTTTCAATTGTTCGAAACTGTTTTGACATTTCTCAGTCCACACGAACTTAACACCCTTCCTTTGTAATGAGGTTATGGGATTTGCTATAGCAGAAAATCTCTCCACAAATATGCGATAATAGCCTGCAATTCCCATAAATGATCTTACTGCTGAGACATCAGTGGGAACTGGCCATTCTTTAATGGCTTTTATCTTTTCAGGGTCAACTACCAACCCTTTTTCAGAAATTATATGACCCAAATATTGAATTTTATCTTTATAAAATTCACATTTACTGAACTTGGCATATAGCTGATTTTCTTTCAAATTTTGCAACACTATTCTCAGGTGTTCCTTATGTTCTTCCTCATTTTTGGAGTAAACCAAAATATCATCTATGAACACAAGAACAAATTTATCCAAATACTTATTCAACACACTGTTCATTAGGCACATAAATGTGGCAGGGGCATTTGTCAATCCAAAAGGTAGGACTACAAATTCGTAATGCCCATACCTGGTCCGAAATGTTGTTTTGCTAATGTCTTCTTCTTTAATTCTGAGCTGGTGATACCCAGTCCTTAGGTCTATCTTGGAGAAGACTGAAGCCCCTCTCACTTGATCGAAAAGATCATCAATTCTAGGAAGTGGATATCTATTCTTAATGGTTAACTTGTTCAGTTGACGATAGTCAATGCACATCCTAAAAGTTCCATCCTTCTTTTTAACAAATAAAACAGGTACTCCCCATGGAGACATGCTTGGTCTAATGTAACCCTTATCCAATAATTCTTGCAGCTGCATCTTCAGCTCCATCAGTTCTGGCGGACTCATCCGATAAAGAGCCCGGGAAATAGGTGTAGCTCCCGGCACCAGATCTATAGAAAAGTCAATCTCTCTTTTGGGGGGAAGATGAGGGATTTCCTTGGGAAAAACTTCCTTAAATTCTCGGATGACTGGTATAGCATCTATCAACTCCTCCTCAGTGTGCTATTCTATTTCTTCTACATGCACTGCATAGATTTGGTATCCTTTTCTAGCAGTTCTTTTCAATTGTAAGGCTGATATTTGTCTTACAGAAATGGACTTTGGTTTTCCTTTTAATGAAAAAGTTTTCCTTCTTCATCCACACAATGCAGGGTTTTGTCCCATCAGTTCATTAGAGCTTTCTTATTTTCTAGCAAATCCATTCCTATAAGCAGATCATAGGATCCTAATGGCAATATGTTCAAGTTTACTTCTATTGAAAAACCATTTAATTGTATTTCTGTTTTGGGCAACTTATGAGTGACTTTTCTCTTAGTTCCAGCGGCCAGCTGGACCAACCACGACTGCTGAAACTTTTCAGGTTTAAATTTACATTTTTCTACAATTCCAGGACTAATGTAACTCAAAGAAGCACCTGGATCAATCAAAACAGTAATAGGTATTTCAGAAATCTTACCCTCCATTTCCACCATGGTTGCTTGATGTTCTGCTTGCCGATTTTCCAAGGCTGCACTAATGGTTGGTATGTTTCTGGCTATGTCATTGACTGTTGTTGCCTCTCGCTCTCCGTTGATCATATGAATATTTCGATGGGGACAGTCCCTCATCATATGGGGTTCTCCACAGCCCCAACATTTCAGTGGTTCCTTCATTCTGACTGTCCCTTCCTTTTTATTGTTGCCTTCTACTGGTTTTGAAACCACTTGGGACTGAGCAGTTTGACTTTCCTTTGGTTTGCTGAAATTTTTCCTTTGATGATCCCTGCCAAAATTCCTTAAATATGCTGGTTTTGGTCTTTTGCCTTTGAATTCAGCCTTGCTCAGCCAGCTCTTTCCTTGTTCCGCTTTACTTTTAAACTACTGATAACATAATCTTGCTTTTCTAACAGCTTCATCCATGGTCTTTGGGTTGTCAAATTCAATTTTCTCCTTGTAAACAGTAGGCAAACAATTTAAAAACCTTTGCACTTTGGCCTTTTCTTCCCTAATGTAAGGAACATACCTCAGTAAATTAGTAAACTTAGTGACAAAATCATCAATAGTGAGCTGCCCTAGCCTAAGTTCATGGAATTCTTTTGCCTTATCGTCATAATATCGTTCATTCAAATAACGACTTTTGAACTTAGTCTGAAAATCTTCCCAAGTAACTGTCTTTTCATCAAGGGCATGCACCATTTTTGTCTCTTCCCACTAGAGTGTAGCTTTTCCTTGTAGCTGGTACACCGCTAATCTAGCGTTCAGATTGCTCTCATATTCATAGACTTGGAAATACTTGATCATGTTCAGTAACCAAGCTTCAGCATCCTCCTCCTTCTCTCCATCATAGGAGGGAGGTTTGATCTTTCTGAATTCTCCCTGCAACTCTCTTTTCTGCCTATTTTGATTTCTAGCTGCATCCTCCTCCTCAGATTCGTCCATCTTTCTTTTCCCCGAACCTTCGCCCTCCTGGTTGTTCCGAGAAGTTAGCTCTCTGATGAGATTTTCCTGCTCCTTACTGGCTGATGACAACATGTCATTTTGGCTTCTTAATTCAGCCAACTCTCATTTCATCCGGTGCAACATAGCCAGTACCGGGGCATTGGGATCTGGAGTAGCAAACTCATCCCGCAGATCCACATAAATTCCTTCACCTTCAGCCATTTCAACTGTAAACACTTACAACACAGATTAGCAAAGTTTATAACTTCAGAAAACAAAATATGTAATAAGAAGTGAGCACAAAACGACAGCCCAATTTGTTGTAACTAGGGCTCCGATACCATTTGTAACACCTCCGGTTTTCGGGATTTTTTTTTTTTTTTTTTTCTATGCCCATTTGAAATCCCTTATTATGTCCACTATTCTCCTAAAGCTATTTTCATTAAATCCATATATCTCACATATATATATGACGTAGGATAATGATATATCTGATATACAATATGTATACAGCTTGCATCTATATATATATACTTCTATATATATGTCATAAGATAATTATATGTCTTCTATACAATATGTATACATCTTGCATTTATAGATATATATAACACTTCTATATATATATATATCATATATATGACATAGGTTTGTGGTATATCTTTTATTCAACATGTATACCTCTTAACTATATATCTACCACAACCATATATATATCAAGTGCGTATATCTCCTATACCTATTTTTCATTTCATATGCAAATGGTGTATCCATATAGAACACTCGTATTTCTCAAATCCATATATATATAAAGTCAACTAATTATCCATTTAATTATGTCAATTCATAAAGCCCATTTAAATTTTGAGCGCTACTCTATGTAGTTGAACATGTATATATACAAATTTACATGAAATCCCATATGTATATCATCATACCACTCGATGCCATTATGGGAGGTCGAGTCCATTATCACGCGGCATGGCTAGCTATATGTATCGATGCTTTTCCATAAATGGTTTTTAACCTGCGATAATATCAACGTGCATCCCTCGTAAATGTTTGATTTAGATGATCATATCTTGGGTCCACGTCGCACCTGGCAGCGTACTAGCTCCTGCTGATGAACCGTCAACTCCATTACGGCGGTTGAAATGGGTGATACGTGTCCAGATCTTACATGAACCCTCTTATGACTGCTAATGCGTATGCTCTTGCGTGATTTTTTTCTCGGCCTATCATTTCTTTTCAAGCTACGGCGGTCCGCAGAACCTCAGACCAAATGTCGGCATTTCCAGGTTTCTCAATACCAGTACTACACAGGAGCTGTAGGTGTCGCCTCATTCAGGATTCAATACATCCAGGTGTGACGGCTAGGTATTTACAAATATTTAACTGGTTCTCTTTTGCAGGTGAAACGTATCAGTTGTGGAAGGAAGGGCAGTGTGCCGTAGCCATGGTCCACAGAGAAATCGACAGTTGGCGATTCTGATGGATTTTCCAACCAACATCGGGATTCTATAGGGATTTGCGACCGGGACATTAGGGTTCAAGTATTTCTTTCTAGGAGAGGCCCTTCAGTCGACTTCATGGCCAGACCTTTCCCCTAATTTTGTTTATGTTCTCATTTCTCTCGACAGTTCGTCTATTTCACGTATGGCATAGACAGAGGGGGGGTCTCCCTATCCCTCGGACGTCTGTGACCGAGACCGACGACCATTTGGGCGTTTAACTTCTTGGTTGGAGTTTGTTCTGCAAGAGTTCGAATTGATAATTTGTTGCTTCTGCTGTTCATGTCCACGGTATGGGTTTGAATCTTTGCGAGCGTGGGGTATGTTACGCACAGATTTATTGTGCCATGTTTATCTAGCTCTGCTTTCGATCAAACCCTTCCCCGTGAAATCAAATTGATGCTTAATTTTGGATTATATGTTTACGTTTGAACTGTTATAGTTATCAGACCTCAAGGGCGATTTGGATTCATTAATATCTGATTTCGCCGATCGTATCGATCTTAGTTTACTGGCGATTATAGAATGGATTCACCTGAGGAAAGGGTACTGATTTTCTATGTCGGTGGTCCACCTCCCTGAATGCCAGCTCTCCGCCTTTATTTCGAACGTTGTGGTGATGATAATCTATCTTCAGCGCGCCAGCTCTCTCACGCGACTGAAGAGAGTGAACCTCATGCTTCTGTAGTATAAAAATTGGTTCAGTAGGATTGCAGAACTTACTTGTAGAATTTACTCCTGTCGTTGCTCAATAATGTGGTTGTGTCGAGTCATATTTGATTTAGTTTCGTTACGAACTCACTCTGTCACAGCACTCGGTTGCTATGGCGGAACAGAGAGTTAGGGTGGTAGTCCGAAGGTGGATTCCTACCATTAGACTTTTTTTTTTCTGTGATCGTCACTTATTTGAAATCCGGTATGACTTACGTAACCATCTTTTCATACACCCTTGTTTCCTAAATCATGGATCTAAGGGTTTAAAATCATGGCGCGAGATGTGTGTATTGATACCGGGGTTTCTCTTTACGCATTTTTCTATACAGGTGTGCCAACATTATTAAACCGAACTGTGGTTTTTCTCCCGGCATCTAAGTCGCCACAGTGAGCATATTAATTGCGTTTACTCTGTTACCTATTGACAGTTTGGTTTAACGTTGTCCACAGACATTCAGGATGCCGTGGATTCCACCCTTCGGTATTATTCCCCAAGTTTCGTTTGACCTGTCATATCTGCGAATTAATTTTGTTTATCATCACTCTGTTACATAGATTGCCCATACGTTTCTTTTTCCATTATATGAATCATATATTTTATATTCAGTTTATAAATTCATTTTGGCCCATTCGTTTGTTTTATTTCTGCAGGCGTACAGTGTTTCTATATATTGAATTCGTTTTCACAAACGAGCCATGTCCGCCTTTAATTGTTCATGTATATTCACATCTGAGTTTCGTGCTCAAATATCTTTGGATTATATGAATTCATATATATATAACAGATGTGTTGGTATCGCCACTTCTTACATTTAGGTTTTATGGTTATAGAGTCATCGTATTTTGAGACTCGTTTGTTTTTCACTTACCCATGTATATATTTTTGTGAAATGAATCCCCATGCAATAGCTTATTCGAAGAGATTCGTGGCGCATAAATAAAATCTATATACTTCTCACTTCCTGCAAGGGTTTAGATTAACTATATTTTGAACCTTCTAGTATAGTTATTTCAAGGTTACAGGTAGAATTTGCAAGGTGATGTACGTGTATAAAGGGATCAGACTTATTATTCTCGTACAATAGTTTTTTTTCTTTTATACATACCATATAAATTTCGGTTTGGTTGCCATCCTTTCCTAGCGTACTAATGAGAACATCATGTCACATGCGTAGGTATATTTATATATACATCTAATAGTCATTCTGTCATATAACTAAATTACACTTTAGTCTTTGACTATGATACTTTAAATCAGGGTTTTGAGAAGAGTTTCAAAACATAATGAGCTCTATATATATTGCGATATAGGATATATTCCCTATATAGGATATGATTCCTTTAGAAAATGTTGACATGTGATATTCTACATCTTAGATTTACTTCTATGATATCTCTAGATCAACTATTATAGTTTTTACCTTCTTTTTTTTTTAAGTATCCAAAATTCGTTATATTCAGTTCCAGCAGTTAGTATGTATACCAGGTAAGCTCTACTACTGCTATATTGTTTCTTAGCAGATTCATAAGCATAAATTATCACCATTTGTGCATACCATTAACAAGTAGTAATTTATCATCTATAGGGTTTAAGTAACTTCAGATTTAAACCATCCTTGGTTTAGAGATTCTAGAGTTTCTACCCTAGGGATTTTCTGGTCTACAACTAAACAAATCTGGAAGGTGAGTACCAAATGATAGATTCTGTTAAATATGGTACCAAAATTTTTCATTGTCATTCAGTCAACTTTTATATGTAGCCAATTCACACTATAATAGGACATAGTAACAAGAATTTCAGAACATACCACAAAATCTGCAAAATGACCAACCTCCCAACCTTAGAGTCCTCTTTGTCTCCCAGGACTCACCCCCGAGCAGAGATCACCTCCTAGAACAGATCAACCTCTGATCTGCTTAGGAGCAGCTTATTTAAGCTCATCATTCCCCAAAGCATGTTTCTAATTCTGCGTCCAGAATAGCAAGATGCTTTCTTTCCTGTTTAGCCTAGGCTTCCCATCTTGGGATTCTTTAAAGATGCTTTAAGCTTTTCCTCGGCTTTTCCAGCTTTTTCTCACCTTTTCCCAACTACTCCTCTTCATTGGGGAAATTTAGATTCCTCCTCAAATCTAAATAAATTTCTTTCAAGGATTTTTGAAAGATTTTTGGGGATTTATTGCCTTATCCATCCTCATGGATTTGGAAAGTGATCTCAAATTCTCTTTTTGGTCAAAATGCACAATCACTTTATTTATTTCCTCAAATAAAATATGCAAATACATTCACACCATACTCATCCCTTGGGGTCCACCCCCTTAGGATTAAAGTTCAAATGTCTAACTTTAAAAAAATTCAACACACAAATTGGGGGTATTCAAGACTAATATGAAATCTCAGATCTCTATCACATTTATTCTGAAAATAAAAGTTAAAGAAACCTTCCCATAGAAAGAGGATATTACCAGTCTTTTGATTAGTGGCTTCTACTTTTTCTCCACCCAAGCCAAAACCTTACAAGAGGAGGGCCACATGCCCATAAATTTTCCAATCAGACCCTGATCCGCAAGCTGGAGAGCTCAAGAGTAGGCCTGGGGGGCACATATTTGAATCTTTTGGATCTCTTCTGACCACTTCGGGATCTTGGATGACCCCTATTTTCTAAAACGTGAAGCAACCACCACAAACAAGTTGGAAGACGCAAAATCCTCTGAGGAAGGCCCCTCTTGAGAGGGCATAACCATAGGGGTGGCTATCTATTTTGAGAATTCTGACAACTAAGAGACCTCCTCCGTGCTGAGAACCCCGACTTCCCAGGCTGAAAAAATGGAAAAAAAATGCTCACGTTGAAAAGTAGCTGAGACCTCCTCGGGCACAATAGCTTCAGGCCCAAACAACAGGAGGCTAGAGGGGAGAAGCCTGTGCAACAAACTTGCAAAAAATATTCTAGGAACTCTAAACTATACCATAACCGCTGCTCTTGCAGGAAAAAAATAAGAAATATGCATATTAGAGTGCATATATTTTGATCAATTGTGAGAAAAGGAATATCGAAATTACTTAGTTTTAACATATGGTCATCTATGATGATTTAGGGGGAATTTAGACACTTTACAATTGTGGAAAATGGTAATATCATTCTTCTTTATATTATGAAGTGCCTTTATGATGCCATTGAAAATATGGAAAGTGCCACCAAGAACGATAAAGAAAATGACAAAGGAGTTCATGATCTATATAGTTTTTGTATTCTACAATAACTCTCTCATTTGCGAGGAGTCCAATAGTTGGGTTTGATATCATATAGGGAAATCGTCATTGGAGTTGCAATTTCTATTTGATAGAGTTTTGGTTGTTGTGAATACATAAATAAAGTAGCATTAACGTATATCCATTGATGAAGAATTAAAGATTAAGTGGTGTGAAGTGATGAGATGGGTTTATCTTTTTGGTACATGAGTGTTATGGTGGAGAGATGATAACCTTTTTGTTGTTGTAAAATAATTTGAACTCTTATTTTACCCAATGTAATGTGATGTAGATATGTACAAGTGGTGAATGATCAATTATACTCGACACCCTTATGCTTTGGTCCAATTTGTAAAATTATTGGTCTTCCAAGATATTTTTAAGTTATTTTGCATCATGTCTACATATATTAATCTGGTTATGATGTTGCAATGTAGCTCTCTAATGTATAGAGGTGATGTGACATGAAGACACAAAATTAACCATTAGGTAGGTACGAGAGTGGAAGGTGTACTTGTATATAATTTTGGAGTGTAATAAGTGAATTTAGTCTTTAATTAAGTGGGGGATGTGAGATGAAGTAGTCCGAGAATGTGAGAAGAAATTTAGGGAACATTTAGCAATTTACTGAACCATGTAGGTTAAGAAGATTTTTAGGAAAATAGTGAGTACAATGAATGACAACCTTGTATCTTTGTAGATGGATTTATTTTTATATCGACATCAATAATACATTGTGTGAAGGTATAAGAGGGAGAAGAATAATTCCCATTGTGAAAAAATCACAAGTGAACTATATGATTGTAGTAGAGAAAATGCTTCTAGAGGCACTATGGATATATAGGATATTGGATGGAGTAGTAGCTGAAATGGGATGGTAAAAAAATATAGGTAAAAGGGCGTTGAATAAAGAGACCTATGACCATTATGTAATTTGTGTAAGAAAGTCTATAGTGTCATGTTTGGCTTCATTTGACAGTCCTTGAGAATGTATATACTTGGTATCTCCATGCATGGAGTTTTCCATTGAATGTGCTCAAGCTAATTATGATGTAATCATGAAGAGGAATGTGTATTCCCATGTAGTTCATGGTAATATGAAAACCACTCTGTAATTGTAGGTATGTGGTAAAAAAGATGGTTTGGTGTGATGGTTGAGGGACATCCATCGAGAACCAAATGGTGTAATGTCATATTGTGGTTATGGGAAATCAAGGAACATCCAAAATAATGACAATTCAAAGGGAGTTATAGGTAGAGATGCAAGCATAAAGATATGTGATGGAAGAATGATTTCATGAACCATGTACATGAAAGACATCCTATTAGGCTATTAGATGCAATGACATTTTATGCATACATTTGGGTGGATGGTTGTTCCTTTACATGGACATCAACATCATAGAAGTATGATGAAAATGTTAGGTTCAACCATACATAGGAATTACTCATAAAGATAACCATGTGTTGCAAAGGAATACAAGTTAGGTATTATAAATAATACATTTCTCCATTAAGGGAGTCTGTTAGAGTTAATGGGAGAAATGTAATATTCCAATGCATTCTAGATTCTTATAGTTCCAATGTACTAGTCCAGAAGCTTAGGAGCATGAAGGTAGGCATTCTCCAAGTTTTTGTGGTTATATTTAATAGTGGTCCCATTACTATAAATAATTATCTGTTTCATACACATATTTGATTTAATAAAATATTGTTGCCTTGTTTTCTAGTTAATAGATATTTACATTTAATTTTATATGATATACATATATGTGTGTGTGAACTCCACACACACACACACATATAATCATTGATTTCAGAATTTTGTGATCTATATTGTTATTCATAATAGTTTTTTTTTTTAATATATATTTTTTAAAATATCACATATGAGTGGAACAAAAAATGAATTACACATGCCTTTTATTAAAAAAGGAAAATCTCTCTCTCTCTCTCTCTCTCTCTCTCTCTCTCTCTCTCTCTCTCTCTCTCTCCTTCCTTTTCAATTTCAATTTTTTAATCTCTAGATCAAGTTGAAATATTTTATATATGGCTGACACTAAAAATAGTTTTTTTTTTTAATATATATTTTTTAAAATATCACATATGAGTGGAACAAAAAATGAATTACACATGCCTTTTATTAAAAAAGGAATCTCCCTAGCACTAAAAAGTATAAACGAAATTATAGACAAAAATAAAGATTTTTGCTTTTATTTTTTACCTTCAACTATTTTATCCTTCAATATCAATATTAATTTTAGATGTCATGTGTCAACTCCATATCGTGTATGTGGAAAATTACACATCTCCCTCATTATAAAATGTAGAAATGAAAGTAATTTTTTACTTTAGTGACTTTACTTTTCAATATCAACAATATTTTGGATGTCACTTTTGAAATGCAAATTGAGTAATGAAAAAAATTACACATCTTTTATACAGGCAACATATTTTTTTTTACTTTCAATTAAATTTTCTATCAATATATAATTGATGTAAAATTGAGTGAAAAAATAAATATTATATTTATATATAATTAATGTAAAATTAAGTGAAAAATTAAATATTATATTTATACATAATATTAAAAGTTTTTATGTTATTATTACTTTTTAATATGTTAATATAGATATTATTTTATTATTTTTAAAACTAAAATTATGAGACAACGCCTTGTGATACTAAAGTGTAAAACTCTTATCAAAACAATATTTTTATTAAAAATATATATAATTTGTGATAAAATTAATATATATATCTATATATATATATATAATGGTTTTCCACTAGAAGTTTGATATTCTAGTTTATAGCCATTTAAATTTAAAATATTATAATATTATATACAATAAAATTATTGATAAACAAAATCGTAATTTATGAGATTGACACTTGAAAATATGAATCCACTTGAGATTTTCAAAAATATTAGAACCTTTTAGTGACACAATTTTAACCATTAAATTCTACCGTAGAGAAAAAAAACAAAAACACACATCCCAAAATATAAAAACATTTAAAATACTCAACTTTTCCTTTTAATTTCCCATATAAAAATCTCACGTGGCAAGACAGGGAAACAGGCTTGCTGATTCCTTGACTAAGCCCTCTTACCTGACTCCCTTTCCAAATATATACCCATATGAAACACGTTACAATATTATAGCACGTTTTAAATTTGAAATGTGATAAGCTGATTTGTATCACAGATATAGTATTATATGAAACACACTGTTACAGTACTGTCACAAGGGTTTTTTTATTATTATTATCTGAAACACGTTACAATATTATCACACGTAGAAGGAAAAGAACATACTGTCCCAACTACACGACTTACAGTGCATGGCTTTACTATCACATCTTTATTCTTTATTATTTTGTATACGTTGATGCCAATACACTTTCAAATTCTGAACCAAATATGTCTGAAGGTTGTGCTTAGGTTTTCAAATTAAACTTACACTCACATCTTTATTATTTTGTACATGTTCATGGCCAATACAGTTTCAAATTTTGAAACCAAATATTTTTTTGAGTTGTTTTTAGTGCTATTTTTTGAGTTTTTGTGTCTGAATTTAATAGAAAATTTTAACGTAAAATCTTAATTTGTTTTATTTAAACTGGTTTTTTTTATTATATTTATGGATTTATCACTGTGAAAAATCTATCTATGCTATTTCAACTGGTTTTTTTACTATATATATGGATTCATCATAATGAAAAAACCCTTAGAAAACTTTGATTGTGTAAGAGTTACCCATCAAACTTGTAATTTCAATAAATTCTTACACGAGAAAAATTAGATCGGAAAAATTCAAAAGAAAAACTTCCAAAAAATCTCACTATAAACAACTCCAATATTTTTCAAAATTATGATAAAATTTTCAAATTAAAATATACAAAATATGTCAAAAACACACTTCACCATAAACTTTAAAAATCTATAATTAATTTTAAGAAAACAATACAACGCCTCTCTTTGCATCCACCTATCATACTAAACTTCCCAATGCCTCTCTTCACACTCACCTATCATGCTAAATTTCCCAAGTAAACAATAACAAATTGCATGCAATGTCCCAACTAAACAATGGATAGTTGCATGCAATGAAGCGAATAAATACAACAATGTCGAAAAGAAACCTAGAATCTGAACTGACCAAATACAATAACTTTCAGAAAAACCCTTAGAATCTAAATTGGGAGGAATAAAATAGCACACCAGAATTTCCAGAGAGGGAAGTTGGAAAATATAAAGGAGAGAAGTTGGAAAATATAAAGGAGAGCAAAAGAGGGGAGTTAAAGAGAAATTTTTAACACTTCTGCCAAACTGTTCATGACGATATTGCTGCAACTTATACCATAGCAGAATGTTCAGTTGCTGGGGCGTTGCGCACGTTCTTACTCCATCCCTGCTCTGGCGATTCCGTTGCTGCGGTGATGTGCAGGCTGGGACCCCAATCCAGCTTCTCCATCAGCCCCTTTGATTTACCGGCTATGTAAACTGCCTCCAGCAGCTTCATTTTGTCTGAACGTTGTGCCCACTTCCTGCAGTTGTCCACTAATGCGCGCCCTACTTTCTCTATGCAAGAACCAATAATGCCTGCTAATGAACTCTTTAATTCATCTAATAGATTCTTAAAATGAAAATTACCTGATGGCCAATCGATGCTCATGCAGAATTTGTATAATGTGTTCTTTGCTGCTAAGATCTGCCAATCCTCTATAGTGTCGTCACCACGGCGAATCTTGTCATAAATGTTCATAGCATCGTTTTTACTTTCGTCTGCAAGACCCTTGATCGCTGCGACTGCTGCCTCGTTTGTTGTTGCTGCTGCTGCATCTACCTTTTTTGTTGATTGTTGCTGCTGCTGCTGCTTCTCACTTTGTTGCCGTAATGCTGTGAAGAGTCTATCTGCGGCTTTACTCAGCAGGCCGTCTGTTTCCGGATCATACTCGTCAACCAAATCTATCAGCTCCCATGCTTCATAGTATGCCTGTAGAGAATCTTTCCCACAAAGAGGAGACAGCCTGAAAATTATATTGATCACTGAGACCGCTGTTAGCTTCCATGACCGTTTGCTGGCGTAGTTGAAGTACCTTTCCACTTCTAACGGGGTGACAGGATAATGTCTCCACGGGAATTTTAAACCTGTTTCAGAATGGGCTTTCTCAGGATCCAAATACTGTATACCTACACATGTTCCTGAGCTCCAATCTTTCAGAAACGGGATCAGGGCATGGCAGTTTTCTCCATCCTTGTTGCCCTTCGTCATAATTCCCTTGGCTTGATTGATGGACTTTCGATTTATTAAAATCACATCACGAATAGTCTCATCCCAAAGATTAATGTCTTCAATGTTCTTCAAAATTTCTCCGTATTCTTCAACAGCTTTGTTCACTTTTTGAAAGTGTCTTGAAAATATTGTGGACACTAGCTGGCGGATAAAGTTACTCCCCAATATGAGGTCGGAGAAAAACCAACACAATTTGCTGAAGAATACCACATAACACTGCATCCAAAACGCACATTGCAGCGATATCCATACGAGACTTGGTTTTCTTTTCCTTTCCTTAGCTATCATTTTACTTACTCTTTCATCAACTTTGAGTTTCCTCAACTTCGTGACAAACATTTTACTTATTCTTTCATCAACTTTTAGTTCCCTCAGCTTCAACTTTTCAGCTTCCTGCAGGTCAACAATGTGCCTCGTCCAATAATCCTCCACCCGAAAATAGTAACAGCAATGCTTTTTTGCTCGCCTTCTCCCATAGTAAGCTACGGAGGTAAGCCATCTAAAATCTATGATTGCCCATCCTACTAGGATGAATATGACCTCTAGAATTGTTATTATGAATTTCAGCAAGAATGTAGGATTGCGATGAAACTTTACCTTTAGACCCTGGACAATCCACCCTACAATTGAACTTAAAATGCAAATTGTTACTCCGAGTGCGGCTGACGAGGATAATGCTCACCTGGCTATGATTGCCTCTGGATAACTTGAACGAGCCACGATCCACGATTTCAGTACTTGATCTTCTACTCCCTTCCAACTGTCTTCTGCAGGTTCTGAAAGAATGATGGGGATTTTTTGAGTGGTGATATTCTGGATGCTTTTATTTGTTGAATTTTAAATTCAACCGCAATAATGCTACAGGAGTTTGTGTGGAGCATTAACATTGAATCGCGTTGATTTTGAAGCTTACGTCAGCAAGCAAAATCCGGATCCGAATTTTTATAGAGTGGATTTAATTTGGAATTTGGATTTGAAATCCGTAAAGTTTCATAAAGTTTTTAAAGACCTTTGGTAAAAATTTTTTTTACTAAGGTTAATATATATTATAAATATTTTTAAATATTTATAATATATATAAATAATGTTTTATTTTTAAAATGATATGTTCTGGAAAGTTTGAAAGGCCCGAAAGCCAAAACAAAAGGGGCCGTGAATGTAATTTTTATTTACAGTGTAAATTTTTTAAGAGAACAGTTTCATTGCACAGCAGTGCGGGAAGATAAAATTCATACAGCAGTATGATCACTGGTAAATTGAAGATTGACGGTCAGAGGTGCCAGCGAGCAATTTGCCATCAATACATTTTAGAGCGGTGCTGACAGAAATTTATGATGCCATAAATGAAATCTGAAGCGGTGAATTTTGTGGTTGAATGTCAGTTAATGGCATTAATTGAATCTGGGATTTTTTGTTAATATACAGAGGCAGAGAGCTGTAAGTTATTATTATTACACAACAGAGTGCATTTGTAAATGACAGCAGAGAGTGTTTTAGGAACAACAGAGTATACATAGCAGTGTATGTTGTTTTAGAAAGACAGAGTAATTTTTTCTGTGTGAGACAGAGAACAGTTTTGTTTGGCACTGTGTTTTGAAACAGTCCAGCAATTGTAATCCCTCTTTTGAGGAAGAATCTGTAACAGTTTTTTATGAAATAGAATTTTTTCTGAGTAGAAAACTCTGTCTGTGAGTGAAATTTTTAATATTTTCTTTGTGTCAAGGAAGGGAATTTCTATTCTCTTGTATGTTTGGAATATTCAGAAATTCCAACATGGTATCGGAGCTAATCCAGGCTATTTGAAGGTCAAATAAGCTGAAGTAAATTAGTTCTTTATTGCAACAGCCTCTCCAACAGAACGAAGGTTCAGACAAGAAGAATTCGAAGGTATTTCTCTATATAAGTTTTGTGTTACTGTTGCAGTACAGTTTGTTAGATTTAAACACACAGTCAAGTGTTGTTGAATCATAGTTAAGAGTGCAGAATGGCTGGCTCCAGCACTGGTATGAGTTTGGGAAATATACATCTCCCACAATTTAATGGAAAAAATTATGATTACTGGTCAATAACTATGAGGGCTTTATTTACCTCACAAGAGTTATGGGAATTAGTTGAGGATGGCTTTGAAGAGCCAGCAAATGAAGCAGAGTTTTTTGTTTTAACTCAGGCAGAAAGGGAGTCACTGAAGAACAATAAGAAGAAAGATGCCAAGGCTCTTTTCTTCTTGTATCAAGCAGTGCATGAGAGTGTGTTTCCAAGGATAGCAGCAGCTAAGAAATCCAGTGAAGCATGGGAAACTCTCAAGACAGCCTATCAAGGTATGGAAAGAGTGAAGACAGCAAAACTTCAGTTGCTGAGGAGAGACTTTGAGACTCTCTCTATGAAAGAGTCAGATAACATTGACTCGTTCTTCACTCATGTGATTGGAATGGTCACACAAATAAGATCTCATGGAGAGACTCTTGAAGACAAGAGGATTGTGGAAAAACTCTTGAGAAGTTTACCCTCAAGATTCGATGTGATTGTCACCACCATAGAAGAGACAAGGGATCTCACAAAGTTTTCAGTGGATGAATTACATGCATCACTGATTACCCATGAACAGAGATTGGGTAGGAATGAAAACTCATCTCTTGAACATGCTTTTAAGTCCCAGATGTCTTTCGGAAAAGGAAGAGGGCAAGGCAAAGGAAGAGGAAGAGGCAGAAGCCAAAACAGAGGTGGAAGGAACAGTCCAGCAAATGCTCAAGGAAGGGGCAGCAATCCAAATCAGCATCAAGGCCAAGGCAGTAGCCAACAGAATGGTCAGCAGAATGCACAAGGACAAAGGTATGACAAATCCAATGTCCAATGTTACAATTGTAAAAAATATGGTCATTATGCTAATGAATGTAGAAAGAAGAAGCAGAATGATATGAGAAGTGAAACTAGTGCAAATTTCACAAAAGAAAATAGCAGCCAAAGTAATTTATTTTTAGCTTGTAATATGGCTGAAGAAAAGAATGAAGATTTATGGTTTCTAGACTCCGGTTGCAGTAACCATATGACAGGAAATATAGCAATGTTTTCCATGTTAGATGAGAGTGTGCAGTCACAAGTCACACTTGTGCGATAAATGAAGTTTGTGTGGAAGGAGATACAAATGTTTCACCAGTTGATTGCAAAAACCATTGATGTCTATTATGTTCCAGGAATGAAATGTAAGCTCTTAAGTATTGGACAGCTTGTCCATAAGGGGTATAATGTTTTCTTTGATAATGATGTTTGTACCATCCTGGATAAACCACCCATCAATCAGTGTATTGCTGAAGTGAAGATGACAAGGAGCAGGATGTTCCCTCTCAGAATGAGAGCAGATTTGAAGAATGGTGAAGAGAAAGCAGCAGTTGCACAGGAGACTTTCCAAAGCGAACCAAAGGATGATAATTGGTTATGGCACTTGAGATTTGGACATCTCAACTTTGGAGGTCTTAATCTGTTGAACAGAAAAGGGATGGTAAGTGGTTTACCATTGATAGAGAAACCGGACAACCTTTGTGAAGGTTGTATTCTTGGGAAACAACACAGAGAAAGTTTTCATTCTGGGAAAAGCATAAGGGAAAAAGCACCCTTAGAGATGGTTCACTCAGATGTATGTGGACCGATGCAAACTCCATTGCTTGCAAGCAGCCACTATGTACTAACATTCATAGATGATTTTACAAGAAAAACTTGGGTTTATTTTTTGAAAAACAAAAGTGAAGTGTTTGAAAAATTTAGAAATTTCAAAGCACTTGTTGAGAACCAGAGTGGGCTGCATATCAAAGTCTTAGGACTGATAGAGGAGGTGAGTATATATCTAAATATTTTCTACTTTTTTGTAGAGAAAATGGTATTCATAAAAAATTTACAACTAGATATACACCGCAGCAAAATGGAGTAGCCGAAAGGAAGAACCGAACCATAATGGACATGGCGAGGAGTATGTTGAAGGAAAAACATTTGCCTAATGATTATTGGGCTGAAGCTGTACATTGTGCAGCGTATATTTTGAATAGGTGCCCTACAAAAGAAGATATGAACAAAGTGCCGGAAGAGGCATGGAGTGGCGCAAAGCAAAGTGTCACACACATGAAAGTTTTTGGATGTGTGGCCTATGCACACATTCCAGATCAGCTAAGGAAGAAGTTGGACAGCAAGGGGGAGAAATGTATTTTCATTGGATACAGTGAGGAATCCAAGGCATACAGGTTATATAACCCATCAACCAACAAGTTTCTTGTGAGCAGGGATGTTCAGCTCATTGAAGAGGAAGCTTGGGATGGAAGCATAGAGAAGACAGTAAATGTTAAACACTGTTTATCTCATGATGAGAATGATGATGAGTTTCCTGAAATACATCCCCAAACAGCAGCACCAACAAAAGAGCAGCAGAGCACACCCTTGAGGAGAAATGAAAGTGCTTCTCCAAGTACACCACAAGGAGGAAATTCAAGTGCTTCTTCAAGTACTTGTACACCTACTGAAAGAGATAAGAAATTCAAAAGTTTGAAAGATATTTATGAACAAGATATAAAAAATGAAGGTATCAATTATTTGTTTGCTTTATATTGTCATGTTGATGATCCTGTTCATTTCGAAGAAGCTATCAAGGATAGGAAATGGATAGAAGCTATGGATGAGGAACTTAATGCCATAGAGAGGAACAAAACTTGGGATTTGGTTGAACTCCCAGAAGGTAAAGATGTCATTGGAGTTAAATGGGTCTACAAGACCAAGAGCAATGCTGAAGGCAAGACAGAGAGACACAAGGCCAGACTTGTTGTCAAAGGCTATAAGCAGAAACATGGGATAGATTATGAAGAAACTTTCGCACCGGTTGCCAGAATGGAAACCGTGAGAGCAGTGTTGTCCATAGCAGCACAAAACAAATGGAAAGTTTACCAAATGGACGTGAAGTCAGCATTTCTAAATGGAGTGTTAATGGAAGAGGTTTACATTGAACAACCTCTCGGCTATGAAAAGAAAGGCCAAGAGCACAAAGTGTGCAAGTTGAAGAAAGCTCTTTATGGGCTGAAGCAAGCGCCAAGAGCGTGGTACAGTAGGATAGATTCATATCTACTGGAAAATGGTTTTGAAAAGTGTGAGGGAGAACCCACTCTCTACATCAAAGAACAAGATGGTAAAATTTTGATTGTAGTCTTGTATGTTGATGATGTTATTTTTACAGGTAATGATGATTGCCTTATTGAACATTTTAAAACAGTCATGAAGGAAGAATTTGAAATGACTGATATGGGTTTGCTGAGATACTTCTTGGGAATAGAAGTAGAACAAGATGAGAATGGGATTTTTATCTCACAAGCAAAGTATGTTAATGAGGTACTTGAAAGATTTAACATGCAGGAATGCAAAGCAGCAATCACTCCCACAGTGATGGGATTAAAGCTCAGCAGAGAGGACAGCAGTAAGGATTTTGATCCTAGTTTATACAAGAGCATAGTTGGCAGCCTCATGTATTTGACTGCAACTAGGCCAGACATAATGCATGTTGTTAGTTTGATTTCCAGATTCATGGAAAAGCCAAAGGATGCACATTGGCAGGCAGCAAAGAGAATTCTGAGGTATGTTAAAGGTACTAAAAGGTTTGGTATTTTTTATATTGCTTCAGAATGTTCAGATTTAGTTGGATACACTGACAGTGATTGGGCTGGAAATGTAGATGATCAGAAGAGCACTTCCGGTTATGTTTTTCACATGGGATCAGGAGCCATTTCATGGGCTTCTAAGAAACAACCCATTGTAGCGTTATCTACAGCAGAAGCAGAATATGTAGCAGCTACAGCAGCAGCGTGTCAAGCAGTTTGGATGAGGAAAATGTTGAGAAATTTATGCCAAGAGCAGACAAAAGGGACAGTGATTTTTTGTGACAATAGCTCTGCTATTGCATTGTCTAAAAATTCAGTCTTTCATAAAAGGACAAAGCACATTGACACCAAGTTTCATTTCATACGGGAATTGGTAAGTAATGGCGAGATTATTTTGCAACATTGCAGAACAGAGGATCAATTTGCATATATCCTCACAAAGCCACTTCAGCAGAAAAGCTTTGAACATTTCAGAAAATGCATGGGTATGCAGGAAATCCCAGCTGTTGAATTTAAGGGGGAGTGTTGAATTTTAAATTCAACCGTAATAACGCTACAGGAGTTTCTGTGGAGCATTAACATTGAATCGCGTTGATTTTGAAGCTTACGTCAGCAAGCAAAATCCGGACCCAAATTTTTATAGAGTGGATTTAATTTGGAATTCACGTCACACTTTGGGCCTACGTCAGCATTTGATTTTGGAACGCGAAGAGCATTTTTCAAAAGAGTTTTATTTACTTTTTGAAATCCGTAAAGTTTCATAAATTTTTTTAAAGACCTTTGGTAAAAAAAAATTTTACTAAGGTTAATATATATTATAAATATTTTTAAATATTTATAATATATATAAATAATGTTTTATTTTTAAAATGATATGTTCTGGAAATTTTGAAAGGCCCAAAAGCCAAAACAAAAGGGGTCGTGAATGTAATTTTTATTTACAGTGTAAATTTTTTAAGAGAACAGTTTCATTGCACAGCAGTGCGGGAAGATAAAATTCATACAGCAGTATGATCACTGGTAAATTGAAGATTGACGGTCAGAGGTGCCAGCGAGCAATTTGCCATCAATACATTTTAGAGCGGTGCTGACAGAAATTTATGATGCCATAAATGAAATCTGAAGCGGTGAATTTTGTGGTTGAATGTCAGTTAATGGCATTAATTGAATCTGGGATTTTTTGTTAATATACAGAGGCAGAGAGCTGTAAGTTATTATTATTACACAGCAGAGTGCGTTTGTAAATGACAGTAGAGAGTGTTTTAGGAACAACAGAGTATACACAGCAGTGTATGTTGTTTTAGAAAGACAGAGTAATTTTTTCTGTGTGAGACAGAGAACAGTTTTGTTTGGCACTGTGTTTTGAAACAATCCAGCAATTGTAATCCCTCTTTTGAGGAAGAATCTGTAACAGTTTTTTATGAAATAGAATTTTTTCTGAGTAAAAAACTCTGTCTGTGAGTGAAATTTTTAATATTTTCTCTGTGTCAAAGGAAGGGAATTTCTATTCTCTTGTATGTTTGGAATATTCAGAAATTCCAACATTACTGGCTATAGGTGCGGAGATGAGGAGGAAAATAAGCCATATGAGCGTTATTGAGATTATCGCACTAGATATGAAGAAGGAACGCTGGCTAACTCGCTGGCCTTCAGGCCAAGAATAGAAAAAATGGGAGTCCGTGCTAGACCCAACGAAACGGCTACGTACACTGTTCAGCTCGGAGGAAATGTCGATGAAGACAGCCAACCCTATAGCTGCTATTTTGGTCCATTTCTCCTCAGAGCCGGGACGGGCCATTCCCGGCAGGAAATACGCTATCAACACGCATAACAACACTCTGTTGGTCTGTATCATAAACAAGTTATTCTTAACTATCTCATCATTCCATGGCTCCGAACCTTCCAAAATCTCATCCAGTAACCCACTCTGGTTTTGGACAAAGTTCATAATCTGGATCGTGAGCGCACTCAGGACGAGAGCATGCCCTGGGAACCAATGAGCTCCCTTTCTAATTTCGTTTATCATGTCTAGCCCTATCAGGATATTGAATGCAAGTGCTCCTAACATAAACCCCACTAATTCGGCATAGTCTTGAACGGCCAGGGACGGCCCGTAAGCTGCCTGAGGAGCTGCCATGACTAGAACAACACAAGGGAAGGAAATATGACACAGAGATAGTAGTTTCAATTATCCTACATCAACATGCCAACGTTGCTTCCACACAGATATGGGGATTTGGTAAACACATGTTATAGGTGGAAACTGTAGCATCCCGAGGACATGTAAGAGCCCATATCAATAATCCAGCATTAGCTTTAATCTTTAAGGTACAATGTAGGAAATTACCATGAAATTTTCGTTATGCTTTTGCAAATAATATTCCGGTAGTCCAATAAAAAACGCCAAAAGCGCTTCTGTGTTGGAGATATTTATATATATATTTTAAGGAGGGGAGTAATCCATTTTTCCTCTTCTGACTGATTGAAAGGTGTACTATATTTGCAATTTCCATAACAACTGATTGATTGAAAGGGCAGAAAGCAGATGAAATTCCAAGAAGGTAACCCCATGGCATACAGAAGTTCCATGGAAATTATCTAAACAATATTCCAGACTTCAAAATATTAGCAGACAAAGCGAACAAAATTTTATTAAAGCTGAAATATTATATTTATTTCTAAATCATAGAAAAATATATTCGATACTCTATAAACAGAATTCTATGGAAAGGATAAGAGCTCAGCAGATGTCGCAAATCATAATTCCAGAATTATTGAACTCCATGTTGTCGTTAGATGTGCCCGTAGGGGACGGAGATAGATTCTTACAAAATGCAAATATTTTATAAATGGTAAGAAATAGCCCCTTAACAAACTAAATTTTAAAATAGTGGATTTATGAACTCTTCTTTTGTTCAAGTAAAATACATCTGACATGGCCAAAAATATATTTTGCACGCCACAGAAATGTCAATAACTAACTGGAATTTACGGAGACCAGGAACCATAATGTTTGAACTGCTAAACATTAAGAACATATGCAGATGGGCCGCTACAATCCTACATGGTCGATGGAAAACAGAAGATAAAGGGAGTCAGCTGATGAGATAGATTTTGATGGTGTAAGTTGAATACCTTTAAAGGCATTTCGGGCTTGGGCTTTCGTGCACATGGGTTGATGTTAAGGGATATGTTTTTCCTTGGTCTGTTGTGATTAGAATCTAAGAGTAGGATAGAATCTGAGAGTAGGCTATCCTTGGGATAAATATAAGAAACATTCTTCTTGTGAAGATAGATTTTTTTGAAAGGTTTGATCATGGGTTTTGTTCATATTACTTCAATTAATTATCAATTTAGCGTTATTTAATTATCAATTCAGAATCATCTAAAAAAAATAGTGACTAATAAGGTCGACATATAGTATTAGACTAGTAGTATTATAATAAAGTTTTGAAGGTGGAGTGTAGGTCTAGTTCAAAAGATGATGGAATTTAGTTAGAGAACACATTGACTCTAGATTTTCTAGTACTTGTTAGGTATAGTTAAAAATTTATGAAGTCTTGAATTTCTCAATGTAAGATGCTACTTGGATAGTTTCTTAATTTTAGATTGAAAAGAAAGGTTTTAGCATCTCATGGCAATGGATTGAACTCATGGTTTCAAACTCATGTTCGTTGAGAGGTAAATCGGTAGAAAGGGATGTATAAATTATTCAAAATAATCATTTAACATTTGGTCAAGCTGATTTTCGGGATATTTGAGGTATTAGGGTTGGTTGTTTCATTGAGTTGTGAAGGGAATGTTGGACTTGAATAATGCAAAGGTGGGTTCTATATAGAAACTAGAGTATGTAACAAAAATTTATAAAATGTTGGACGATATTAAAGTGTTTAGGGTCTACCAAGTGGAGGAGATAATGGTAGATGGAACATGATTTGGCTCTTTAGGTGAAAGGCTATGGAAGTAATCATGAAGTCTAGGTAGAAGAAAATCAATGAAGTGTGTAAAGAAAAGGACTTTCCAAAAACATATTAAAGACATTAAGTGTTGGGATTATCTTCCAAGCCCATGTTGATTTATTCCATGGTTGAAAAGTGGGAGACTCAAGAGGCCTTCTAGAGGGTCTACTTAAAGGAGGAGTGGCCTCTTGGAGGATGTTATTAAAGGATAAGTGGCCTCCTTGGTTAGGGTTTAATGCCAAATTCTTCATTTTAACAAGAGCTTGTTTGGGGTTTCTACTCAAATATCTAGAGGTTTTGAGGAAGGTTATGGTTGTTCACTAAGAATGAGAGTGAATTCCAGTCATTCCACTCATTCTCAGGTAGTGGAAAAAGAAAAAGAAAATATAGTTCAATTACTTTAAAATTATCCTCTTCGAGGGGGAAACCTCTCTAACATTACATGAAAATTATTGGATGATGAAAAATAGAAAGACCTCCTTGGTATATATAGGAGTTTAAGGGGTCACAATATAATTAGAGCCTACATAACAATGATATTGTAATGGCCAATAATAATAATAACAATAAAAATAAGGGCCTATATGGGAACGACAATAATAATAAGGGGACTAGGCTAAAAATAACAATAATGTGACTACAATAGCATAAAAGGGACCTAACATGCCCTTTTCCTTCAAAAAAAATGTTTTCCTTAAATCTTGAGTAGTTTTGGATGCCTCTTTGTAAATTTATCATCCCCCCATGTGGAATTTTAGTGGGCTAGTTCTTCCACATAATGAGATATTATGAAATTTAATGATTTCGTAGTTATTGAGTTCTTATTTCTATGATTGTTTCATGCTGCAATATGATTTTTCCTTTATTGTCAAGTTATGGAAATATTGTTTGAACTAAGATCGTGTCACCAGTAACCTTCATTAAGCATGAAACATGGAAAACTAAGTGTACTCAAGAAGATGCAGGAAACTCTAATTAGTATTCCATGGTACAAATATTTTGAAACACCTTATAAGGACCATAGTACTTGGGTGATAATTTATTATCCTTCTTAGCTTTCTTGAGGAACATTTGTTTGTATGGTTGTAGCCGTAAAAATACCAAATCACCTATGTCAAAACTTCTTTCACTATGATGTTCAATTGCTTACTGTTTATTTCGATTCTTTGTTGTAGTGAAATTATCATTTAAGAGTTGTAGAGCTTGTTATTGATGCTCATTGTGATATTACACGCTTGAACCTTCAAATTTTCTCTTTAAGAAGATGTGATGGATGACGAATGATATTCATCAAGTTTGATAAATGGAGTCCTTTTTGTTTCACTATGGAAAGAAGTGTTATATCACTATTTATCTAGACATAACTCATTGTTTTCTGTTTATCATATACAAAGCAATGAAGATATTTTTCCAAAAAAATATTCACTATCTCAGTTTTCCCATGAGATTGAGGATGGCAAAATGAGCTATGAGCTAGTTGAGTAACAAGAAAATAAAATAATTCCGTCCAAAATTTAAAGTGAAAATATGATATTTGTCACCTACAATAATCTTTGGGTTTCCATGTAGCTATTGAATTTTTTCCCTAGATGATGTGGCAATTATGTTGGCTTAAAAATCATGAGATAATGAAAAAAAGTGCTTGTACTTGGTAAGAAAATCAATTACCACCATGATGGCATTGTTTCCTTTGCACTCGGGTAAATATATGATAAAATCCATTGAGACTTCCTCCCAATGTTGTCTTGGAATGACTAATGGTTGTAATGGACTTTTGGTCTTAATTTTCTCAAATTTATTTTGTTTGAAAACCAAACATTTTGCCACAAAATTTTGAATATCATATTTATGGTCATCCAAACTAAATTCCTTCTCGACCTTTTCGTAAGTTATTAATAATCCTATGTTACCTCCTAAGGCAGAGGTGGGTAATTCCAAAATAATATTCTGTCTAATTTAGGAATTCTTACATAGATATAAGTGATCTTTGCACCATATTAACATTTTTTCGAGATAAACGAATTATATGTATATGTATGTGGATTTCGTAAACACATATTATAGGCAGAAATTGCAGCATCCAAAGGACATTTAAGAGCCCATATCGATCATGAAATTGCAACTTCAATATTTAATGTACAATGTTGGAAATTACCATGAAATTTTCTTTCTTCTTTTGTAAATAATATTATGGGAGTTTAACAAAAATTCCAAAAACACTTATATGACCAATATATATATATATATATATATATATATATATATATATATATATATATATATAAAAGACAGGTGTAATCCATTTTTCCTCTTTGGCTTCAAAGTAAAAGAAATTCTTCACCTTGGAGAAACTATATTTTCAATTTCCATAACATCTGATTGCTTGAAAGGGAAGAAACTAGATGAAATTGGAACCAGGAAACACCATGACATACAAAATTTTCATGGAAATTATCTAAACAATATTCTATACTTCAAAATATTTGCAGATAAAGCAAAGAAGGTTTTATTAAAGCTGAAATGTTTTTTTAATTTCTAAGTCATACTAAAATATATTCGGTATTGTATACACATAATTTTTGGATATTATCTTTTAATACCATAATGAAAGATATTTTATACAATATAAACATATAATTTTGGTTTTCATGGAGAGGATAAGAAGTGAAGAGATGCCACAAATCTTAATTTCAAAATGATTGAACTCCACATTGTTGATAGATGTGTAGGTATGGGATGGAGCTAGATTCTTAAAAAATGTACGATATTTTATAAATTATCAAAATAGTCGTCAACAAACTAAATTTAAAAGTAGTGGAAATATCAACTCTTCTTTTCATTTAAGTAAAATACATTCGACATGGCCAACAATATATATTTCACTCCACATGGATGACAATAACTCTTGGAATTTATAGAGACCAGGAGCCATAATGTTTGAACTCCTAATATTTTGGAACATATGCACATACACAACTATTGTCCTACATGGTCATGAAAAGAGAAGGTAAGGTGATTCATATCATGTTTGTTGAGAGGTAAAGCCATAGCAAGGCATGTATAAATTATTCAAAATATTGGTTTGAAATCTGGTCAAGCTAATTTTGGGAATATTTGAGGTATTAGGGTTGGTTGTATAACCTATGTGTGAAGGAGAGGTTAGACATAAATGCTATAAATTTGGGTTCTTTATGTAATATAAATTGATAAAAGGGGTGATGATAATTAAAGTGTTTAGGCTCTATTAAGGAGAGGTGGCAATGGCAGATCGAACAATATTTGGCTCTTTAGTTGAATGGTTGTGGAAGTAATAATTAAGTCTCGGTAAAAGGAAAATAATGAAGTATGTAAAGTAAAAGAATTTACCTATCAAATTAGTACTAGATGAAGAATTATATTAAATACATGAAGTGTTGGGATGGTATCGCAAGCCATTGCCTATTGATTCCATGGTTGAAAAGTGAGAGACTCAAAAGGCCTACTAGAGGGTGTGCTTAAAGGATGATTAGCCTCTTGGAGGTTTTGATTAAAGTAGAAGTATCCTCCTTAGTTAGGGTACAACCCAAAATTGTTCATTTTAACAAGATCTTGATTGGGGTTTCTACTCAAATCTCAAGAGGATTTGAGGAAGGTTATGATTTTTCACTAATAATGAGACTCAATTGCACTTATGCTCAAGAATTGGACTTATTCCTTTCAATATTTATTTAAAAGGTATGATATTTTTCTTTTTTTATGAAACAAATCACAAAAAAGAAGTGTTGATCAACGGTTTTCATTGATGTCAACCCAAGAAGCACCATGGGATAACCCGATATTGCATGGGATTTTTGACGTACCAAATTAATATATTCTGGGTCAATAATGATTTTGATGGTTCCTACTTGTCAAGATGGTTCCGTTGATATATGGCACACCACGTAATTCTTCACGGTTTGAGATATTCATGTTTGAAGTTTGTAATCCCAGTTAGTGGGCTAAAACCCCATGGGGTTGGGGAATGGTTCATTGAAAAGTCATAATTAAAATATTTTAATCTCCTAAAATCCCTCCCACGTTCACTTGTTGAAGCCCCTCTCAACTTAATAATTCATATAAATTGTGATCCTCATTTCCTCCTTATGCATGGGATTCGACCATTTGAAACAAGTCATCGTGGCATTTTCTCTCTAACCTTTTTTCTATGAAGGCTCAAAAGCTTAAATTTTTATGAGGTGAAGCCAAAATCCCAAGGAAGCTATAGTAAAAATTTTAGGTCAAGGTGCGCAATTTTTGGAGATATGATCTGTGGAAGTCAGGGTTTTTGCAGGCTCCTAAAATTCATCTCAAAGAAGTGACCTTGGTAAAATCGTCATAACTCTCTCTCTTAGTATCAGATTAGAATTCCGTAAAAGGTTGTAGATAGTTCACAATATGTACCTTTTTCTCTATCAATTTCAGAGCCAAATGAAGAAAAAGTGATACATGGCATTTTGTACAAGTGCACTCTGCTGAAACAGTCCATAATTAGGGCATTGTGAGAGATTGGGCATAACTCTCTTTTGAAGAATCCAAATTGGGTCAGACCTGTCACATTGGAAAGAAGACCTAGAGGAATACTACAAGACCGAAAATCAAATATTGAGGATCTGAAATAACAGAGATACACCAGATTCAATATCGAGCTCCTAGAAGGCAAGAAAAAGCTAGATCATGTGTTGTCAAGGGTTGCAAAGGACCAGCATTTACATGGAAAAAAAGAAAAGCAAGGTGCAACAGAGAGTATCATGACAAGAGCAGCAACCAAGGTACATAACAAAATCAAGAAGTTCATCATATAAATTCTTCAAGTGGGCAGCACTGCATACAATCATTGTAAAGGTATCATTGTACTTAGTCATTGTAAAGACATTATTGTACAAACTGTACTAGTATCTATCTGCCAAGGGTTGAAGAGGCAGTGTTGGGAGGTCTAGCATCATCATTAGGTGGTTGCATCAAATTTGGGGTTATGGTCTAGTATATCTTCTTCTTCTACATCATTCTATATCATTGTAAAGTCGACCATTTTCCTACGTACGGGAGTCCATTCTTATTTTATTCTACTATAGGGTGGTAGGGTGGTGCTAGGATGAGTTGTAGCTCATTGGGTGTTGGGGCATCCGTTCAGTTGACTACTGAAGAATCTCGGGTGTTGGAACGTCCATCTAGTGGGAGCTTGAGAATAATTCTTTTCTAGATTCTAGGAAGTTCGAGCTTTATTTTCAATTGGAGTTGAATATTAAAGAATTATTAGAAAAGAATTAGGTGGGTTTTGTCCTGGAGTGGCTTTCCACCTTAAAAAATGTGTGCATTTGTGTTCCACTTTTTTACTGCTATCATTGTACAAACACTGATAATAATTGAAGATTAAATAATTCTCTAATTGAAAAGAATATTGATTCACCCCCCCACCCCCGCCCCCCCCCGCCTCTCAGTATTTCCAACAATTGGTATCAGAGCTTGGTTCCTTCAATAAGCAGTTTAACAGCTGGAAGGAGGTCATGGAGCATACCAAGAATGGTGTACCTCTATTCAATGAAAATAATTATGCACTCTGGAAAGGAAGAATGGAGGTCTATCTCTTGGCGCAAGGTTACAAAGTATGGGACACTGTTCAAATTGGATATACATCAACTGCGTATGAACAAGGTAAGAAGAATTTGGTAAATGATGCAAAAGAAAAGAATATAATTATCAGTGGACTTATTGGATCTGCTTATCATAAGGTCTTGGGTTGTAAAACTAGTAAAAATGTATGGGTCAAGCATGAGAATATATATGCAGGTGACTCAAATGTCAAAGAAGCAAAGTTTCAAATCTATAGAGAAAAATTTGAGCAACTCAGAATGAAAGAAGATTGCAACATTGTTGCATGCTTCCAATACGTTGATGAAATAACCAATACTCCGGAAGGATTGGGAGAGCCAGTTGATGAGAAGACTATTATATGGAAGATTCTTATAACGTTACCAGGGAGATTTAACCCAAAGGTATCGGTCTTAGAATACAATGAAAATATGGAAAAACTCAGCAAGGAAGAATTACATGGAGTTCTCATAGCATATGAAATGAGACTTGATGAAGAAAACGGTACTTCAAATCTAGAAACTGCATTCGTTGCATCTAAGCAAACCAATAAGGACAAAAAACCTTCAATTGAGATCACATGCACCTACAAGTGTGAAGAAAAGGGAGATGATAGAGAAGGTCTTTCAGATGAGGAATATGCTTACTTTATGAGAAAACTAAAACCTGGTAAGGGAAAATTCAAAGGTAAACTTCCATTGATATGTTTCGGTTGTGGTGAGGTTGGGCATTTCATAGAAAAATTTCCAAACAAAAGTGATGGAAATTGAAAAGGAAAGAAAGGCTTTAAAAAATTCAACAAGCAAGGAAAAAATAAAGGATCCAAAAGGAACTTTCTCTCTAAAGAAGATAACTCCTCATCTGATGAAGAAAGCGACATCAAAGAAGAATCCAATGAGAAAGTATTGTTTATGGCCAAGCACAATAAACAATAAGTATCAAACAATGAAGAAGAAGGGTTGACCATAGAAAATTTTTATGAAGAGGAAATCAAGCTTATAAAATAGATCAATGTTGAGAAGATCCATTCCAAAACTCTTGAAGAACAAGTTCAAGGTCTCAAAATTGAGGTTGAAGAACACAAATGTATTGAAGAGTCACTTCAAAAGAAGTTGGAAGAAAGCAACCAAGAAAGGGAAGCATTAGAAGTCGAAGTAGTCTCGTTGTGTAAGGAAGTGAAGAATGGAAAAACTGTCCAAAACTATGCCAACAACTCAAGGGCATTGGAAGAACTCATCAACAATCAATGATCTTGCAATGACAGAACTGGCCTCGGTTGCAAAGAAGAAGAAGCATGACCTTCTACAAAAAAATACAATGAACCTATGAGATCTGACATATAAGAAGACTTCATTGGACAAGATTCGCAAGCACATCCTTGGAAAATGATTCCTTGACAAAGATTTTCATCCAGGTACTAGCATATTTTTCATGGCTATTGTTATTCATGTGGAAAATTTGGTCATAAAGAAGTAGAATGTCACACGTACCCTATGAACCAATACAATTCCAAGAGATTCTTCACATATGAATCTCCCAGGGCTCAATGAAAAATCAATAGATTTGAAAATTTAAAAAATAATATGGAATGTTACAAATGTTAGAAATTTTGACACATAGCCAGATACTGCAGACTTGAAAATCCTCCAGAAGAATCTTCGAAGCCACAGAATGAATGAACATGGAAGAAGAAGAAGACTGATAATTGTGCTCTCGCTCTCAAGGCTCAAAAAAAGAAAGATGTGTGGTATGTTGATAGTGGTTGCTCAACGCATATGATTGGAGATAGAAGGAAATTTTTATCTCTAAAAGAGAAGAAGGATCGAACCATATCCTTTGGAAATGATGGATCTTCAAATGTTATAGGATCAGGTACCGTCACTTTCGGAAGAAATATTTTATAGCCAAGAATGTTCTATTGGTCAAAAACATGAATCACAATCTACTCAGTGTTGAACAAATGTGTGATCAAGGACACACAATGCTATTCAACTCCACAAAATGTGAAATCAGGAAAGGCAAGTATGGTAAAATTGTAGCTACATCAAGTCGAGCTCCAAACGACATATATGTTCTGGATGAAGCAACTAAAGCATGTCTAATAGCTAAAGAAGATGAAATTTGGTTATGGCACAAACGAATGGGTTGCATAAACTTTGAAAATATTGCCAGGATAAGAAAAAAGGAAGTAGTACGAGAAATGCCAAAAATCTAAAGACCTTCCAACACACTATGTGAGGCATGTTGGCATGGCAAGTAGACAAAAGTCCAATTTAAAACAAAAGAATACTTTGCATCACATCCATTGGAATTGATACATACTGATCTATGTCTTCCTGTGAGAACAAAAGGCTTAGACAGAGAATTATATTTCATGTTAATGATAGATGACTATAACAGGATGACAGTCGTCAGTTTCCTAAAGAAAAAATCTGAAGCATTTGAGTGCTTTAAGATCTATAAGGAGTTGGTTGAAAATTAAATTGATTTGAAAATAAAGTGTTTAAGATTAGATAATGATGGGGAATTCACTTCCAAATTATTCCAGCAATACTATCATGAAAATGGAATAAAAAGGAAATTTTCAACAGCATGAATACCTCAGCAAAATGGAGTTGCTGAAAGAAAGAATAGAACCGTACAGGAAATGGGCAGAACAATGTTGAAGGACTCAAAATAGGATGGAAAATTATGGGTTCAAGTAATTGATACGACAATCTTCATTATCAACCGAAGTCTTCTCAGAAATAATTTCAACAAGACTCCATATGAATTATGGAAAGGAAAACCAGCTAATGTAAAATATTTCAGAATCTTTGGAAGAAAATGTTATATCAAAAGAGAAGATCAAAATTTTGGTAAGTTTGAATCACGTGTTGATGAAGGTATCTTTGTTGGTTACTCATGCAAAAGAAAGGTTTATAAATGCTATAATCTAAGAAGAAAACAGATAGTGGAGAGCATAAATGTTACATTTGACGAAGATGGTGTTCTAGCGAGTAATGATGAGGATCTAGAATCTTTGAAACTTGAGACAGGGGCTGAAAAAGACACAGATAAAATTGTAGAACAAGAAGAAACTATCAACGAGGAAGAAGTAAACAATGATCATCAAGATATACCAGAACAACAACAAGAAGCGCCTCCAAGGAGAAAAAAAGGAGTGGATTCAAAAGAACCATCCATCAAATCAAATCATCGGTGACATAAATGAAGGTCGACAGCTTCGTTCATCACAACAAGCTCACATTGCTTTTCTAGCAACCTTTGAGCCTAGTATTTTTGAGGAATCCAGCCAAAATGAACATTGGGTAGTAGCTATGAATGAAGAATTGGATCAAATTGAGAAGAATAACACCTAGAAATTAGTTCCACAACCAAAAGATAAAAATGCCATTGGGACTAAATGGGTGTTCAAGAAAAATTTTAATGAAGATGGACAGGTTACTAGAAACAAATCAAGATTGGTTTACAAAGGCTATGCAGAAGTGGAAGGAAGTGATTTCGACGAAACATTTGCACCATTTTCCAGAATGGAAGCCATTAGAATGTTTCTCGCCTATGCATGTTCAAGAAAAATCAAAGTCTACCAAATGGATGTTAAGTCAGCATTTCTAAATGGATAATTAGAAGAAGAAGTTTACATCGAACATCTTGAAGGTTTTCTACTATCACAAAATAAGACTATGTCTGCAGGTTAAAGAAGGCTCTATATGGTCTCAAGTAGGCTCCTACAGCATGGTATGCTCATCTTGATGGATATCTATGTCAACAAGGGTTCAAGAAAGGTATTGTTCATAGAAATCTTTATGTACAAATAGATAAAGATAATTTAACAATTTTTGAGGTATATGTGGATGATATAATATTTGGTAGCAATGATGATCGACTAAGTAAGAATTTTTCTACAAATATGCAAAGTGAGTTTGAGATGTCTTTACTTGGTGAGCTGACATACTTCTTAGGGCTTCAAATATCTCAGCAAGAGAAAGAAATATTTATATGTCAAGCCAAGTACATCAAGGAGATGCTCAAGAAATTTAAAATGGAAGATTGCAAACCCATCCTTACTCCAATGGCAACAGGTTGAAAATTGAACATAGACGACTCATCTAAGGATGTGGATCAGAAGTTGTACAGATCCATGATTGGTATCCTTCTATATGTAACAGCCTCTCAGCTAGATGTTATGCAAGTAGCTGGACAAGTAACAAGATTCCAAGCAGCACCAAAAGAATCACATATTATTTCCATCAAAATAATTCTTCGATATCTAAAGGGCACAGAAGAATATGGCTTGTGGTATCCCAAGGGTAAAAATCTCATTATTCAAACCTTTATAGATGCAGATTGGGAAGGAAGCGTTGATGATCGTAAGAGTACTAGTAGAGCAACATTCTATCTAGGTGGTTGTCTCGTATCATGGTTAAGCAAAAAGAAAACTTCAATCTCATTATCTACATCGGAAGTTGAATACATTGCAACATCATCATGTTGTACTCAAGTCCTTTAGATGAAACAAACTTTGCAAGATCTTCAAGTACAATTCAGTGAGCCTATTCCCATATTTTGTGACAACACTAGTACGATCAACATCTCCAAGAATCCTGTCATGCATTCAAAAAAAAAACACATCCTGATCAAATATCATTTTGTTAGAGAACAAGTCGCTGAAAAGAATATTAAACTTGAGTATGTTTGTACAAAAGAAAAAAATGCTGATATCTTCACTAAACATTTACCTTGTGAAGAATTTGAATATCTTCGTCAAAAGCTTGGGATTCTCCCAATTTCTCATTAGATTATAGGTTTATAGGACGATTGTGTGTCAGGAGGAGTGGAAGTGTGTACAGGTCCATAGGATGGTTGTGTTTTAGGGGGATTTACCCTTTTCGATTGATGTCAAAGGGGGAGAGAATGTTGTAGGAAGAGGTGTCATAATCTCAGGGGGAGTACTTGTGTTGCCATCAATGCCAGAGGGGGGGATTTTTGATCAACAGTTGTCATTGATTTCAACCCAAGAAACACCATGGGATAACCCAATATCGCATGGGATTTTTGACCTAGAAGATTAATATATTTTAGGTCAATAATGTTTTTGATGGTTCCTACTTGTCGAGATGTTTCTGTTCATATATGGCACACCACTTAATTCTTCACGGTTTGAGAGACATTCATGTTTGAAGTTTGTAACCCCAGTTAGTGGGCTAAAACCCCATGGGGTTGGGGCATGGGTCATTGAAAAGTCATAATTAATATTTTTTAAGCTCCTAAAATCCCTCCCACATTCACTTGTTGAATCCCCTCTCAACTTAATCATTCATACAAATTTTGATCCTCATTTCCTCCTTAGGCATGGGATTCGGGCATCTGAAATAGGTCATCGTGGAATTTTCACTCTAAATTTTTTTCTACGAAGGTTCAGAAGCTGAAATGTTTATGAGGCGAAGCCAAACGCCTGAGGAAGCTATAGTAAAAATTTCAGATCAAGGTGTACAATATTTTTTGAGATATGATCTGTGAAATTTGGGGTTTTTGCAGGCTCCTGAAATTCATCTCAAAGAAGTGACCTTGGTAAAATATTTGTAACTCTCTCTCTGAGTATCGGATTGGAATTCCATAAAACGTGGTAGATATTTCATAGTATGTACTTGTCTCTTTATAAATTTGAGAGCCAAATGAAGAAACAATGACACGTGGCACACCTTACAAGTGCACTCTGCTGAAACAATCCATAATTAGGGCATTGTTGGAGATTGGGCATAAATCTCTCTTGAAGAATCCAAATTGGGCTAGACCTGTGGCATTGGAAAGAAGACTTAGCAGACTACTACAAGACTGAAAATCAGATATCGAGGATCTGAAATAATAGAGATACACCAGATTCAATATTGAGCTCCTAGAGGGCAAGAAAAAGCTAGATCATGTGTTGTCAAGGGTTTCAAAGGACCAAAATTTCTATGGCAGAAAAGCAAAGCAAGGTGCAACAGAGGGTAGCATGACAAAAGTAGCAACCAAGGTGCATAACAGCAGCAAGAAGTTCATCATATGAAGTCTTGAAGTGGGAAGCACTGTATACACTCATTGTAAAGGTATCGTTGTACTTAGTCATTGTAAATACATTATTGTACAAATTGTATTAGTATCTATCTGCCAAGGGTTGAAGAGGTAGAGTTGGGAAGTCTAGGATCATCATTAAGTGGTTGCGTCAAATTTGGGGTTATGGTATAGTACATATTCTTCTTCTACATCATTCTATATCATTGTAAAGTGGACCATTTTCCCTCGTACGGGAGTCCATTTTTCTTTTATTCTTCTTTACAGTGGTAGGGTGGTGCTAGGGTGAGTTATAGCTCATTGGGTGTTGGGGCATATGTTCAGTTGAATACTAAAGAATCTTGAGCGTTGGAGCATCCATCCAGTGGGAGCTTGAGAAGAATGCTTTTCTAGATTCTAGGAAGTTGGAGCTTTAGTTTCAATTGGAGTTTAATATTAAAGAATTATTAGAAAAGCATTAGGTGGTTTTTGTCCCGGAGTGGGTTTCCACCTTAAAAACTGTGTTCATTTGTGTTCCTCTTGTTTACTGCTATAATTGTACAAACAATGATAACAATTGAATATTAACTAGTGTTCTAATTGAAAGGAATATTGATTCACCCCCCCCCCCCCCTTTCAGTATTTCTAAAAAGAAGAAAATATCAACCTGAAAATTACCCTCTTTGAGGGGGAAACATCCTTTACATTACATAAATGAAAAATTCTTAGATGATAAAATGATGAGACCTCCTTAGTATATATAGGATTTTAAGGGGTCACAATATAATTAGAGCCTATATAACAATAATAGTGTAATGACCAATAATAATAATAATAGTGGGCTTCTATGGGGCACAACAATAAGAATATGGGGCCTAAATGGCCACAACAATAATAATAAGGGGACTATGCTAAAAATAACAATAAGGAGGGGTGCACTAGTATCATATATACTTAACGTGTGCTCTCCTTAAAAAAAAAAAATTCCTCAATGCTTGAGAATATTTGGGTTCTTATTTATAAAATTACCATGATCCCATGTGGAATATTCAATGGGTAATTTCTTTTAGTTAATGAGATACTCTGAAATTCATCGATTTCGTAGATGTCAGACTCTTATTTTTGTGACTACCTAAAGCTCCAATACGACTTTTCCTTATTTTTGAAGTTATGGAAATATTGGTTGAACACGAGTATTTTCAATGATAGCTTTCTTTAAGCATAAACCATGGAAAACTGGGTGTAATCGAGAAGATGCAGTCAGCTCCAATTTGTATGCAATAGTACCAAAATTTTGAAACAACTTACAAGGACCAAAATAATTTGGTAATAATTTATTATCCTTTTTAGCTTGCCTAAGGGATATATATTTTTATGGTTGTAGCCGTAAAAATACCTAGTCTCCTACATAAAAATTCTTTCGCTATGATGTTTATATTCATGTTATTTTATTCGATTCTATGCCATAGTGAGGTTATCTTTTAAAATTTGGATAACTTTTTGTTGATGATTGATTTTATTGGACACACTTGAAGCTTAGAAATTTCTCTTAAATATGATTTTATTGAAAATGGATGAGATCCACAAAGTGCCATAAATGGAGTTATTTTTGCAGCATTGTGGAAAGAAATGTTATACCGCCATTCAGCCAAAGCCAACAACTTAAACTATTGTGGTTTTTTATCAGATGCAAATCAATGAGACATCCTTCAAAACATTTTTTCATTATCTTAGTTTTCCAAATAGATTAAGGATGATAAGATGAGTTATGAGCTAATTGAGTACCAAGAAAAGAAAATATTTCCTTCCAAAAATTTCAAGTGAAAGTGGGATCTCTATCACTTACAATAATCTTTGGGTTTCCATGTAACTTTTTAATTTTTTCAATGAATTTAATGGAAATGTTGTTGGCTTTAAAAGGATGAGATAATGAATAAAAGTGTTCATACTTGGTAATTCTATCAACTACCATAATGATGACACTATTTCCTTCGGACATGGGTAAACATTGATAAAATCCATCAACAACACCTCCCAATGTTAACTTGGAATTACTAAACATGGCAATACACCCAAGGTCTTAATTGTATGAACTTTATTTTTTTTGAAAAATAAACATTCTACCACAAACTTGTAAATATCGTATTTCAAGCCATACCAAAAAAGTCTTTCTTGAAATTGCTGTAAGTTTTTAAAAATCTTCAGTGCCCTCCTAAAGGAGAGGTGTGCAATTCCAAAAGAGTATTTCATTTGAGCTAGGAATTATTACATATATATAAGTGACCTTTGCAACATAATGAGTCATTTTCCTAGATAAATGTATGATATGTACCGATATATTCTTCCAAGTTTTGAATTAGTGCTCACATCTCTTCGTCATTCTTCCATTCCTCCCTTTCTTCCTTTAGTGACTCAAGTTGGATAATAGAAATGGAATAGTGAAATTATTCCACACTCTAATGCCTTCTTAAGAGTGCATATGCAATAACATTTTTCTTCCCTTTTTTCTAGATGATTTCATTGTCAGAAAACAACATCTTAGTGACCCATTTTTTCTACTCTTCTGAAGACACTATTTCTTAAAAATGTATTTAAGACTATCATGATATGATTTTCCCTTATAGTGTATTCCAATTAGTTAAGGGCACCATTGCTTTAGAGCATGTAGTATTTGCAACATTTCCTTCTCATAAATAGGTTTGTGGAAATAATTTCCATTTATTGGATGACCTTAAAAAAAATTAGGTCTTCCTTTTTTCATTAAAACAACACCAATTCCTTTTCACAAGCCATCATGTTACACCATAAAGGGTTTTGTGAATTCTAGAGTAGCTAAAACGAGATCTTGGCACATTTCCTCTTTATGATGTTTAACAGACTCAATTTCTTCTAGAGACAAAAAAAAATGTGTATTTCTTCAGTAATATTGTTAGAGGTGTTGTTATTTTCCCATAATTCTTAAAAAACTTGCGATAATAGCTTGTGAACTCGATAAATCCTAGAATATAATTTAGTTTTGTGGGTATTTTCCATTACTTGATGAATTTAATTTTTCTAGCATATACCTTAACAACCTCATGATATACAACGTGACCCAAATATTCCACTTCATGTACCCTGAAGAAATATTTAGATGCTATTTCATACAATTGTTTATCCTCCAATATTTTTAGCAACATGTCAACATGTTGAGCATGATTCTTTCACTGATTATTGTAGATCATTATATCATCAAAAAATACTAAAAAATTTCCAAGGAAGAGTTTGCAAATGGAATTCATGAAACTATAAAATGTGGAAGGTGGATTATTATGGCTAAAAGGAATGTTGAATATTCATAATGATGCTATGAGATTTGAATCTTACTTCTAGAATGTCTTTAGTCTTCATTCTGACTTGACAATATCCTTAGCGAATATCGAGGTTGGTGAAGTAAATTGCACCATGTAATTCATCCAAGAATTTATCCGTGATATAAATGGGAAATTTATGTTTAATAGTGAGCTTCTCGAGCGACATATAGTGAGGACACATATGCCATGATCAATATTTTTTTGTACCAATACTACTTGAGAAAAAAAGAAGTTTGGCTATGTTGTGAAACCAGCTTCAAAAATAGAAGAAAAGAGAGATCAACGGCTTAAAAATAAGCCACTTCGAGGGGGCAACCTCCAATACATTACATAAATGAACAATTCTTGGATGATACAAATGAAAAAGCCTTATTTATGTATATAGGAGTCCATGGGGCCACAATGTAATCCTAGCCGGCCTAGCAATAATAATTTAAGGGCATAATACTAACAATATGGGGGTTATAGGGGTACAACAATAACAATAAGGGGGTTACACTAATGACAATAAGGGACTATACTAGTAATATAGGGACCTAACATGTTCCTCACCTTCAAAAAAGTGTTGTCCTTAACGCTTGAGTAGCTCTAGGTTCTTTTGTATAAGATTCTCATCCTCCCTTGTAGAATCTTCAATGGGTAAGTTCTTCTATTTGATGAGACACTCTGAAATTGATTGATTTTATAGTTGTCGAGTTCTTGTTTCCATGACTACTTCATATTCCAATATGGTTTTTACTTCCTCATCAAGTTTTGGAAATATTTTTTGAACTGGAATTTTTTTCCCTATAACCTTTTTTAAGAATGAAACATGGAAAACTAGATGCACTCATGAAGAAGCAGGAAGCTCCAATTTGTATGCCATAGTACCAATCTTTCGCAGAACCTTGTAAGGACCATACCACTTTGGCGATAATTTATTATCCTTATTTTCTTGCTTGAAAGACATTTGTTTGTATGGTTGTAACCGTAAAAATACCCAGTATCCCACATCAAAACTTCTCTCACTACGATGTTGATCTGCCTATTATTTCATTCAATTTTGTGCCAAATTTAGGTTATCCTTTAAAAGCTGGAGAACTTCTTGTTGATGCTCAATGTGATCCTCCACTGCTTGAACCCTAGAAATTTTCCTTAAAGTACATGTGATGGATGGTGGATGATATCCATAAAGTGCCATAAATGGAGTCATTTTTGCTACAGTATGGAAGGAAGTGTTATACCACCATTCAGTAAGAGGTAACCACTTGACCCGTTGTGCTTTCTTATCAGATACAAGACGACAAATATATCCTTCCAAATATTTATTCACTATCTCTTTTTGACCATCGGATTGAGGATGATAAGATGAGGTATGAGATAGTTGAGTACCCAAACAAGAAAATAATTCTATCCAAACAATTCTTGTAAAAATGGGATCTTTGTCTCTTACAATAATCTTCGGGTTTCCACATAGCTTTTGAATTATTTCCATAAATGCAATAGAAACTATACTCGCTTTAAATGGATTAGATAATGCACAAAAGTGTGCATACTTGGTAAGTATATCAACTACCACCATGATGACACTCCTTCCTTCGGACTTAGGTAAAACTATTATAAAATCCATTGAAATCTCCTCCCAACGTTGACCTAGAATGGATAAAGGTTGTAGAAGACCCGAGGTCTTAATTGTGTCAACTTTATTTTTCTCGAAAGCCAAACATTTCGCCACAAACTTTTGAATATTAGATTTAAGGCCATCTAAAAAAATTTCTTTCTTCACCCTGTGGTAAGTTTTTAAAAATCCTGAGTGTCCTCCTAAAGGAGAAATGTGCAATTCGAAAAGAACCTTTTGTTTTAGTTGAGAATTCTTGCAAATATATCAGCGATCTTTGTACCATAGGGAACCATTTTTCCAACTCAATGTATCAGATGTACTAGGATCTTGCTACAAATTTTGAATGAGAGTTCACACTTCTTCATCCTTCTTCCATTCATCCCTTGGTTTGGTTATCCAATTTGGTTGGATAATTGAAATGGCACAAAGAAATTCTTCCACCTCTTCATCCTTTCTTGAGAGTGCATCTGCAACAACATTTAGCTTCCATTTTTTGTAGATTATTTCAAATTCATAACCCAACATCTTTGTGACCCATTTTTGCTTCTCTTTTGAAGATATTCTTTGTTCCAAAAAGTATTTAAGACTATCATGATATGTTTTTACCTTGAAGTATATTCCCATTAGGTAAGGTCTCCATTTATTTTATGCATGTAGTATTGCCAGCATTTCCTTCTCGTAAATAGCCTTTTGTAAATACTTTCGTTTGATTGAACGAATTTAAAAAAAAATGGGTCTTCCTTCTTGCATTAAAACAACACCACTTCCATTTCCTGAGGCATCACAATCCACAATAAAAAAAATTTGGATGTCTGGTGTAGCTAAGACTAGTGCTAGGCACATTGCTTATTTAAGATGTTTAAAAGCCTTAGTTGCTTTAGGAGTCCATGAAAATGCATCTTTCTTTAATAATTTTATTAGAGGTGTTGCTATTCTTCCATAATTATTCACAAACTTGTGATAATACCCTGTTAACCCGAGAAATCCATGCAACTGCTTTATGGTTGTGGGGAATTTCCATTCCTTAATGGCTTTAGCTTTGTTATGGTCTACCTTAACACCCTTCTGAGATACAATATGACCAAGATATTCCACCTCTTGTACTCCAAAGAAACATTTGGATGTTTTTGCATATAATTGTTTGTCCTCTAATAGTCTGAGCACCCTGTAAACATGTTGAACATGATCCTTCCAAGACCGACTGTAGATTAATATATCATCAAAAAATACTAGCACAAATTTAGTAAGGAAGGCTTTGAAAATGGAATTCATCAAACCTTGAAATTTAGAAGGTGCATTGGTAAGGCCAAAAGGCATGAACAAAAATTCATAATGACCCTCATGAGTTCGAAATCTTGCTTTTAGAATATCTTTAGTCTTCATTCTAATTTTATGATATCCTGAACAAAGATCCAACTTGGTAAAATAAATTGATCCATGTAATTCATCCAATAATTCATCAATCACAGGAATGGGAAATTTATCTTTAATAGTGAGCTTACCGAGCTCCCTATAATCCATACACATGTTGAATCTTTAGTTAATCCAAGAGGGATGGCGGGGGGGTGAATCAATTTAACACATACATGAACTTTTAAAAAATTTCACAAAGCTTATTTACAACTTCATTTTATAACCAACTTAATATGTGGATTGTCTTAATATGTAGCAGCAAGTATTAAGTTAATGTGACATTAAACTTATTATGAGAGAAGTAAACATTAAGAATATTAGATAGAATATATCAGCACATAGGAAACACACACAGAGACAGTAGATATAAGTGGAAACCCATAAGGCGATAAAACCACATCTTATTATTGTTGTGATGCAAAGGAAAGCTCCAACTCCCTTTCACCACTGTTTTCTACAGGCACCAACCTACAGGAGGCTCCAACCTCAGTCAACTACAACTGACAACTATCAAGCTTCAACTTCATAGGGAAGCTCCAACTTCCTCAATTTATCAAAAGAAAATTGTTGTTGATTTACCTTAGATATCAGCTCTGTTTCGTAGCATCTCTTTCTGCTCTTCCTTTTTCTTGTCTTCTCTCCTCAATTATTCATACTCTGCTTCCTCTAACTTCACTCCAACTCTTTATGCATATCAAGTCGATTTCATTTATAGAGATTTCCTTATGACTGTTTGTATCCCTCAGGAATTTGGAAGTGGATAGCCATACCTCTTAGCCATCTGCCTTCTCATTTCTTTTCCAGCTCACTCAGAAAAATATAACTATATGTTCTAATTTTAATATTACAGTGGGTTGATTCTTTGCCTCCGGAGACTTGCCAATGCATCACAAACAATATAAAATGAATTACAACATATTCATTCACACTTTCAGTTACACACACCAATTTCACTCAGCTCATTTTCTAGATTTTGGCTTTACTGGTTTTGTTTTTTTTGCTGCTGTTGAGTGATTATTTTGCATACTTTGGTTTACCTCTATCATGCCCACATTTACATCCCTGTGTATATTCACCTTTTCACTGCAATTGTGTGTCTGCTGTATATATATAATCGTGTCACAATAAATACAACTGCTAGATTTAAATCTGCGCAATTCACATAAAGCAGCCCCCTTTAACATCAATGAATAATTATCAATGTATTAACCCTTTGTGGAACCCACATGCACTTCCAGTTTTACCCAGATAAATTTAAATCTCATAGAGTCTATCATTATGCAGAAGCTTTAATTTTTTTTTTTGCTTCAGACCTGGAGTTTACAACTTTATCGTTAAGAACCATATGATAACATCCGCCTTACAAAGATTCGGATCAATCAATCAAAACTTTGGAACAAGACTTAATGTATTCGAGCCCACAATATTTGACTTATATGTTTGCCAATGCGATGAATTAACCAATGTTTATAAACCCAAACAATCAACCTAGTTTCAACTTTCTCTAGCGATGGTTCCGATGCGATTTGTTCCTTTGCAAATGTTCTGATGTGATTATTTTAACTCCGATGCGATTGATGAGGGTCCCACCGTATAATATTTCACTTGTTTTAAACCCAATGTATCTTCATTATGCATATATATACCTTTATATAAAGCCACATTATGACTCTATAGATATGATGTGCCAGCACATAAACCTAATTATACAAGGTTCGGCTCTTGGTTCAATTAACCTCGTACACCACATTAACTTTTGAATTAACACCTGTGATATTAAAAAATGATTCGAGACCTTTATACAAACCCACAAGCGCTTATAACATTTCAACCATGGCTTATAATGTTAACACAAATTTTTTATATTGCATTGCGTTTCACTAGCCCCACACATAACTTTTCAATAGAGTTAAAACTGCCAGCATACCTTGGCTTATCCTTCGTGCAAGTCATCATGCAACTACCATGTGATCTTCCTCTCTCCAGATTGAACGATGCTCATTGGTATCGCATTTTTCCAAAGCCGTAACCTTAATACACAAGACTTACACGATGACGTGGGTCCCAATGGTTAATTCACCCCTCGCATCTGACAACAGACAACTTATCGCTCTGCAAACTTCAATCCAACGGTCCTTACTGGTTTTCAAAAATTTTATTGGTACGAGGGTTCATACTTCAAACTTGCGCGAAAAAATTTATTTTATAAAACCGCCAGAGGACACATGTCCTGCTTCGACGCATATTGTGTTTTTATTTCACATACCACTTACCGCTTTATAAAAGTCTGAACCTATTGGTTTTGTGGCCCTCCAGTTTTACTATTTATGATCAGGGTTCTGCTTATAGTCATGGTTCCACTCCAATAAAAACTTTGTCCCTTCGTTATATACATATATCCTTTGTTCAAACTATACTATGTAAACCTTGTTTCATTGTTATTTTAATATAACGCTACCATAAGGTTTAACACTTGAATCTATTATATTATTTATTATTAAACGCTTGGTTCCATTACCCTTAGGGTTCTGTCTTGGTTTCATTGCTTTCAATGTTTTCGTTGCACTCTTGGTGTTTTTTCATGCTAAACTGACAGTTCTAACAGTAATTATAATGCGCATTCCAGGTTTGTATTTCGCATTCTCCGAAGCCCTTATTTTGTTTATGTATGAAAGCTGCCATAGTCTGTTGCCTTGCATTCTTTCATTTTGTCACTATACATATCTTGTCACTGTATTTCCTCTTTGTGTGTAGTTTGCTGCCCAACATTCTCTCATTCTGTCTCTACGAGCCTTATTTCTGCAGCTATAGTGTAATTAACTTCTCACTCTATTTTCTTCATGCTCCCTCTCTACATATCCTGTCACTATATTCTCCTTAGCCTCTGCTGTTGTCCTTTTCCATCATTGAAAACACTTATAATAGTCTCCCCCTTTGGCATTGATGGAAATAACATTACCCTATCTGTTTTAACATATTCTCTGTCCATAGCTTTTCCTCCCCCTTTGACATCAATGGCAAAGGGTTCATATTCTGATCTTGAGGACCTATTCCATGCTCTTTGTGGCATTCCTTGTTAACTGATCTCCCCCCTGGAATAATGTTTTCTTTTTTGTTATCCCCCTGGAGTGAAAATTTATTTTTCTTTTAGATAGTAGTATCTGAAGACACTACCCCTATTTTGTTTCTTAGATATTCGAATGGCTCTCTAGCAAGAGGTTTTGTGAATATATCTAATGTTTGTTCTTTTTTTGACACATATTCCAACTTTACTAGCTTCTTTGCTACTTGTTCTCTTAGAAAATAGTACCTGATTGGGATGTGTTTAGTTTTTGAATGAAGTACAGGATTTTTTGAAATACTTATAGCACTTGTATTATCACATTTGATAGAGATTGGCTCATCAATGCTTACCTTCATGTCTTGGAGGGTTTGCTTCATCCACATGACTTGTGTGCAACATGTTGCTGCTACTATGTATTCTGCTTCTGCTGTAGATAGAGAGATAGATGTTTGTTTCTTGCTTAGCCATGCCACTAGACTTTATCCTAGATAGAATTCACCTCCTCTTGTGATTTTCCTGTCATCTACACAGTTGGCCCAATCTGCATCTATGTATGTTGTTGAAGTGAAGCTTTTTCCTTTTGGATACCATAGTCCATACTGTGCAGTTCCTTGTAGATATCTGAATCTTCTTTTGACTGCTGGAAGGTGATTTTTTTTAGGTGTTGTTTGATATCTACCCACAAGTAATACTGCCAACATAATGTCTGGTCTAAATGATGTTAAGTATAGTAGAATTCCTATCATGGATCTGTAGTGTCTTTGATCTATATCAACAGATCCATCATCAGCACATAGCTTGCATCTAGTGACCATGGGAGTTGACACAGGTTTGCAGTCTTCCATTTTGAACTTTTTCAACAGCTCTTTTAAGCATTTTTCTTGCAAGATGAATGTACCTGTGTTATTTTGCTGAATTTGAAGACCTAAGTAGAAGGTGAGCTCTCCAATCATAAACATATCAAACTCTGATTTCATCTTTTTGGAAAATCCATTTGCTAGCTCATCTTTATTTCTTCCAAACATAATGTCATCAACATATACTACCACAATCAGGAGTTCATTTTCATGGGCTTTTATGTATAGATTGTTTTTTACTCCTCCTCTCTTAAAGCCTTGTTTTTGCAAGTACTTATCTAGCCTAGAGTACCAAGCATGAGGAGCTTGTTTTAGTCCATGTAGAGCCTTCTTTAGTCTGCACACATAGTCTTCTTTGTCTATTAATGAGAAACCTTCTGGTTGTTCCATGTAGACTTCTTCTTCTAGATCTCGATTTAGAAATGCAGATTTCACATCGATTTGATATACGTTGAAGTCTTGGTAGCATGCAAAGGCCAGAAACATTCTAATAGCTTCCATTCTGGCTTCAGGGGCAAATGTTTCATCTCAATCAAGTCCTTCGATTTGTGAATATCCTTTGCAAACAAGTCTGGCTTTATTCCTGATCACCTGTCCTTTCTCATTCATTTTATTTTTGAATACCCATTTAGAGCCTATGACATTTTTCTCAGTTGGTCTAGGCACTAATTCCCAGGTGTTTTTCTTCTCAATCTGGTCCAATTATTCATTCATAGCATTCAACCAATACTTGTCCTTGCTGGCTTATTTACAATCTTTGGCTCTATTTGTGATAACATGGCTATGTATACCTCTTCTGTCTGTTCAGTTAGCTGCCTTATTGTTTGGAATCCTACACTCTTTTCTCCAATGATATGATCTTCTGGATGGTTCTTTTCAGTGTATCTTGAGGGGGATTTCGAGCTCAGTTCAACATCTCCTGTTGTCTTGCTTGTTTCATCATCATCTTGGTTTTCTTCATCATTATTGTCTGAAGGACTGCTGCAATCTATACTTCTTGTCTTGTTTGGAAGTTCTTCATCAAATCTTACATCAATGCTTTCTACAATTCTTCGAAGAATCTTGTTGTAGCACCTATAACCTTTACTCTTGGATGCATATCCTAGAAATATCCCTTCATCTGCTCTTGCATCAAACTGTTGGGAAAAATACTGAGAGGGGGGGGGTGAATCAGTATTTAGGGCAAGCTAAAACTTTTTACTTTTTCATGCTCTAAAACCCATACGCTACTTTTCTGAAACCAACTAGCGTATATACGCAGATATCCTTCATAAAACTCGCGTATACATAGAGATCTAATTATGCCATTAGTTCTTCACTTATACCATTATTCATTCATTAGATGTTCTATAAACAAGAAACATGCGTAAGAACAATGAACCATCACACAAAGCATCACACATGAACACTGTGATTTTTTAGGTGGAAACCCAAGTCGGAGAAAACTACCGTTGCAGTTGCTCAGCCTTCATTATTTTATTATAGAGAAAACATATTACAACATATGTGGCCGGGTGTAGACTCTACCAAAGATGAAGAACCTACACTTACGCTCGTTTTACCACTGTCCTGAAGGGAGCTCCAACCCCCGACTCTCGTTTACCGCCTCTCCTGAAGGGAGCTACACCTCCGATCTCGCACTAGCCCCCACTGGAAGGGAGGTACGACTTCTGCCTCGCTTATCAAACACCGAAGGGAGCTTCAACCCCCGACTCTCACTACAACCTCAAGACTCTATGGACCATGTTTCATCAATTTTCACACTCGGATCCAAAGCATCCTTTTAGGACACCACTATGGTGCCACGTTTCATCATATTTTCAGACTGGACCCTTTCCATACTTTTAAGCACAGTCAACCATGAAACAGATACATATAACTTACTGACAGATATCAGTAAACCAGCAGAACAGATCAGACATTTCTTACCACAAACTTCAGCAACCCTAGTTTGCATACGTGCTTTCCTTCTTCTGATGTCGCGTATATACGCGCTTCCGTTCACATAAACCAGCGTATACTTCTGTACATATTACAGATCCAATTTCATTGCACATACGCGCTTTCTCTTCAGCGAAGCCGCGTATATACGCGCTTCCTCTTTGACGAACTAGCGTATGGTTCTTCAGACTTTTATGTCATTGCATACTTCTTCAGATCAGATATTCAGTTCAGATTCAACCCTTTACTTCAGACAGATGTTCGCCTCATCACAGATCTAATCACTCCATAAATAGATCTAGTAGATACAAATACATTTCAGATCGAGATCCCCTTCTTCATCATTTTCTTCATTGGTGCATCATAGATTCGGATCTATCATCAAGCCTTTACCCTTTCCATACAGATATACTTCACAGCGAAGTATTCATTCAAGCTCAGACATCTTGAACCCACACTCATGATTTTCACAATGAATTTCTTCTATTTATATAGGTTTACCCTTTTTCAATACCATGAGCCCCTTTTCAATATCATGAGCTTCAAAACAATACCATGAGCCAAAAACACATTAATTCCGATGGTATTCCTAGACGGGGTCACATAGACGAATCATTACTCAATACAATGGGTCAACACCATGGTGGTTACCCCTGTTTTTGCACTTTATGAGCGCTTTTGCCCATACGCTACTTGGCACGTTATTTCCCGCGTGCATACGCAACTTATCCTAGACAAATCCGCGTATGCCTTGAGACATACTCCTTTCATCATAGATCTAGCACATGCTGAATTCCTTTCTTCATTACCTTCTGTACTCATTGTAGATACATCAGATTTACATCATTCAGCAAGTTTATCAATACATAATCTATCAAGCACAACTTCATCAAGTGGGTTGCCATTCAAGGACAACACTCTACATCATATTGTCAACAATATATCACATCAGATTTACATCATTTACCAAGTCCATCAAGTCAAGAATAACTTCATCAGTGTATTTCCATCAAGGACAACACATGCCAACAATCTCATGTCTTCATCTTTCATTCAAGGTTGCCATCAAGGACAACACTGCATCATATACATAACAATCTCCCCTTTGGACTTGATGGCAACCACGATGGTGTTTGATCACCACAAATGAGCAGGGGTACATTAAGAATACAATGACACCATGTCACTCTTCCCCATTCTTCGACACCATTCTTCTCTCATTCAAACACAATGTCAAAACTAACACACTTCCCCCCTCTTTCTCCCTGCGAGAAGAAGCTAAGCCTCCGCATATCCCATATATACCGAAGTTACCATGCTCCTCCTGAGTTCATGTTGAATGTTCAAACATATTTTTCAAGAACGATGACTCTATGAAATTCCTATCACCAATGACTCATACTTACATCAAAGATCCATCCAAGTGGATTTACATATGATACTCAACTACCCAACCAAGTGGGTTTACAAATTTGACTCAGCTACCCAACCAAGTGGGTTTACAAAATTTGACACAGCTACCCGACCAAGTGGGTTTACAAATTTATCAAGTCCTTACATGACTGAATATTACAAATTTATATCATGGATCTCTACATGACCTTTTTATCCAACTACAAATATAACTTTAAGACCAACACCAGAAAGTCCTCAAGAAAGAGAACATATTTCAGAACCATCATAATGCCAATAATGCATTATACTCAGCAAAGCTAATGCTCCCCCTGAATCTGTGAATCCAAGCAACCTTTCCATATGACTAAGGCTCCCCCTTAGTTTGTGCATCCTAAACACTTTTCCCAACAAATCATCAAGGCATCTTTATCAAAACATTAGAAATAGAATTATGAGAACTGGAACACCACCAGAGATACCAAACAGTATCAGAGATACCAAACAGCACTGCAGCTATGCTGAAGAGAGCTGACTCCAAACAGAAAATTGTCAGCAATCAGACATACGTGGTTTTCTATGCATGAACTCGTGTATATACGCGACTGTGTTTTAGGAAATCCGCGTATCCAATGCCATATTCTATATTTTAACCAGATCTGATCTTCTGTGAGAAAAAGACAGTGTTCAGCTTCTTTCTGAGATATTTGAATGCTTCCCTGGACTACAGATAGATAGAACAGTGTAGTTGTGTCTTCAAGCATCATCCACCAGTTGTAGCATAAGCACATTAGTAACCAAGCCTTCAGATTCTTTGCAGCATCAATACAACCTTTCCAAGAGAGATTATCATACCAGAACAAAATTTTCAAATATGTGTCAAGCAATCATTCATGTGGTCCAATATCATCAAGATCTTCAAGATTTAACATGAAGTAGCATATGTAGGAAAAAGATCTCAACCATAGTACCAAACTTTGCATGATCTATTCTTATCTTTGAATCATAAGACTTCCAATTCATCCATGTGTGAGCACAAAAGGTACTTTTCAGCAAACAAGGCTCAAAATATCATCATAATAAACCATGTACCAAGCCATCATCATTTGAGCATGAGTATTACAATGGCCAAAGAATAAGCAGTCATAGTGCCAACAATGCAATCATTAGTATTCAACCTGCTGCTCCCCCTAAACTAGTGCTCCTCCTTAACTAGTGCAACCTGAATACCTTTATCAACAAGTCATCAGCAACAATCTCTGCATGATCTGTCCTTATCTCAGCAACAAATACTATTCATCATCAAGCAACCAGGACTCATCCATAATCTTCAACATAAGTAACCAAGTATCATGTCATCATTATTTAAAAATGAGAAATTAAGCTGATATAGAGTCAATAATACAGTTATTAACAATCAGACTGTTACTCCCCCTGAGCCTCTGCTCCAGATCTTCAGCTAGCATATACATTCTCTTATCATCAATGCATACGCGACTGTGTCTGATGAAACTCGCATGTATACGCGACTTTTGTTAATATAACCCGCGTATGGAAAGTGAAGCATAGAAAATTTTCATCTTCCTTCATTTCCTCCTGAGTTTGTACCTCTTGTACCTGTCCTTTCCACATCAGATGCGCTATCAGAAGTAAACATAACCAGAATAATCAAATCAACCATGAGATTCATCATGCATTTCTCCCCCTGTGATGATACATTACTAAATCTCATAATGTATCCCATATCATTCCTGCAGTCAAATAAGAAAAGTCAGCTTCAGAAGCGGATGACTGCAGTAGGGTCAGAATTCCCTAAGTTTCTGATCGGTTCTCCATCTTTTTCCAAACTTGCTTGAACTTCCTAACTGTGTGCTAAAAGTTGTCCACTTTCTCAGATCTGTTCAACCTGCATTCCTTTTCTACATGTCCATACTTGTTACAGAAATAACATCTCATGTGTCTAGAGAAATAAGCATAAGAATCATAATGAGTATTTCTAATCTTCCTCCTTTTACAATCAGCTGCTTTATGTCCATACTTGTTACATGAAAAACAATATCCCTTGAAGAAACCAGAGTACCTTTCTATGTAGGAACTGTTTGTTTGAGGCTGAAATGATCTGCTCCTGCAATTTTCTGCAACATGCCCATGATTATGACATTTAAAGCATTCAACTTTATTGACTAAATTCCTTTGAGATTTCATCATTGTTGGTTGACCTTTTGTCTCTTTCAACACTTCAGGTTTTGCATTGTCATCCTCTAAATTTTTAGCACTTCCTTGTGAGCTAGATTCTCCTTTAACAGTTTCTTGGAAACCAAGACCAAGTTTGATAGCAGGAGACCTTTGATTACTCAGAATGTTGTCCAAAACGTTAGTACTATCTTGCAACCTCAAAAGTTTAACCTTTTCTTCTAATTTACCTTTGAGAATGTTTACTTCAACCTCCAAGGCTTGACATTGCTTTGTCATGCTTTCTTCTTTCCTTCTTCCATATTCTACTTGATCCTTCAGATTTAGAATCTCTTCTTTCAACCAATTTTCGTTTTCTTCACATGTTTGTTGCAGCTCTTCATTCCTCTTATTTGATTTTTCCAGATCTTCTTTGAGAGAGATGATTTCTGCTTCAAGGCCTTCCTTTTCAAATGTTTTTAGAGGTTCCTCATTCTTCTTACTTGATGCTTCAAGATCTACTTGCAGAGAGATGATTGCAGCTTCAAGTCCTTCATTCTTCTTGCTTGATTTTTCGAGATTTGCATTTTGATCGTTGATTTCTTCTTCTAGTTCTTTAATTCGATTGGATGCATAAGTATGAAACCTTTGATACTTGTCCACCTGTCCATTCAGCATTTCTATTTTATCTTTCATTTGAGAGATCATCTCATTGTAGATAGAATCTTTCTTATCAGTTTCCTTTTGTTGTTCTTCAACTTTTATCTTGATAGCTTCTTTTAGATCCACAACTTTACTTTCACTATCTTCACCATTCATAGTACCAATGAGACAATTAGGACCCCAATCACTATCTGATTCAATTTCTGCTAACCATGTTTTTTGAGAGATCTCCTTGTTTCGAGTAGACTTCTTCTTTTGCTTCTTTGCCATGAGCACTTTCAGATCATGGTCAGAATCTTCTTCATCTTCACTGGACACTTCATCATCATCTTCATTTGCATAGAAACTCTTCCTCTTTTCAAATTGTTTCCCTTTACCATGTTTTTATCTATAAGGAAATTTAGCAGCATAGTGACCAACTTTTCCACACTCAAAACATTTGAAGGGAAGCTTACCTTTGAATCTTCCAGTGCCTAGTTGGAGTTTTCTCACAAAATTCGCTTCTTCTTCTTCGGATATATAGATGGTTTCTTTGACAACTTCCTTTTCCTTTCCTTTTGCAGACACCTTAAAATCAACTTCTCTAATTTGAGAAGGACCTCCTTGTATCATTTCAAAAGCAGTCAAAATACCATGTAATTGAACAATAGTAAGAGTTTGCAGATCTTGCCTTTCTTCAATAGCTGAAACTTTAGAATCAAATCTTGAAGTCAAGGATCTTAAGAAATTTTCTACCAGAGTAGTATCAGTTATGGTTTCACCCAAATTTCTCATCTGATTTACAATATCATCTAGACGGAGAAAGAAACTGGCAATACTTTCATCACTATGCATCATCAAATTTTCATATTCAATTCTAAGAGTTTGGAGTTTTTCACTTTTTACCTTTGTGTCTCCTTCATAGCTCAGAATGATTTTGTCCCATATTTATTTTGCTAAATGTAGCTGCATCACTTTAGCAAATTCTGATTCAGAAATGCTTCCTAACAAGACATTCACTGCTTTGGCATTGATTTCATACTTCTTCCTTCCTGCTGCATCGGTAGGAATACTTGCTGGGTATTGATAACCTTCTTCCACGATTGCCCATACATATTGATAACCTTCTTCCACGATTGCCCATACATCTGCACCAAGACTTTGCAGATATGCTTTTGTTCGTACCTTCCAGAATATCAGATTTCTTCCATTGAATAGAGGTGGCTTTATAGACATTACTCCTTCTTGACTTCCCATTGTGACGGATCTCCTTCAAGCGATCAAGCTTCTGCAGAAGGACCTCCTCTGATACCAATTGTTGGGAAAAATACTGAGAGGGGGGGGTGAATCAGTATTTAGGGCAAACTAAAACTTTTTACTTTTTCATGCTCTAAAACCCATACGCTACTTTGCTGAAGCCAACTAGCGTATACACACGGATATCCTTCATAAAACTCACGTATACACAGAGATCTAATTATGCCATTAGTTCTTCACTTATATCATTCCATCATTCATTCATTAGATGTTATATAAACAGTAAACATGTGCAGTAAGAACAGAATAAACCATCACACAAAGCATCACACATGAACACCAGGATTTTTAGTCCCAAACCCCAGAAGTCGGGAAAGTCACCATTGTAGTTATAGGCCTAGCATATTTTATTATAGAAAACATATTGTATATATGGTGGGACTCTACAAACCTTTGTTTCCCTGGCTGGTTGCCGACCTCTCCTGAGAGGGCTACGGCCCAAGTCTCGTTTACCGGCCTCACGGAAGGGGCTAAGACCCCCTGCTCTCGTTTGGCCTCACAGAGGAGCTTCAACCTATTTGAAGGCTACATCCTCGGCACACTCTATGGACCACGTTTCATCAATTTTCTGTGGATCTTAGCATCCTTTAGAAACAAAATGCTAAAAGCACAGACACGTTTCAGTACATATTTCGATGGACCCTCCTTGCTTATACGATCCAACCATAAACGAGATACAACCAACTCAACGCGAGATATCAGTAAACCAGCAGAACAGATCAGACATTTCTTACCACAGACTTCAGTAAACCCTAGTTTGCATACGCGCTTTCCTTTCACTGATGTCACGTATATACGTGCTTCTGTTCACATAAACCAGCATATACTTCTGTACATATTACAGATCCAATTTCATTGCGCATACGCGCTTTCTCTTCAGCGAAGCCGCGTATATACGCGTTTCCTCTGCGACAAACTAGCATATGGATCTTCAACCATTACAGAGTTGCATACTTCTTCAGATCAGATATTCAGTTTAAATTCAATCCTTTACTTTAGATATATGTTCGCCCCATCACAGATCTAATCACTCCATAAACAGATCTAGTAGATACAAATACATTACAGATCTAGATCCCCTTCTTCATCATTTTCTTCATTGGTGCATCATAGATTCAGATCTATCATAAAGCCTTTACCCTTACCATACAGATATACTTCACAGATAAGTATTCATTCAAACTCAGACATCTTGCACCCACACTCATGATTTGCGCAATGAATTTCTTCTCCTTATATAGGTTTACCCTTTTTCAATACCATGAGCCCCTTTTTCAATACCATGAGCCCAAAACTTCATTACTTCCGATGGTATTCCTGGACGGGGTCATTTAGACGAATCATTACCCAATACAATGAGTGTCTATGAGTGGTTACTGTGAGTTACTGCTTTAACAGCGCTTTGCCTCGCAGCAGCACGTGCTACTACCAGCGTATCTGTGAGCTCTCTAGGCTTAAATCACACGTAATACTGTCGAGACATACTCTTTTCATCATAGATCTAGCACATATTGAATTCCGTTCTTCATTACCTTCTGTACTCTCTGTAGATAAAACAGGTTCATCAAAACATATTCTATCAAGCACAACTTCATCAACTAAGTTGCCATCATCTTCATCAGGTGGGTTGCCATTCAAGAACAACTCTCTACATCATATTGTCAACAAACATCATATCACATCAGATTTACATCATTTACCAAGTCCATCAAGTCAAGAATAACTTCATCAGGTGTATTTCCATCAAGGAGAACACATGCCAACAATCTCATGTCTTCATCTTCATTCAGTGGGTTGCCATCAAGGACAACACTCTGCATCATATTGCCAACACAAACTTCCCTAGATTTTCATCATTATTCTTTATATAAAACTTGCTTCCAAAGACTCTAAAGTGCTTTATTGAAGTTGGTTTACCATGCCATAGTTCAGAGGGAGTCTTGTCACTGCTTGGCCTTAAATGAGCTTTGTTAAGGATATGCATAGCTGTGTGTACTGCTTCTACCTAGAAGGTTTGATGAGTATTACTCTCTTGCATCATGGCTCTGGAAATTTGTTGTACAGACCTGTTTTGTCTCTCTGTTACTCCATTCTGTTGAGGTGTCCCTACAATAGTAAATTGTTGCTTTATACCATGTTCATTACATAGGTCTGCAAAGTCATAATCTGTGAATTCACCTCCTCTTTCTGATCTAATGCATTTTAGCTTGCATCCTATTTGATTTTCTACTAATGATTTGAATATCTTAAATTTCTCCAGCGCTTCTGATTTATTCTTGAGAAATGTAACCCATGTCATTCTAGAGAAATCATCTATTATCAGCATGAAGTAGGATTCTCCACTTGGTGTTTTAGTTCTTGTAGGTCCACACAGGTCCATGTGTACAAGCTGGAGTGGTCTTCTTGTTGGTAGCTCATCTTTGGCCTTAAAGGATGTGTAGGTATATTTGCCTAATTGACAAGATTTGCATATGGTATTTGAAGGCCTCTTTATTTCTGCCATATCTCTGACAGCTTTCTTCTTGCTCAGTCTTATAATATGGTCGAATTTAATATGTCCCAATCTCCTATTCCATAACCATGACTCCTCAAGTTTGCTAAGATGGCATGCTTCGTCCTCCTCCTTCACATTGTAGACATTAATCTCTATTGGAACCCCTTTGAGCAGAGTCTTTCCTATGGTGCTTGGTCTGACTTCACAGTCTTGTGCTCTAAAAATAACTTCACAGCCTTTATCACACATTTGACTGACACTCAACAAATTTGCTTTCAGCTCATCTACAAATAGTACATCTTGGGTCTTACCTATGTCGTTATCTAGGCTAACTGAGCCTTTACCTTTGATTTTTCCTGATTTATCATTGCCAAAAGTAACATTACCATATTTATTTTCATCAAAAGTTGTAAACTTGCTTCTATCTCTAGTCATATGTTTTGAGCAGCCATTGTCCAAATACCATTGGCTTTTCAGGTCTTGAGCAGTTAGAGCCAGGCCACATTTATTCACCTTCCTTCTCCACTGGAAGCATCCTTTTGTTTGGTATCTTTTGTGAGGTGATAAAACCCATCCTCTAAGAGGACATTTGGAAGACATATGTCCAATTTTATTACATACACAACATTTGATCATAATTTTCGTACAATTGTGAGTATGAGTAAAATCTCCTTGATTCATGAACCTTCTTGAGGTGTTGAACATCAATCTTTGTCCATATTTTCTGCACTCAATGATTTTATGGCCAAATTATTTACAATAAAAACAGTAACCATAGAAATAATTTGCATACCTGATGTGAGGTTTTCTTCTCCATTTGTTTTCTTGAGACAACCTCTTCACTGTTGTATCCTTTGTTGGTTTGAATTACTCCTCCTTGTATGACAGTATGCAGCAATGTGTCCCAGCTTGTGGCAGACATAACAGGTGGTATTTTTCATAGGAGGGAAGAATATCCTTTGATGGCTTCCAAATTTGACATACTCAGGGGTATATGATCCCTTGTCTATTGTCTGAGTATTTACTCCATTCTTTTTTATTAGAGGTTTCTTCTAGTTTCTATCTCCTTCATTGCATGTTTATTTTTTTATAGGAATGATTTGAGTTGCTTCATCAGCCTTCTTTGCTTTTACAAAAATAATATGTTTGTTTTCCTTTTCTTTTCCTTTACTTGATTCTCATTCATAGCCTATCTTAGTTTTTATCAGAGGAGATCTTTGAGCATCCAGGATTTCGTTCAACTTACCAGAGCTTGTTGTTTGAGAAGAATTTATAGACACTTTTCTTTTAGCATGTTCTAATTTCTTCCTTAGACATACCACTTCTTCTTCCAAATTTTCTTGTTCCTGAGTTTTATGCTTGATTTTCTTAAGTAGCACATCTTCTATCTTCTTGGCTTCTTCAATCTCTATCTTCAGTTGAATGAGGACTTCTAAATTATGTTCTTCTTGTACATACTTGAGGAGAATGTCTTTTTGTTTTCTAGACTTCAGTTTGATTCTATCAATCTGCTCCAGGGAACTTCTTAGCTCCGCCTCAAGGTCAACTTCACCTTCTTCTTCATCTTCTAGAAGGAGTCCTTCAAGTTATTTTATGACCATCAATAAAAATTCAGAGGTTCCTTTTTCACTTGAGGGTTCATCTGAGTCTTCAGAGGCACTGTTGTGTTGTTGAGCATAGAAGGATTTTCTATTGAATTTCTTTCCTTTCTGCCAGTTCTTTGATGTAGTTTTATCTGATTCTTGAGCATGATTCCTTGCTTTCTTATGAGGACACTTAGCAGCATAGTGTCCAACTCTTCCACAGTTAAAACATTTGAATGGAAGTTTAACTTTATATTTACCTGAGCCTTTATCCAGTTTCTTGACAAAATTAGTCTCTTCTTCATCAGAGCAAGAGCATATGTCTTCCTTTTCTGCTTTCTTCTTTTCTGTTTTAAAAGATCCCTCCCTCGCACATTGCTTCCTTTGTGGGTGTCTCATCTCATAGGCTGTTATATTTCCAAGTAACTGGTTCATGGTTAAGGTTTCCCAATCAGCTGTTTCTTATATGGTAGAAACCTTGGGGTTAAAGCTAGATGGGAGAGATCTTAGAATATTTTGTACAATTACACATTCTAGTATAGTTTCTACAAGAGATTTAATATTATTCACAATTTCTGGAACTCTTAAGAAGAAGCTACCAATATCTTCATCATCATTCATTTTCAAATTTTCAAATTGAGCTCTATATACTTGAAGTTTGGCTATCTTTACCTTTTTATTTCCCTCATGGATGTTTTCAAGAGTGTCCTACATTTCTTTGGCAATTTTGTTGTGCATTACTTTGATGAATTCAACCTCACATAGTCCATTGATGGCCTTTCCATTGGCTACAAATCCTTGTTTAGCTTCTTTCTCTGGATCAATTTCCTTTGGGGCATATCCAAATTCCAAAGAAGCCCAAACTTCTATTCCTAGAGACATTATGTATGTTCTCATTTTGATTTTCCAGAAGGCATAATTAGCACCGGTGAAAAAAGGGGCTTTATTGATTGAGCTTCCTTCTTGGCTAGCCATTCTAGGAACCTAGGATTTCCTTTTAGTGGTTAAAATGGTACAAAAGGAACTGCTCTGATACCAATTGTTGAATCTTTAGTTAAACCGAGAGGGGGGGTGAATCAGTTTAACACATACATGAGCTTTTAAAACTTTTCACCAAGCTTATTTACAACATAATATTATAGCCAACTTAATATGTGGACTATCTTAATATGTAACATCGAGTATTAAGTTAATGTGACATTAAACTTATTATGAGAGGAGCAAACATTAAGCAGATTGGATAGAATATATCAGCACATAAGCAACAGACACAGAGACAATAGATATAAGTGGAAACCCATAAGGGGAGAAAACCACATCTTATTATTGTTGTGATGCAAAGGCAAGCTCCAACTCCCTCTCACCACTGTTTTCTGTAGGCACCAACCTATAGGAGGCTCTAACCTCAGTTAGCTACAACTGACAACTATGAAGATTCAACTTGATAGGGAAGCTCCAACTTCCTCAATTTATCAAAAGAAAATTGTTGCTGATTTACCTTAGATATCAGCTCTGTTGTGTAGCATCTCTTTCTGCTCTTCCTTTTTCTTGTCTCCTCTCCTCAATTCTTCATACTCTACTCCCTCTAAATTCACCCCAAAACTCTTTATGATATCAAGGTGATTTCATTTATAGATATTTACCTATGGTTGTTTGTATTCCTCAAGAATTTTGAAGTGGATAGCCATACCTCTTAGCCTTATGCCTTCTCATTTCCTTTCCAGCTCACTCAGTAAAATATAACTGTATGTTCTAATTTTCATATTACAGTGGGATGATGCTTTGCCTCTAGAGACTTTCCAATGCATCACAAGCAATATAAAATCAATTACAAAATATTCATTCACACTTTCAGTTACACACATCAATTTCACTCAGCTCCTTTTCTGGATTTTGGCCTTACTAGTTTTGTTTTTTCTGCTGTTGTTGAGTGATTGTTCTATGTACTTTGGTTTACCTCTGTCATGCCCACATTTACATCCCTGTGTATATTCACCTATTCAGTGCAATTGTGTGTCTATTGTATATATATAACTATGTTACAATAAATACAACTGCTGACTTTAAATCTGGGAAATTCATATAAAGTAGCCCCCTTTAACATCAGTGAATAATTATCCATGTATAAATCCTTTGTGAAACTCACATGTTCTTCTAGTTTTACCCAGATAAATTTAAATCTCGCAAACTCTATCATTATGCAGAAGCTTTAATTTTTTTTTTGGTTCAGACCTAGAGTTTACAACTTTATGGTTAAGAACCATATGCTAACATCCACGTTACAAAGATTTGGATCAATCAATCAAAACTTTGGAAGAAGACTTAATTTATTCGAGCCCACAATATTTGACTTATCTGTTTGCTGATGCGATGAATTAACCAATGGTTATAAACCCAAACAATCAACCCAGATTCAACTTTCTCTAGCGATGGTTATGATGCAATTTTTTCTTTTGCAAATGCTCTGATGCGATTATTTTAACTCCAATGTGATTGATGAGGGTCCCACCTTATAATATTTCACTTTTTTTAAACCCAACGTATCTTCATTATGGATATATATACATTTATACAAAGCCACATTATGACTCTATAGATTTGATGTGCCAGCATATAAACCGAATTATACAAGGTTCGACTCTTGGTTTAATTAACCTCATACAACACATTAACTTCTGACTTAACGCTTGTGATATTAACAAATGATTCGAGACCTTTATACAAACGTTCAAGCGCTTATAAAATTTGAACCATGGCTTATAACGTTAACAAAATTTTTTTATATTGCATTGCGTTTCACTAGTCCCACACATAACTTTTCAATAGAGTTAAAACTGCCGGCATACCTTGGCTTATCCTTCGTGCAAGTCATCATGCGACCGTCATGTGATCTTCCTCTCTCTAGATCGGACGATGCTCGTCAGTATCACATTTTTCAAAAGCCCAAACCTTAAAACACAAGACTTAAACAAGGATGTGGATCCCAATGGTTAATTCATGCCTCGCATCCGATGGCGGACAACTTATCGCTATGCAAAATTCAATCCAATGGTCCTTACTCGTTTTCGCAAATTTTATTGGTACGAGGGTGAATACTTCAAACTTGCGTGAAATTCTTTTTTTTTATAAAACCACCTTAGGACACGTGTCCTACTCCAACGCATATCGTGTTTTTATTTCACATACCACTTACTGCTTTAGGAAAGTCTAAACCTACTGGTTTTGTGGCCCTCCAGTTTTACTATTTATGATCACGGTTCCGCTTATATTCATGGTTCCGCTCCAACAAAAACATCACTTCTTCATTATATACATATAAGACTTTTTCAAACTATACTATATGAACCCTATTTCATTGTTATTTTAATATAACACTATCATAAGGTTTAAAACCTGACTGTATTAGATTATTTATTGTTAAATGCTTGGTTCCATTACCCTTAGGGTTCCATCTTGGTTTCATTGCTTTCAACATTTCTGTTGCACTCTTGGCATTTTCGCAAGCTAAACTGACAGTTCTAATAGTAATTATAATGCGCATTCCAAGTTTGTATTTCGCATTCTGAAGCCCTTACTGTGTTTATGTATGAAAGCTTCCATAATTTGCTGCCCTGCATTCTTTTATTTTCTCACTGTATTTACTGTCACTGTACATATCCTACCACTGTATTTCCTCTGTGTGTGTATTCTGCTGCCCTGCATTCTCTCATTCTGTCTCCAAAAGCCTTATTTTTACTGCTATAGTGTAATTAACTTCTCACTCTATTTTATTCATGCTCTCGGTCTACATATCCTCTCACTGTATTCTCCTTAGCCTCTGCTGCTGTCCTTTGCCATCAATGACAACACTTCTAACAACACATTTTCCATGATCCATCTTTCTTGTGCACCAATAATACTGGAGCAGAGAAAGAACTCCAACTAGGTTGAATTATACTAGCCTCTAACATTTCTACAATCATACATAAAATTTCGCTCTTTTGGACATCAAAATATCTGTAAGGCCTGATGTTTGGAGGAACACTACTTGTTGGAGATCTGTAGAAATAGATGATTTTGATGTTGGAAATTCTAGTGAGCATAATTGTGCAACTACACCCCGTTGTTATTTCTTCAGAAGATTTTTCATGACATTAGAGCTTATTATCTTTCCTTGCTTCCCTGTGATACCCTGTAATTCGATTTCCTTTCCTTCCGAAAAAAATTTCAGGAAAAGTTCTTGAAAAGAAAAAGCTACCATCCCCAAAGATTTTAACTATTGTACTCCTAGTACAACATTAGTGCCTCCCATTGGGATGGTAATAATTGGACTATTCAATACATATTCACCCATGGCTAGCTTGATATTATGGCATTTTCTAGAGAAATTCAGAGTTCCTCCATTTGCATCCATCACTTAGCATTCTGGTGCTAGGTATAGGAAACAATTCAATTCCTTGGCTACCTTATAATGAATATGAGTACTACCTAAATCAATCAACATTATTACCTTTTTCTTCTTGATATGTCCTTCTATCTTGAGAGTTTAAGGAGTGGTAATTCCTGCCAATGCATTATATGATGTGGTCGAACTCATTTCTTCTTCTTGTAGTATTTCTTCCTAGTGTATATCCTCTACTGTTGAAGTGTATTCTTCATTTTCTTCCTCCTCTTCAAAATCTATGTAAAATAATTTCTTCTCAACGGACATATGACCTTTAGTGTATTTTCCATCACAACTATAGCAAAGCCCTTTTGCTATTTTTTCTTGAATTTTTTGTGGTGTTAACCTTATCGGTTGTGGAAGTCTAGGAGTAGCAACACTTCCATATTTATAGATGTGTGTGGTAGGCTTCCTTGTCACCATAATTTTGCATTCAATTTTTCTTGCCAACCTAAATGCGTTCTCCAATGAATCAGGTTCCCAAACTTGAACTTCATGTTGGATGTTATCCTTTAAAGTAGCTATGAAGACATCAATCCTATGTTTCTATGGAATATGAGTTACCCTTATATTCAATTTTTGAAAGTCCTAAATGTGCTCCACCACTAAACCCTTTTGTTTGACAGTTATCAATTGGATAAAGAAGGTGTTTCTCTCTGTATCCTCATAATGTCCTATCGTTTCCTCAGTAAAAATTGACCAAGTGACAAATTTTTTACAGGAGAAAAGCCATTGATACCATACAAATTCATTTTGTTCTAAATGTAAAGTTGCAATGCGTACCTTTTTTGTGTTTTACACATTATTGAGATCAAAATATTGCTCCATTTTGTAGTATCCATGTTAGGGGATCCTTGCCATCAAACTTCCTCATATCCACATTTGGAATGTGCTGGTTCTTCAATCCAACATTGACGTTTATGAAATCAAAATTAACATTTCTTTTATTCTTATCATGAGTTTCCTCTACTATATTTTTCCCATTAGGAATCATTTCTTTTATCAACTTTGTCAAACCTTCCAAGTCTTCTTTTAAAACATTCTTCATGTTTTCCATGTTGTCTTTCATTTTTTCTTCCATTTCCTCCATCTTAGCTTCCACATTTTTCTTTAAACCATCCATCTTCACTTCGACACCTTTCTTCAAAAATTCCATTTCATTTTTTGCTGCTCTTTGCGAGAGAGAAATTTGGTGCACTTGCTCTTTTTATTTTGATAGATAATGTTGCAATTCTTCATCTTCATGAGTCATAGTAGAGTATTCCAATGGCTTAATGGGTGTTGAATTATTTTTAGGAGGAATTTCAAAACCAAATACTGAAATATATGCTCAATAGGCCCTTGGAATCACTTCAAAGTAATTTTTTACACAAGACTTATGCAATTCAGAAAAAAATACACACCTTTTTATTGCTTTTGAGGACTTCAATATTGAAACTGAATTATCTCTGTGATTTAGGATCTTCAATATTTGAAATTTAGCCATAAGGTAGCCTTATGAATCCTCTTTCGAATGCCATAGGTCTGACCTGATTTTGATTCTTCAAGATAATGTTATGTCCAATCTCCCACAATGACCTAATTATGGACTGGTTTAGTAGAGAGAACTTGTATGAACTGCCACATGTTACTTTTTCCTCTTTCGGCTCTAAAATTTATAGACAAGAAACTACAGTTCGTGTACTTTTGGCCACTTTTTACGGCATTCCAATCTGATTCTCAGAGAGAAAAAGTTATGAAGATTTTCCCACGATCACCTTATTGAGATGAAATTCAGGAGCCTAGAAAATACCTAACTTCCAAAAACCATATCTCCGAACATATTGCATACCAAGCTCTGAAATTTTGCGAAGATGTTCCTCGAGACTTCTACTTCTCACCCTAAGAATTTCAGTTTCCCAAATTTCATAAAAAACAAGTTATAGAAAAAATTCCACGAAGATCTATTTGGAGTAGCGAAACCGTAGAATCCAAAGCTCTGATACCAAATTTTGTGAAACCAACTCCAAAAATAGAAGAAAAGAGAGTTCATTGCCTTAGAAATAATCCCCTTCGAGGGGGAAACCTACAATAAATTACATAAATGAATAATTCTTGGATGATACAAATGACAAGGCCTCCTTTCTATATAGAGGACTCTATGGGGCCACAATGTAATCCTAGCCGGCCTAACAATAATAATTTAAGGGCACAATAATAACATTATGGGGGTTATAGGGGTACAAAAATAACAATAATGGGGTTACACTAATGACAATAAGGGACTATGCTAGTAATATAGTGACCTAACAGGATAGGTTGAATTATACATGCTTCTAAATTTTCTTTAACCATACATTCAATTACACCTTTTTTTGGGAATAGGGATATCTATACTGTCTAATTTTCGTAGGAAGGCTTTTTGCAATCAAGTGAATAACATGAACATGACCGCAAATAGGGAGGCCTTTGGGAGTCTCAAATATCTTAGAATTATTGTGAAATATTCTTTGGAGATATGGAAAAACAAATAATTTAAATGTTTGAACATATAGTGAGAATAATTGCATAATTATGCCTCATTGTTATTTTTTTTAATTCCTTTTTATTCCTGTATAGTTGATTATATTTCCTGGTTTCCCTAAGATTCCCCTTAATTAAATGTTAGGTCCCTATATTACTAGTATAGTCCCTTATTGTTGTTAGTGTAACCCCCTTATTGTTATTGTTGTACCTCTATAACCCCCATATTGTTATAATTGTGCCCTGAAATTATTATTGTTAGGTCGACTAGGATTACGTTGTGGCCCCATGGACTGTTATATATACAAAGTAGGTTTTGTCATTTTTATCATCTAGGAATTGTTCATTTATGTAATGTATTGGAGATTCCCCCCTAGAAGTGGATTATTTCTATAGTTTTGATATCTCTTTTCTTCTATTTTTGGAGCTGTTTTCACAACATTTGGTATCAAAGATTTGGATTCTAGGGTTTTTCTACTCCAAATAGGTCATTGTGGAATTTTCACTATAACATTTTATTTACGAATGTTCAGAGGTTGAAATTTTTAGGGTGTGAAGTCAAAATCCTAAAGAACATCATGGCAAAATTTCAGAGCTTGGTTCATAATCTTTTCGGAGATATGGTTTGTGGAAGTTAGGTCTTTTTCAAGCTCCTAAATTTCATCTCAAAGAGGTGATCATGGGGAAATATTCATAAATATCTCTAAACATCGAATTGGAATGTTGTAAAAAGTGGTCAAAAGTACATGGACTGTAGCATCTTGTCCATAAATTTCAGAGCTGGAGTAGGAAAAAGTGACATGTGGCAGGTTGTACAAGTTTTCTCTACTGAACCAGTCCATAATTAGGTCATTGTGGGAGATTGGACATAATGTTTACTTCAAAAATCCAAATTAGGTCAGGCCTATGGCATTCAAAAGAGAAATTAGAGGGCTAACTTAGAGCGAAATTTAAAATATTGAAGATCCAAAATCATAGAGGTAATTCAGTTTGAATATCAAACTACTCAAAAGCAAGAAAAATGTGTATATTTTTTTCTGAATTGCATAAGTCTTGTGTAAAAAATTAGTTTGAAGTGATTCCAAGGGCCTATTGAGGATATATTTCAGTATTGGTTACTAAAATGCCTCCTAAAAATAATTCAACACCCATTAAGCCCTCAAAATACTCTACTATGACTCATGAAGATGAATAATTTCAACATGATCTATCAAAATTACAAGAGTAAGTGCACCAAATTTCGCTCGCGCCAAGAGAAGAAAAAAATGAAATGGAAGTTTTGAAGAAAGGCGTGGTAGCAAAGATGGATGGTTTGAAGAAAGGTGTGGAAAGTAAGATGAATGACATAGAAGCTAATATGGATGGCATGGAAGCTCGATGGATGGCGTGGAAGCTAAGATGGAGGACATGGAAGAAAAATTGAAAGACAACATGTAAAACATGAAGAATGATCTAAAAACATACTTTTAAGGTTTGCCAAAGTTGAAACAAGAAATGATTCCTAATGGAGAAACGATAGTAGAGAAAATTCATGATGAGAACAAAATAAATTTTAATCGTGATTTCATAAACTCTAATGTAGGACTCACCATATTCCAAATATGGATATGAGGAAGTTTGATGGCAAGGATCTCGTAGCATGGATACTATAAATGGAGCAATATTTTGATCTCAACGATGTGCAAAACACACATAAGGTACGCATTGCATCTTTAAATTTAGAAAAAAATGCATTTGTATGGTATTGATGGCTTTGCTCCCATAAACAAATTGTCACTTGGTCAATTTTTATGGAGGAAATGATAGCACATTATGAGGATACAAAGAGAAACACCTTATTTAGCCAATTGGTAGATCTCAAACAAAAGGGTTTAGTGGAGGATCACATTGAGGACTTCCAAAAGTTGAATATAACGGTAACTGATATTTCAGAGGAACATAAGTTTGATGTCTTCATAGGGACTTTAAAGGATAACATCCAACATGAAGTTCGTATTTGGGAACCTGATTCATTATAGAAGGCATTCAGGTTGGCAAGAAAAATTGAATGTAAAATTATGGCGACAAGGAAGCCTACTACTCACATGTATAAATATGGAAGTGTTCCTACTACTGGACTTCCACAACCTACAAGGTTGACACCACAATAATTGGAAGAAAAAATAACAAAAGGGCTTTGCTACATTTCTGATAGTAAATAAACTAAAGGTCATAAGTGCGCTGAGAAGAAATTATTGTACATATATTTTGAATAGGAGGAAGAAAACGAAGAAGAAACTTCAAAACTAGAGGATATACACCAGCAGGAAACCATAGAAGAAGAATAAATGAGTCTAACCATATCATGTAATGAATTGGCAAGAATTACCACTCCTCAAACTCTCAAGATATAAGGAAATATCAAGAAGAAAAAGGTAATAGTGTTGATTGATTCAGATAGTACCTATAATTATATTCATTGTAAGGTAGCCAAGGAATTGAATTTTTTCCCATACCCAACACCAGAATTTCAAGTGATGGCTGAAAATGGAGGAACTGTAAGTTTCTCTGGAAAATTCCATAATATCAAGCTAGCCATGGGGGAATATGTATTGAATAGTCCAATGCTTTGCATCACAATGGGAGATGATGATGTTGTACTAGGAATACAATGGTTACAATCTTTGGGGACGATAGTTTTTAATTCTGAAGTACTTTTCTTGATATTTTTTTGGAAGTAAAGAAAATCGAATTAAGAGGTATCACAAGGAAGCTAAGAAAGATAATAAGCTCTAATGTCTTGACAATGCTTCTGAAGAAAGAAAAACGGGACGTAGTTGCACAATTATGCTCACTAGAAGTTCCAACATCAAAATCATCTATTTATCTAAATCTCCAAAAAGTCTTGGACAATCATTCCAATCTGTTTGATACTTCCAAATGACTCCAACCTATTCATGATCATGATCATGCTATTCATTTGATTCCAGAAAGTGTTCCTCCAAACATAAGGCCTTACAAATATCCTTATTTCAAAAAGAGCAAAATTGAAAGTATGATTGCAGAAATGTTAGAGGCTGGTATAATTCAACTTAGTCAAAGTTCTTTCTCTGATCCAGTAGTATTGGTGCAAGAAAAAGATGGATCATGGTGCATGTGTCCAGATTATAGGGATTTGAATAAGCTCACTATTAAAGATAAATTTTCCATTCATGTGATTGATGAATTATTGTATGAATTACATGGAGCAATTTATTTTACTAAGTTTGATCTTTTTTCAAGATATCATCAAATTAGAATAAAGACTAAAGATACTTCGAAAACAACATTTTGAACTCATGAGGGTCATTATGAATTTTTGGTCATGCCTTTTGGCCTTAACAATGCACCTTCTACATTTCAAGGGTTGATGAATTCCATTTTCAAACCCTTCCTTAGAAAATTTGTGCTAGTAGTTTTTGATGATATACTAATCTACATCAGGTCATGGAAGGATCATGTTCAACATGTTGACATGGTGCTCAAACTATTGGAGGAGAAGAAATTATATGCAAAAACATCCAAATGTTTCTTTGGAGTAGAAGAGGTGGAATATCTGGGTCATATTGTATCTCACAAGGGTGTTAAGGTAGGCCCTAACAAAATTAAATCCATTAAGGAATGGAAAGTCCCCACAACCATAAAGTAGTTGCACAGATTTCTTAGGTTAACAAGGTATTATTACAATTTTGTGAAGAATTATGGGAGAATAGAAGCACCTATAAAAATAGATTAAAGAAAGATTCATTTTCATGGACTCCTGAAGCAACTAAGGCCTTCGAACATCTTAAAGAGGCACTGTGCATTGCACCAGTCTTAGCTACGCCAAACTTCAAAAAAACCTTTATTGTGGAATGTGATGCCTTAGGAAATGGAATTGGTGTTTTTTTAATGCAAGAAGGAAGACCCATTGCTTTTTAAAGTCATTTAATCAAAGGAAACTATTTAAAAAAGGCTATTTATGAGAGGGAAATGTTGGCAATACTACATGCACTAAGGAAATGGAGACCTTACGTAATGGGAAGACACTTTAAGGTAAAAACTGATCATGATAGTCTTAAACACTTTTTGGAACAAAGACTATCTTTAGAAGAGCAACAAAAATGGGTCACAAAGATGTTGGATTATGACTTTGAAATCGTCTACAAAGAACAAAAGCTAAATGTTGTTGCAGATGCACTCTCAAGGAAGGATAATGAGGTGGAAGCATTTATTTGTGCCATTTCAATTATCCAACCAGATTGGATAACTGAAGCAAGGGATGAATGGAAGAAGGATGAAGAAGTGTGGACTCTCATTCAAAAGTTGCAGTAATATCCTAGTACATTTGATACATTCAGTTGGAAAAATGATTCCTTGCGGTACAAATATCATTTCCATATTTGCAAGAATTATCAACCAAAACAAAATATTATTTTCAAATTGCACACTTCTCCTTTAGGAGCACAGTTAGAATTTTTAAAAACTTACCACAGGGTGAAGCAAGAATTTATTTGGGATGTCCTTAAATCTGATATTCAAAAGTTTGTGGCAGATTATTTTTTTTTCCAGAAAAATAAAGTTGATACAATTAAGACCTCAGGTCTTCTACAACTTTTATCTATTCCAAGTGAACGTTGGGAGGAGATTTCAATGGATTTTATAACAAGTTTACCTAAGTCTGAAGGAAGTAGTGTCATCATGGTGGTAGTTGATATACATACCTAGTATGCATAATTTTCTGCATTATCCCATCCATTTAAAGCGAGTACATTTGCTACTATGTTTATGGAAACAATTGAAAAGCTACATGGAAACCCGAAGATTATTGTAAGTGACAGAGATCTCATTTTCACAGGAAATTTTTGGACGGAATTATTTTCTTGTTTGGGTACTCAACTAGCTCATAACTCATCTTATCATCCTAAATCCGATGGTCAAACAAAGATAGTGAATAAATGTTTGAAAGGATATGTTGGTTGTTTTTTATCTGATAAACAAGCATAATGGGTCAAGTGGTTACCTCTCACTGCATTGTGGTATAACACTTCCTTCCATACTCCAACAAAAATGACTCCATTTATGGCACTTTATGGATATCATTCACCATCCATCACATCTTATATAAGGGAAATTTATAGGGTTCAAGTAGTGGAGGATCACATCGAGCATCAACAAGAAGTTCTCCAAATCTTAAAGGATAACCTAAATTTCACACACACTTGAATGAAACAGCAGTCAAATCAGCATCGTAGTGAGAGAATTTTTGATGTGGGAGGTTGGGTATTTTTACGGCTACAACCATACAAACAAATGTCCCTCATGCAAGCTAAGAAGGATAATAAATTATCACCAAAGTACTATGGTCCCTACAAGGTTTTGCAAAAGATTGGTACTATGGCATACAAACTAGAGCTTCCTGCTTCTTCCTGAGTGGATCCTGTTTTCCATGTTTCATGCTTAAAAAGGGTTATAGGGGACAAAATTCTAGTTCAAACAATATTGCCAGAAATTGATGAGGAAGGAAAAACCATATTGGAACCTGAAGCAGTGACTGAAACAAGAACTCGACAACTACGAAATTGATCAATTTCAGAGCATCTCATCAAATGTAAGAACTTACTCACTGAAGATTCTATATGGGAGGATGAAAATTTTATACAAAAGCACCTAGAGCTACTCAAGCATTGAGGACAACACTTTTTTGAAGGTGAGGAGCATGTTAGCTCCCTATATTACTAGTATAGTCCTTTATTTTCATTAGTGTAACCCCCTTATTGTTATTTTTGTACCCCTGTAACCCCCATATTGTTATTATTGTGCCCTTAAATTATTATTATTAGGTTGGCTAGGATTATATTGTGGATCCATTATGCTTACATTGTGACAAGATGGAATCCTATATGTAGAAAGGATTTTTGTCATTTGTATCATCTAGGAATTGTTCATTTATGTAATGTATTGGAGGTTGCCCCCTCGAAGTGGCTTATTTCTAAAGGGTTGATGTCTCTTTTGTTCTATTTTTGCAGCTTGTTTCACAACATTAAATTTCATTTCCTTCTGAGGAAAACTTCCAGAAAGTTTCTTGAAAATTAAAATCCATCAGCCCCAAATATTGTAACCATTGGAATCCTAATACAACGTAAACACCACCAATTCGAATGTAAAGAATTGGGTTATTCAATACATATTTCCCAATGATTAAACTGATATTACGGATATTCCTTGAGCGATTTATTATTCCACCATTAAAAACCATCACTTAACACTATGGTGTTCGATATAGAAAGAAAATTAATTCTTTGGCTATGTTATAATGTGTAATATTATGCCTACTACTATAATCCATAAACAATATTACCTTTTTTTCTTGATATATCCTTCTACCTTGAGTGTTTGAGGAGTGGTAATTCTTACAAGTGCATTACGTGATATGTTCGTATTCATTTCTTCTTTCTATAGTGTTGTTTCTTGTTGTATATTCTCTTCTTTTGATGTTTCTTATTCATTTTCTTCCTCTTCTTAAAATTCTAGAAACAATAATTTATTCTCAGTGAACTTATAATCCTCAATGTATTTACTATCGCATCGATAAGAAATAACTTTTCTTGTTTGTTCCTACAATTTTTGTGATGTCAACCTTGTAGCTTGTGGGAGGTTAGGAGCAACAAAACTTACATATTTATAATTGTCTATGGTAGACTTATTTTTTTCCATAACTTTTCTTTCAAATTTTATTTCTACCTTAAATTCATTCTCCAATGAATGAGGTTCCCAAATGCATACCTCATGTTGGATGTTATATTTTAAATTACCTATCGAGACATCAATCCCATGCTCCTCTAAAATATCATTTACCATGATATTCAATCTTTCGAAGTCCTCAATTTTCTCTTCCATTGAACCCTTTTTTTTTTAGATTTATTAATTGTATAAAGATGGTATATCTCCTTGTATTCTCATAATGTGCTACAAATTCTCCTTAAAACATTTTTCAAGTGATAATTTATTTACAATAACAAATAAATCAATACCACAGAAATTGATTTTGTTGTAAATATAAATATGCAATGACTAAATTTTGTGTGTGGAAGATCATGGAGATCAATTAATTTCTCCATGGCATGAAGCTTCTTCATATCGATATTCCAAATATGGTTTATCTTCATGCCTGTGTTAGAATGTCTAAAATAATTATTCATATTTTTTGTGCTCATCATGAGTTTCATACACTACCCTGTGACCATTATAAAGCATTTCTCTTAGCATATTTGTCGAGCCTTCTTTCAAACCATCCATTTCTACTTTTAAACTATCCATCAAACTTTCCACATCCCTTTTTATTTTTAATTATAAATAAACATTGTCCCCCTTGATGTTCCTTTTTAAGAAATCCATCTTAATATTCATCAACACTTCCAATTAATTTTTGGTTGCTCTTTGCGAGAGAGAAATTTTTTGCACTTGGTCTCATAACTTTGATATGTCATGTCACATTTCTTTGTCTTCTTCATGCATCATAGTAGAGATTTCTCGATACTTATTGGAAGTATCCATTTTATTTTATTTTTGTTACATATTTGGACCCGATAATGATATACATGCTTTACTATTCACTTTGAATCACTTAAGATTTATTTTTCAAAAAAAAAAATTATTCAAATTTTGAAAGTACACACCTTTTCTCTTTATTTTTGGAGATTTACATTGAAACTATTATATCTATGTACTTCAAGCTCTCAAACTCTTAAAATTTTATCTTGTGGTAACCTCTTGAGTATTTTTTGCAATGACAAAAGTGAGAGTGAAATTGGATTCTTCAATTTAATGTTATGCCTAGTCTCCCATGATGACCTGATTATAGACCGGTTCAATAGAGTGAACTTGTAAAAAATTCCATGTGTCACTATTTCAACCTTCAACATTGAAATTGACACATGAATAACAATATTTCACATAATTTCAGTCAATTTTTATGAAATTCAAATCCAGTGCTCGTAGAGAAATTTATGATGATTTTCGCTAGGTCACTTGATTGAAACTGAATTATAGAGCATTTAAAATAAATAAATTCTTCAGATCATATCTCAAACACTATATAAAACAAAAATATAACATTTGTACACAAATTTCACCAAGATTTCATCTCCATGTCGTCAAAATTTCATCTCCTAAAGTTTCATAGAATTTTTTTTATAGAAAATATGTCATGATGACTTGTTTCAAGCAGCAAAACCCTAGAATCCAAAGTTGTGGTACCAAATGTTATGCAACTAGATAAAAAAACAGAAGAAAAGATATATTAACGACTTAAAAATTATCCTCTTTAAGGCAGAAACCTCCTTCACATCAGATAAATGAAAAACTCTTAGATGATACAAATGACAAGACGTCCTTGGTATATATAGGAGTCTAAGGGGTCACAATATAATCAGAGCCTACATAACATTTATAATTTAAGGGCCAAAAGTAAGTATAGTGGGCTACTATGATGAAAAAAATAACAACTTGGGGGATACATTGGCACAACAATAATAATAAAGGGACTAAAGTAACAATAATAATAAGGGGGCTACACTAGCATAATAGGAAAGTAACAGTATTGTTGCAATGAACTTTCCTAAATTTCCTTTGGAAATATGGTCAATGGGGGTTTTAAGGTGATTGCTAATTCTTTCTTGAAATTTTGTAAGAGTGGACATGATTATTACATATATAACCATAATTTTTATAAAACACATTAATCGAAGGTTTTTTTATCAAAAATGCAATTCTAGAAAGGATATTGCATATTTTTGTACCTTGTAGAGAGGTCAAGGATTCATTTTAATATAATTAGGCATTTGATATATGGCTACATAGATTATGAGCATGAACTGTGTTTTTTGAAAATAATTGACTTGAAAAGACCAACTTAGTAGTTGGGAAAAAGGTTAAACAACATCCAAGAATTCAAAATTTGATGCCGTATATTTAGAACCGAAATGATTTCGGGGCTTAAAATGAGGTACCTATTTCCTAGAGTGAATCTAGAGTGGAGGTCCTTATGAAGTATGGGAATATTGTGATGGAATTTCACGAGATTTCGTGTTTGTTTCTTAATAGTGATTTATCACAAACGAATGTTAATGATGGAAATTATTTATATAAATGGAAATTGGTAAGTTCATTAAGGACCCCACCCCATTAAATATTCAATTTCCTTCTCGTATTTGTAGATAAAATGGTATTATGAATTATGTTAGGGATAGTTGTAGGGTTTGTATTGTTCATTGATTGGTGTGCTGGTGGTAGGAAAATATATCATTAAGGATGACGCATGTCCTCTTGTAGTATGGGTTTAGTTTGTATGAGGAGTGTCCAATGGCTGTAAGCTAATAAAATATAATTTTGAGGTTGGTAACCTTAATGGGAAGGAATATATTATGGAAGGTAAGAGATATAATTTGATGTTTAGGGAAGAGATGAAAGAGATGTTGGATGGTGTTATAAGGAGATATGACTTGTTTTCAAAGGAATTGGGAATATGGGTTTTTTAGAGTTAGAAGATATAACTTTTGCATTACTTATTTAAAAAAACTTTATGATGTTTTGATTAGAAAGTGACATTTAATTTTCATAAATAATAGAGAAAACATTTTCCAAATAATGTTTTATTGATGATTTATGTCTCCTTCAATGTAAAGGATTATGTATATTGATTAAAAAAAATCCGTAAAGAACTCATAAGTATCAAAACCCTTATATTAGGTTACTTCAACTGTTTTTTTCTTGAGGGTGGTAAACTTATTTTGAGGTTGGTAAAACTATACCCGAAACATTTACTCCATGTCCAAAATAGGTTTACCACCCTAAGAAAAAACCTTTTCATGAGTTCTCATTTTCCTATTTTATGATGATTTTGTTATTATTATTTTTTTGTGTTACATATCTTCTTGATTACTTTTTTCCATGAGCTTATTTCTATAGCCTAATCTTTAGGGAATCAAGGATAATTTACCTTGTGACCTCCCATCAATGACATAATTTATCAATGGGAATTTAACTAATCAAACTAACCCTCAGGGCTAATTATATATCTTTTTATTACTATTATACTAAATTTATTTTAATATTGTTTGACTTAGTATGATATTTAGTAATATTCAATTTTCTCTTTCTTCCGATTTGTTTTACATTTTTTTCTTTGTATTCATATTATAATATTATTTATAAATTATATGTATGTTGTATTATTATTGTATACCTTAATAGTGTATTATCATAGTTTATAGTATTACTTGTAAAACCTATGTATGTTTATTATAATTGCAAATATTAATATTGTATTATCATATTTCATACTAATTCAGATTAGTCTGTTTCTATAATCTCGTTATTTTTTATTATTAATATTTAATATTTTTAAGAACTTTTTCTTAGCTTTTATAAATGATTTATTATTGTGTTTTACAATGACTATATTTTAGTTTTTAATTTATTGTTTAATTAATATACTATATATTATTATTTTACATTTTATTGTTTTATATAATATTTTTTGTTATATATATATATATATATATACACACACACTAGCTTGAAGTTCTCTCCAATTTTTTGATGTTCTTTCCAACTTTTTAGTATTTTTTGCAAGGATGCATTTTAATTCCCTACCTCATAAGGGACTATAGGATGCACCTCGTGGTCCAATTGCATTAAGTGTGCATTATTTTGCTGTTATTTTTCAATTTTAACCAAAGTTTCAAGAAAAATGTTATTTTTTCTATTTTTCTATGAATTCAAAACTAGATTTCTATTTTCCTTGAAATATTACTTCTAACTTTTGATTGGCCTAGCAAATTTTTATGGGAGATAAGTCCCCTCATCGACAGTGTTATATTTTCGGTATTTTTCAAGGCGTAAAAATTGATATAAAAGTGTTAAAAAGCTAATTTCCTAAGTGGTCTTTTCATTATTGAGTGTTCTAACATTAACACTAATGTTGACACTATTATGATGTTACCCTTCCCATAAAGAAAAAAATGACCTGGATGTAGGTCCTTTTCATAGGTGGGGGCTAGGGGGGATACACAAGTCATTCTACGTATATAATTTTAAAATTTGTAGAACATATATGGTATAAATATCTACGGAGGAAAAAGTATGTGTGAGAGAACATGAAATATTATCATGTTTTATTGTGTGGGGGTTTCTTGTGCAGAGTACGAAGTTTGTGTGGGAGATAAGTTGCGTAGGGATTTTAATTTTAGAGATATTAATCTTTGTGGATTAATAAATATTGTTAAATTCCATTATGCGGGGTGATATATTTTTGTGCATATTTGATTTTTTGTGATATTTTGTGATATTGGAAGCATATGTGTTTTCTATTAAGGATAAAAAATCAAGAGAATGAGACATGTGTGGGAAAATGAGTGGTTTCACCAGTGCTCTGATAGTGTGTTATTCCTTTGAGCATTGATGTTAGAATTCAATATTTGTGCAGGAGGTCTAACAATGCAAATATTTACTTTGTTGATATTTTATATTTGAAACTGTATTTGATAAGGATGAAATTATGACTGAGTTTTCTCCGCAGAATAAGGAATCCATATGGAAATTAATGTTAAAATATTAACATTATCTTTTTATTATTATTATGTTTTATTTTCTAGAGCTTTGATGGTGCAGAAGGTGGGGTACAATTACTTATTTCCCAAACAAATCTAATACTTTTACAAATTTTGAGATTGTATATGGTATATCACATGAATTTTTATCGAGGAGGGGGTGTGTGTAGGAGAGAAATGAATCATATTATGTTTAATTGTGCATATATATTTTTGTGAAAACTATGAAATATGTGATACATATAAATTACATAGATCTTTTATTTTAGAACTCTGAATCTTTACATAGGATGGGGCATGTGTTGGGAGAACATAATTAATAAAATTGTTGTTTTTCATTTTGATGGCTTTTTAAAGTGCTTTTGTGTGGGAGAATGAATGGTGAATAGGGAAAATTATTGTTAAACTAATAAATTTAATAAGTGAGATTTTTATGCATAATGGAGTTGTTGCAAAATGTGACACATATGCATTTGAGTTATATGGGAAGGATATTTGTTTTATATTGGTGATAAAAAAAATATGGAAAATGAGTTATGTGTAGGAGGAAAATGGGTTTTGTCAGTGCTTTGATAGTCTTTTATTCCTCTAAATGGGGCATGTGTAGAGATTTTATTGGGTTCTATTTTTATATTGGAAACTTCATTCAAGAGGAAAAAAAATTAGGACTAAGTATTTTAGGGATAATGGTGTGTGCATATCAATGTTAATCTATTATTTCATTATTTTCATTTTGCGGAGCTTTGACTTTGTGGAAGGTGCCATGTGATGTCAATTTATAACAATATAGATAAATGTGATGCATGTAAATTAATTGTTATTTTAAATCCAATCACAATTTCTTGTTCTAGTGTTCAAAAATTAAAAGAAGGATTGGCATGAAGGTATTTTAAACTAACTTGATTCATTAACTAAAAAACGAACAAACTAAAAAATATGTAATTTACTAGATATCCTCAATACCATAAGTGATACGAGCTTCATTAAATTCTGGTTCAAGCTAAGAAGGGGGTATGCTTGGTCAACGCCCATTATATCATCATGTCTTTTAGTAACATCTTATTTAGTGTCTTCAGCCAATTTATCTAGACTGTAATAACCCTAGGTTAAAATTTCATGTAACGAGAGCTAATAAAGTAAAAATTAGACCAAGGTCTTGGGACACTTATTCCAAGGTGAATGCTGGGAAAAATATTCTTGTGGGAATGACCTGACATGTTTATGGAGAAGGGGAAATTGGAAAAGGAAAAGGAAAAGGATTTGGAAATGGAAAATGACATTTTTGGAAATTTATTTATGACAATAATGGAGATTAGGAGAAAAGGAATGTGAAAAGTGACATGTTGCATGTGAGGATGAAATTGAAGGAAAATTGAGTAAAACAAACAAACTAGAGGCATAAAGAATAAAAATATAGTAGAGCATCATTTTCTATATTTTTTCGAGCTCATTTTTGGAGTTAGTACCAACGAGGACAAGAGAACCAAGATGAGAAGGAAACCAAGTGAGAAATGAGAGAACAAGGAAGGAAAATGATGGGCAAGGAAAGGAAAGGAAAATGAGAATAAATCAAGGAAAAGTTGGATCAAGAAACTTCAGTGGGAATAATTTTAGGTAACATGTTTCATGTATGATTTCCTCGCCGGTTTTGACATGCATGCTATGTCCATGTTGGTATTTGGTCATTTTGTTTTCATTGGCATGGGTTTCTCTGAGTTTGGCAATGGATTTTAGCCTTTCATTTCCATTTCTGGATAGCGATGGTGTGATGGGATTTTTCGCAGTTTGAGCTTTGGATTGCTATAAGGTTTTGGATTCCAGTGAGGTGGTCTCAGAAAAATTCCCAAAGGCATAGGAATCCATTGACCACTTAAGGAAGGATAGAAGGTAAAGTCCAAGGGTCGAGACAAGAAAATTCCTCTAGGTGTTGGAGAAGAAATTACAAGGAATCCATGCTCGGTTTTGTTGTCTTATCAAGTGAGATCATAGTATGGTGAGGGTGGAGGTGGTTAAACCTATGGATTTCCTTTATTTGTTATGGCTTGGTTTATCCCATCAGATCCCAGATTCATTCTTGGAATATTACACAGTGGTAATTGGATAAAAGAAATATTTGGTTCATCCAATCTATGGTCAAGTGGTGCGTAGATGTCCCGGTACTGGTTTGGTTTTACGTATACCTAATAAAAGCTAAGTTTATCTTCTGTTTTATAAGTAATTATACTTACTATTATGTCGCATTAATTTTTCTTCTATAATTTTTATTTATCTGGTTATATCTTGGCTATAAGAATGGCTTTATGAAAGATCTTATTCATGGTTTCATCATGCTTTTACTTGTAACTAAAGGAATAATGAAGTCATGACGTGTAGGTTCAATGTCTACCAAGTGTTTGACGAAATTCCATTCCCGGTTGGGAGGAATTAGGTGAAGTATTAGTCCAAGTTTTGGTTTGGAATATTTATTTCTAGATCATTTATCATATTTGAAAGTTTCACTGATTCTCAGGATATGATTCAGTCTCGGCTCTGAAAACATAGGTCATTATTTGGGATCGCTAGCATATAACTGAATAGGAAAGTCCACACTCACTATGAGGAAGGGATATGTGAGTGAATGGAGTCTTACGATCACTTGGATTCCTTGGAAATGGAGTGGCTACAGCTCGAGGTCACTGAAAAAGAAATTTATCTCATCGGTTGGACACCTGGATGTGTTAGGTCTCTCTTGGAGGTCTTGTAGTAGCTGAGGGAATTCTGTAATGTCTTAAGTTGTTGATTCTATTTCCTTAAGGTTGTATAAGAAGCTTTGTCTTATCATAGTGACCCTAAGCTCACGTTCACTGTGAGAAAGGTGTTGAAAGTTTGTAAATGTGGGAAATGGAATTACTGGGTGGTATCATAGTGGGTTACGCTCTCTTAGGGAAAATTATGATGTTGTCAAGGTTATGGTTGTGATTCATGTGGTGATGGTATAAAGGCACTATGGTCATGCATGATATTGATATAATGATATATTTTTATGTTTATTCAATTACAATTATACTTATACATGCTAATGTGGACTAATCTTGCAGATGAGATAAACCTCCCCTAAGCATGAATGATGTATGGCTATTATTTTTGTATCTATTTGGTTTATCTAACGTGTTACAATTGAAGGAAGAAGAGAATCAAAGATAACGATAAAAATGGTAGATTACATTTCCCATGACTCTCCTTACAAGTCACTTATGCAGCAAGGAGATGAGTGTTCTCCTATTATATAAGATACATTTAGGATTTTGAGGTCATAGATCAGAAGTTTCAAAGAAGACGATGACAATTTGGTGGAGGCAGAAGAAATAATTGTAAGGTTTGAGGAGAAGAACTTAGAGGTAAATGCATCGATTCTTTAGAGCTTGTCAAAGTCTCAGAAATAAAGATAGATGAAGAGTAGTCAAGAGCTGGAAGAGAAAGCTAATGGAGTGTATGGTAGAAAATCTCGGCGTGAATACAGGTTCGATAACGTGGAGAGAGTTCAAGGTGGAGGATCATTGGATACACCTAAATGGAGGAGTATTATGTATGTGAATCATTCTAGTTCCTCATCAAAGAGATATCATCATAGTCATCACCGTAATCATCCTTATAAGAGGGTGAGTATTTTCTTGAGGAATTCAAGATAGTGGATCCTCCTAAATTTGATGGAGAGATGAAGAATTTAGAATATGCATAGGCATGGTCACGTGGGATGAAGAAATTCTTCAGATTACATAGCAACTCAGAGAACGTGAAAGCCAAGATAGCCACCTTCATCAATAAAGGAAAAACATATGTTTGGTGGGAATATGTGAATAATGTCAAGGGAATTTAGGAATAAGGCATTGTTTGGGATGATTTCAAGAGGCTATTCAAGAATAAGTAGTTATTTGAGAGAAATTATGATGAAAAAGATAACGATTTTTATCAATTGCATATCAGTTCCATGACATATGATGAATATACTAGTAGATTATTTAAGAGTTGTTGAGGAAAGTTACTCATCTCAAGGTGGAGAAGGATAATATTTATAGATTCATCAGTGGATTTCTAGTAGCATATAGAGACCATATTGAGTTTTATTATCCTATATCGCTAAAGGAATCCATCTAGACATTGAAGTATTATCGTGAGTACTCAAGGCGCAAACATAATTCTAAGTGTGTTTCGAAACACCACCAAAGTAGTGAATACCTCAAGATGTAGGTGAGAAAGAAAAAGTTAGTTCCTTAAAATAAGTTCAATGCAATTGAGAAGGGACATGGGTCACAACCTAGAGAGAAGCAGAATAGAGGTGATGGTAAAGGATTGTTGTAGTGCTAGATATGTGGTAAAGTTCATTTCAAGAAGGATTTTCCATCATATCAGGGTGTTAATCCACATATATATAGTTCTTAGGAGGTGCAGGAAGTTGGGGATGTTGGTCGTAACATTCCTCGAATTTATGCATTTGTGGAAAAGTAGGAGGAATACTAGGAATCCATATTGATATGGAAGGTAAGCTTTTTGATTGAGTTATTTCTATTTTTATTAATAATAGTTTTAACTATAAATATTCTAATCTTCACTTGGTGGATTAGTATGGCTTGAGAAGTTAAGTGGATGCAGTGTCTTGTTTGCTATAGTTGGATAACAATATTAAGAAGAGATTTTATAATTGGATAATAGACTTTTCGTTTGAATTAAATGGTATAGATATAAAAACACATTTGAAAGTAATACCATTGGGATCATGTATCATGCTTTTGGGTATGGATTGGCTATATATTGAAACAACCAAAGTAGTTTTCTATGGAAAGGCTATTGAGTGCCTGGATGATATTCAGGAAAAGAGAATATTGCAAGGAAAGAAGAAGCCTACATTACTTAGGATGGAAACCATCATGTAGGATAAGCATAGTTTTAAGAAAGGATGTGTTATGTTTCTGGTTCATATTTTCATTGACAAGGGTAAGGATGTTGAGGCTGAAGAAATATTCAATAGGTACCATGTATTGCAGTAGTTTCAAGATTTATTTTCGGGAGATATTTCATAGTCTCCTCTTTAGAGGGATGTATACTTTTATATCAAGTTGGTACTTGGGGAAGAACCAAAATCAAAGGCACCGTCTAATGTCCCAAAATTTTCGTTTTTAAAAATAGGAAATTAAATACTTTAAGCGTCAAAGTGGATCCCAAAGAACATATTGATTGTGGATATATTTTATTAAATTAATTAATAAAATAAAATTTAAATTAATGTGCAAAGACTAGATTTTGATTAGAGATATGAAAAACCGAATCCATGAGGTTGGGTAAGGTTGTAATATACTCCCAGTCTTCCAAAAATACTTGGAAGAAATAAATTAAATACTAAATTTATATTGCAGATAAAAATCTAAAAATTTTCCCCAATAAAGAGGAAATTAATCGGAAGAGGTGGAATAAAGTTAGAAAGCGGAAAATCTAGCTTTAAAAGTACCTTTGTAGAAGAATCAAAAGGAAAGCCTAGGCAAATAGGAAAACAAAATCCTAAATTAACTAGATGTAGTTAAGGGAAATAGGCTGGGGAAGGCAAGCCTATATAAGAAAATTCAGGATAGACAAGAGTTTTTCTTTCACTGGAGTAAAGGATCTCTTATTGGAGGTGAGATGTGGAGAAAAATCTCTATGTTTGGGAGGCAACTAGTCTACCATAAGTGGTATGTACAATTTTAACGCTTGTTTATAAATTATGTTCTAGTTCTGTTATGGAGGAATTGAGAAAGTAAAGTAGATAGATATAGGTGGATTTCAGTATCTGGTTATGAGTTTATACTAGGTAACTTAGAGGAATTAGAGATGAAATCTAGAAGTTCGTGCATTGGAAAATTTGACTATATTAAAATAGTTTGTTCTATAATTTTGTACATATGTAATTTTGTAGAGGAAAAAATCTCAGAATGTATAAAGCTATATAAGGCTTAGATCTAAGGTTAGGTACCTCACAAAAAGCTGACTTCTAATTAAAATAATTGTTCTAGTATTGTGTTACCAGTTTACATTTTATATTATGTAATACTTTTTGAGCAGAAACAATGAGTATACTATAAAACAGATCCTATACTGTAAGTATAGTTGAAAAGTAAAAAACATTAATCTAAAAATACTCTACAGAAATTTATATATGTAAACATTTATGAATGAATGCATATCATTAGACTTTAAGGGGAAACATAATTGGAAAGGATAGTACCATACATGAAATATCGACCATATTTTAATTTAAAAAAAAAGGTTCTATTCCATATAATAAAGAGGCATATAAATAGTAACGCTAGGTACATATAACCATTTCATTATAAATATTTCAATTCATAAGGTTTAAACAACTGAAGTATAATCTGAGTTTCACAAAATATTACAAAGAGATAACACTGTCCTCTCTGTATTATAATTAAGTCATTAGACAAATTTAGGCAAGATTGCATAACCTAGTGATACCGAGTGGTACTTGGACCAACCTGTAGAAGCATAAACCACTCATTATGAGTGAATGGTAAAATGCAGTGGTTGTGTATCAAACCCAATATTATACGATATATATATGTACCTAAATTAGACTGAGATAGAGGCCAGATTTGGATTGAATATGATCAAAACAATCTTAAATAAAAGAGATAGAAATTTCATTGTAAGGGCTTTAAATTAATTTACCTTATAGATCTACAGTAAATTGTCAAGCCTGTAGACAACAAAAAACGGAAGTTAGTGTTGAAGAAATTCCCACTAGATATAAGAATTTAAATAACCAAATTGAAAAGGCTGCGACAAAATCTCAATGTAGGAATATATATATGAGATTAAGAATTTACTCATCTAAACTAAAGAAAACTTCTTAGTTGATAATATCAAATTAAAAATCATATAATATTCAAACCTATCCTGGTTTGGGAACTGTCCGAAAAGGACGTCATTGTTATACAAAATTCTGCAAATTTATCTTAGACAAGATGTTATCTAGACACCTACCCTATTAAGGAGTAGTTAGTCAACCAGTATTGTGTTTGAATATTTTACATATCGTTTTTCATCAAAGACCTTCAGTACAGTCCCGATTCACAACATAATAGTAACCGAATAAAATGTGTAAGTGAAAGAAAAATTTAGTTAACAGAGAACGAGTTCACATTACTTGTATTACAGACAGGGTATTTTGAGGATGAGATTAGGACATATCAAGACATCTTGAGGTTCATCTACATGGAATTAATGTTGTTAAAATTGGGTAAATTTTCATAAACATTAATCACATATTAACCCTAGAAATTTACAAGAATATAAAAATAAAAATAATAATTTGAATTATCGAGCATTCATAACAAAACCTTAGGGGAATGGAAGAGAAACTAAGGTGTTGGAATTTTTGGGAATTCCAAACAACAGAAAGTAAACTCCTCTCCTTTATCAACACAGAGAATATAAATAAAAAATTTCGCTTCCAGACAAAAGACAGAGATGGCATGAAAATGCTTTCTATTTCAATAACAAAACTTAAAAACAAAAAATTGTTACAAATTTCTTCCTCAATGGAGGGATTCACAAAATATGTTCGACTGATACAGACGCAATGCTATATAAAATAAATCTTTTCTCTCTCTGTCTCTCAAGAACGCATAAGCAGTGCTCAATTCTTCTTACTATGTTTTCTTTGCCTGCGGGCTCACACAGTGTTTATAATGCAATACAATACATTCCATTGTCTCTTGGGCCTTTTCACCTTTTATGTGGCACGGCGGAAAAAAATACGTAAAACAACAATAAAAAAAATTACAAAGGAAAATGCTGTTGGACAAATAAAACTTTAACATTGGCGCGACATACGAGTGGGGACCACGTCGTAGTCGGCCATCGCAATTGCGGAAATTGTGATATGCGATATGGCGGAACGACATAAGTGTGATTTGTGATATTTGCGATGTGCGATGGGATCGCATCGCAAATATCTGCGATAACACATGGCGGAAACGGACAATGAAAATGCGATATTGCTACATTGCGATGGTGCGACCGGTGCACATCGCAACTTTCAACATTTTCGATAACATATATATATGTGGCGGAACAACTTTGTGATATCTGATTGTGTGATCTTGCGATGGCGTGACGATTGCACATCGCAACAAACTAAATTGCGATGGCAGAGAGCGATGACAACATTGAAATATGCGATATGCGATCTTGCGATGGTGCGACGATCGCACATCACAATTTCAACAAAACTCTGGCAATGGGTGGAGGGTGATTTCAGTAAAATGCGATATTACGATGTTGTGATGGCGCAACCATCACACATCGCAGATTTCCACATCAACAAGACACTTCCGGTCTCAAACTTCAAAACTACGATCTGCGATTTGTGCTTTGGCGCTTAATTGGTAGGGACCACTTGTCCGGCCTCTTCATAACTTTTAAGTCTTCCACCTGTTTAATTCAATTTCACTTCAATTTGGTTGTTGAGGGAGTTTACGCCCAACTTGACTATTCTAAATAAAACTGCTCCTCCGTAGACAAAAATATTCATTTCTCTGCTGAAGTAGCTTCTCGCCCATAACAAAATTAATTCCTCTGCTATACTTGGCTGCGGCCCATCAAAATTTAATTCATTCTTCTTTAATACAGAGTGTTGTGCACTCAAAATCTGCGCTGCTGCTGTTGCTGCTATACTTTGTTCTTTGTTCTTCCTGCCCAAGGCACGACAGGTGACTTTAATATTTCAACACTCCCCCTTAAAGTCAGCTGCTGGGTTATCCATCAAACCCAAACATTTTCTTAAAAATTCAAATGTTTTCTATTCCAATGGCTTTGTCAAAATATCTGCATCTTGCTCCTCTGTTTTACAATGTTGTAAAACAATTTCTCCATTGTTCACCAATTCGCTGATATAATGAAATTTTGTGTCTATGTGCTTCGTTCTCTTATGAAACACATAATTCTTTGATAATGCAATAGCTGAGCTATTGTCACAATAAATTACAGTGCCCTTTACCTGTTCTTGACACAAACTTCTCAACATTCTTCTCATCCAAATTGCTTGACACGCTGCTGCTGTAGCTGCTACAATAGGCTATTTCTTAGAAGCCCATGAAATGGCTCCTGAACCCATATGAAAAACATAATCGGAAGTATCTTAAGTCATCTACACTTCAAGCCAAATCAACAAGCCAAATCATTGTGAGTGTATCTAACTAATTCTAAATTTACGGAAAATTTGTATATAAAATACCAAATCTTGTGTTCCTTTCATACTAAAGAATTCTCTTTTAACAACTACGATATTAGCTAGCATAGCTTCTCCATAAATCTAGGGTAAATAATATACATAATATCTGAGCCTAGTTAACGATGGAATACATGAGGCTGCCAACTATGCTTTTATACAAACTTGGATCAAAATCCTTGTTGTTGTCATATTTTCTCAACTTCAATCCCATTACCGTGGGAGTAATTGCAGCTTTGCACTCCTGCATATTAAATATTTCTAAAACTTGATTCACATACTTTGCTTGAGATATAAAAATCCCTTTCTCACCTTGATCTACTTCTATTCCCAAGAAGTATCTCAACAAACCCATGTCAGTCATTTCAAATTCATCTTTCATGACTATTTTAAAATTTTCAACAAGGTAATCATCATTACCTGTAAAAAATAAATCATCAACATATAAAACAACAATTAACATCTTACCATATTTTTCTTTGATGTAGAGGGTTGGTTCTCCCTCACACTTTTCAAATCCATTTTCCAGTAGATAGGAATCTATCCTACTGTGCCATGCTCTTGGAGCTTGCTTCAACCCATAAAGAGCTTTCTTCAATTTGCAGACCTTATGCTCTTGGCCTTTCTTCTCATATCCGAGAGGTTGTTCCACATATACCTCTTCCATTAAAATTCCATTTAAAAATGCAAATTTTACATCCATTTGGTATACTTTCCATTTGTTTTGTGCTTCTATGGACAACACTGCTCTTACTGTCTCCATTCTTGCAACTGGTGCAAAAGTTTCTTCATAATCAATTCCTTGCTTCCGCTTATATCCTTTGACAACAAGTCTGGCCTTGTGTCTCTCTATCTTTCCTTCAGCATTGCTTTTGGTCTTATAGACCCATTTAACTCCAATTGCTTCTTTACCTTCTGGGAGATCAACCAACTCCCATGTTTTGTTCTTTTGTATGGCTTTTATTTCATCATCCATAGCTTCTATCCATTTTCTATATTTAATTGCATCTTCAAAATGAATAGGATCATCAACTTGAAAATACAAAGCAAATAGGGAATTCATACCTTTGTTTTCTTCTCCTTGCTCATAAATTTCTCTAAGGCTTCTGAACCTTGTTCCGCTTTCACTTGGTGTAGTTGTGCTTGATGAAGCACTCAATTCTGCTCCATATGGTGTGCTTGGAGATGCACTCCCGCTTCTTCTCAAGGGTGTTCTTGCTACTGCTTGAGGTGTCCCTTGCTGTCCTTGTGCTGGTGGAGGTTGTGCTACGGATGGGTTATTAATTTCAATCACATATCCCTCATCTTCATCATGAGACAAACAACTTTTAACATTGACTGTTTTCTCTATGCTTCCATCCCATGCTTCCTCTTCAATGAATTGCACAGCTTTTCTTATCACAAAGTTCTTTGTGGATGGGTTATATAATATGTATCCTTTGGAATCCTCACAATATCCAAGGAAAATTCACTTCTCGCCCTTACTATCCAACTTCTTTCTCAACTTGTCTGGAATGTGTACATATGCCACACATCCAAAAACCCTCATGTGGGTGACTCCTTGTTTTCTGCCACTCCACACTTCTTCTAGAACCTTGTTCATCACTGCTTTTGTAGGGCATATATTTAAAATATACACAACACAGTTTGCTGCTTCTGCCCAATACTCATTCGGCAAGTGTTTTTCCTTCAGCATACTTCTCACCATTTCCATTATGGTTCGATTCTTCCTTTCAGCAACTCCATTATGTTGCGGTGTGTACCTTGTGGTAAATTGCTTGTTATGCCGTTCTCTCTGCAGAAACGCAGAAACTCCTTTGATACGTATTCTCCTCCTCTGTTAGTTTTGAGGACTTTAATATACAATCCACTCTGTTTCTCTATAAGAGCTTTAAAGTGGCAAAATTTCTGAAAGACTTCACTCTTATATTTCAGAAAATAAACCCACACTTTTCATGTGAAATCATCTATGAAGGTTAGCATGTAATTGCTGCCTGAAACTGATGCTGTTTGCATCGGTCCACATAAATCTGAATGAATTATTTCTAAGGGTGCTTTTGCCCTTATGCTTTTCCCTGAAGGAAACTTTTCTCTTCGTTTCTTTCCCAAGATGCAGCCTGCACATAGGCTGTCAGGTTTTTCAATCAATGGTAAACCTATTACCATTCCTTTTCTGTGCAGCAAATTTAATCCTCTGAAATTGAGATGTCCAAATCTCAAGTGCCATAACCAATTTACATATTTCTCTTCCTTCTGGAAGGCTTCTTGTGTTACAGCTGCTACACTATTTCCTTTTCCTTTCAAGTCAATGTTGAGCTTGAGCGGAAACATTCTATTGCTGGTCATTTGGATTTCAGCAATGATTTTCTTGCTTGGAGGTATATCTTTTATGGTGCACAAATCATATTTAAAAATTACATTATAACCTTTGTTTATGAGCTGCCCAATGCTCAAAAGATTACATTTCAGACCTGGAACATAATACACATCAGGAACAAATTTCTGCTCCCCATTCCTTGCTCGAATATGTACTCTGCCTTTTCATTTGACAGAAATCTTAGCATCAGTCCCTGTGGTCACTTTAGATTTTACTTCTTCATCTAGATTGGCAAACATTGCTTTGTTGCCAGTCATATGATTACTACAACCTGAATCTAAGAACCAAACATCATCATTTCTATCTTGTGCTACATTACAGGCTAATAGCACATTACTTGGGTTCTTTTCTTCTTTTGTTACATTAGCATTATGCTTATTTTTCATGTCATTTTGCTTCTTTCTACATTCATTGGCATAGTGCCCATATTTCTTGCAATAAGGACATTGGACATTGGATTTGTCATACCTCTTTCCATGAGCATGTTGGTGTTGATGTCCACCTTGCTGGCTGTTGCTTTGGCCGTGGCTCTGACTTTGACTGTTGCTCCTTCCATGTGAATGTGAAGGGCTGTTCCTTCCACCTCTACTCTGGCTTCTACCTCTTCCTCTTCCTTTACCTTGACCTCTTCCTCTTCCTGAAGGCATCTGGGTCTTGAAGGCATGCTCAAGAGATGAGTGTTCATCTCTGCTCAATCTCTGTTCATGAGTTATAAATGATGCATGAAGTTCATCAACTGTGAACTGTGAGAGATATTTGGTCTTTTCTATGGTGGTAACAATAACATCAAACTTTGAGGGTAAGCATCTCAAAAGTTTCTCCACGATTCTTCTTTCTTCAAGAGATTCTCCATGGGATCTTATCTGATTTACAATCCCAATCACATGTGTAAAAAATGTGTCTACACTGTCTGACTCTTTCATGCAAAGAGTTTCGAAATCTCTTCTCAGCAACTGAAGTTTTGCTGTCTTAACTTTCTCCATACCTTGATAGGCTACTTTCAGAGTTTCCCATGCCTCCTTGGATCTCTTAGCTGCTGCTATCCTTGGAAACACACTCTCATTTACAGCTTGATACAAATAGAAGAGGGCCTTAGCATCCTTCTTTCTATTTTTCTTCAGTAAGTCCTTCTCTGCTTGAGTTAAGGCATTAAAAGCCTGTTGATCAGCTGGTTCAATGAAACCATCTTCTAAAAACTCCCATAAGTCTTGTGAGACAAACAGGGCTCTCATGGTAATGGCCCAATAATCATAATTCTTTCCATTAAACTGTGGAAGTTGAAAATTTCCAATGTTCATTCCTGCGCTTGGTCCAGCCATTGCTTCTTAAACTGAACTCTGAACTTAAACAAATTGTCTTTCTTTCTCTGAAAGAACAAACTCTTTTAAACAGAAAACAACAACTTTGTTATCTTTGAGAAATACCTGATTGTGACTTCTGTCAAGCTTTCACACTGCTGGAGAAAATGCTGCAACAAGTCTTCTTCTTCTTCAGCTTCTTTGAAATCTTCAAAGAGCCTGAACTAGCTTTGATACCATGTTGGAATTTTTTGGAATTCCAAACAACAGAAAGTAAACTCCTCTCCTTTATCAAAACAGAGAATATAAATAAAAAATTTCTCTTCCAGACAGAAGATAGAGATGGCATGAAAATGCTTTCTATTTCAATAACAGAACTTAAAAACAAAAAACTGTTACAAATTTCTTCCTCAATGGAGGGATTCACAAAATATGTTCGACTATTATAGACGCAGTGCTATATAAAATAAATCTTTTCTCTCTCTGTCTCTCAAGAACGCACAAGCAGTGCTCAGTTCTTCTTACTGTGTTTTCTTTGCCTGCGGGCTCACACAACGTTTACAATGCAATACAATACATTCCATTGGCTCTCGGGCCTTTTCTCCTTTTATATGGCGCGATGGAACAAAATACGTAAAACAAAAATAAAAACAATTAGAAAGGAAATTGTTGTTGGACACATAAAACTTTAACATTGGTTCGACGTATGAGTGGGGACCACGTCATAGTCGGCCATCGGAATTGCGGAAATTGTGATATGCGATATGGCGGAATGGAAAAAGTGCGATTTGCGATATTTGCGATGTGCGACGGGATCGCATCGCAAATATCTGTGATAAGACATGGCAGAAACGAACAATGAAAATGTGATATTGTGACATTACCATGGTGCGACGGGCGCACATCGCAACTTTCAACATTTGCGATAACATATATATATGTGGCGGAACAACTTTGCGATATGTGATTGTGCAATCTTGCGATGGCGCGACGATCGCACATCGCAACAAAATAACTTGCGATGGCGGAGAGAGATGACAACATTGAAATATGCGATATGCGGTCTTGCGATGGCGCGACTATCGCACATCGCAATTTCAACAAAACTCTAGCAATGGGCGGAGGGTGATTGCAGTAAAATGCGATATTGCGATGTTGCGATGTTGCGATGGCGCAATCATCGCACATCGTAGATTTCCACATCAAAAAGACACTTGCGGTCTCAAACTTCAACACTGCGATCTGCGATTTGCGCTTTGGCACTTCAGTGGTAGGGATCACTTATCCGGCCTCTTCATAACTTTTAAGTCTTCCGCCCGTTTAATTCAATTTCACTTCAATTTGGTTGTTGAGGGCTTTTATGCCCGACTTGACTGTTTTAAATAAAACTGCTCCTTCGTAGACAAAAATCTTCATTTCTCTACTGAAGTAGCTTCTCGCCCATAAAAAAATTAATTCCTCTGCTATACTTGGCTGCGGCCCATCAAAATTTAATTCATTCTTCTTTAATATAGAGTGTTGTGCACTCGAAACTCTGTGCTGCTACTGCTGCTGCTGCTATACTTTGTTCTTTGTTCTTCCTGCCCAAGGCACGGCAGGTGACTTTAATATTTCAACATAAGGTTGCTTCCTATGAATATACCTTAATTAATGAATATAGCTACATTAAAATATTAGATAAAATAAAATAAAAATAAAAAAACCAAAAGGTACAAGGGAAGTCTAAAATTGTGTATCCTCCCTGGAAAGTGGATTTTACTAAATATAAAGAAATCAATTACAATTAATTTCAACAGCTGGAGTGCCTTTGAGGTGGTCAATTTCTGGTTCAAATTCTTCACTGTAAGATGACACCATGAACAATGAACTAAGGTCCATTTGAATGTAAGAAATTAGAACCAAATTTGAACAATATAAAAACTAGTAACTACAACAATAAAACATTGGAACATATGAATCCAAATCCAATGTTTGTAATCGAAAATAAAAATTTACATAATATGCCATCACAGTGAGTGTGAGTCATAATAGGGAGACGCAGGTGGTCAAATCCATATCGGTGTGAAGTATGGAACCGTTCAGCAAATTACTGAGCGTAAAGGAAATTCATTGACATCATAAATTGAAAAATTTAAATAAACAAATGAAAAAAAATGATTTTTCATCGATAATAATATCGTGGGGTGTGTACCTGTAAATATGCCAAAGGTATTCTCTATGAGTGCAAATCGACTCTCACTCTGTCCAAATGAGAAATTTCTATTCAAAATCAAATATGCATTCCAGAAATAAGTGTGACGTTTTGTTGTAAGATAAAGGAGAAGTCCATAGAAAAAAACGAGGACTATTTATGCCAAGTAGAAAACCTAATTTAGACTTGTACGTCTAGATCGTCCACACATCAATGAATCATGGAAATTCGTCAGATTGATGTGTTGGAAGTTGGGCATGGGAAGTCATGTGATCCAGTACATATGGTGTAATGATAGGGAATCTCGAGAATATTAAAGTCTTGAATTTGACATAATCAATTGCAGAGTTATCATTTCATATCAAGACTAGACAATTGTGAATTCTTTGAAATATCAATCTCGGAAAATGATCTGATAGAAAATTTATTTAATATATGTATTAAGTATAGGAGTATAGCACGTAAACGTGATAGCGTATACAGCAAGGTTGAAATATGTTGGGTAGCGGGCCACCTAATCTCATACTATTAAATTAGGTGTATGGATTTAATTTAGTGATATATACACCACTATAATGTAAAATGAATCCCTAGTAAAAAGTGTTAACCAAATGTGTAAATGGGATTATATGTCGTCATACCCCATTTCTTATGGAAGCATTGTAGAAACCTTAAGGAAATTATCCATTAAGTAAGTAATTTAAAATTTAACGTAAAGTTTGATAAGGGTCTTTGTAAAGTTATCATAATTGCTATCTATCTATATGTATATCTAAGTGTTGAAAGGGTATAAGGAACATAAAGGAAAATTCCTGTTGATAATACCTAATGTGATTGAAGTTAATGTATGGTAAATGTGCGAGAGACTTGTAGGTATAGGTATTGTTGGTCAACATCATATGGATAATAGTACTAATTAAAAAGGGAGAAAATGACTCTATGGGATATTTCCACATTGTTGGAAGTGGTTAAGAATATATGGTCGAAGGTATTGTTATATCTATAAAATTGTTAGAAGGTAAATCATAGTCATATAATGCCTGTTGTCAAACAATTATGTTAAAGGTAGGTAAGAGGAATATGTATTATAAGGTTAAGGAATAAACATTTATAATTCAAATGGCATGGTTGTAGAGTTAAAAATGAATATAGGTATTAGAAACTATAAGTATAAATTGAGAAATAGGACTGAAGTGATAGTTTAAACAATTGACATAAATAGTAAAATAATGGTTAATTTTTAAGAAGAGAAGTGCTAATTATTAGTATAATCACCTTCCAATGGAATGAAATTAGGAAAGAACTCCTAATATCCATACGTAACTAAATTGGAGGTGGGATGTCACTTCAAATCAACATATGAAAATATTGAACAAGGAAAGTAAATCATATGTTGATTGTAACAAATCTGTGACAATTGGAAATACAGTTATAAATAGTAATGAGTAAACAAGGACATAGTAGATTGTGAGTAACAGAAATATGTTGGAATGTGATGAATTATAGTGTAACTAAAATCAAAATTTATATATATTACTATAAATAAATAAATAAATAATTATCGAAATGAGAGGTGTTACACAACCTATAGGATGAGCAGCCAAGAGTTAGTGGAGTTGAAATTGTACCTGATGGAAATGCTTGATGAGGGATAGATTGGGCCCACTGTATCGCCTTGGGCTGCACTAGCATTGTTCGTAAAGAAGAAGGATGGTACTCTCAGGTTTTTCCTTGATTATAGGTAGCTAAAGAAGGTGAAGATCAAGAACATGTGCCCATTACCAAGGATTGATGACTTGTTTGATCAATAGAAGGGAGAAACAATGTTCTAAAAGATTGATTTGAGATTAGGATATCATCATATATTCATTAAAGAAGAGGAAATATACGATATTACCTTCAGGATGATGTATGGAAATTATGAGTTTGTTGTAGTTCAATTTTTCTTTACTAATTCTCCAATTAATTTTATGTTCTTGATGCATAGTGTATTACGTCCTTACCTAGACAAGTTATGGTTATTGTATTCATTGAGGATATATTGATATATTATAAGAATGAGGAAGAGCATGTTGAGCATTTAATAGCATTTCTGATATTTCTAAGAGTGAATCAATTGTATTCCAAGCTTAGCAAGTGTAGTTTGTTTGATATGGAAGTACATTACTTGGGACTTGTTGTTTTGAATGAAGGAAGAATAATTGGTCTAGAAACGATAAGGGCCATCATGGAGTTGAAAAATCCTAAGAATGTGGATGGAGTTAGATCATTCATAGGATTGGTAGGTTACTATAGTAAGTTCATGAGGAAATTCTTACTCATTACATGTCCTATAAAATATATTTAGAGGAAAGGTAAGAATTTTCAATGGACAAAGGAATGTGCAACTAGTTTTGAGGAGTTAAAGTAGTTGTTGAAAATTTCAACAATCGTTAAGATTCCATATTCAAAAAAAAAAAAGATCGTCCTTCCATAAGACTACAAAGAGAGGTATTTATGGTGTCATGATCTATTAGGGAAATGTGGTGCGCTATGATTCCAGGAAACTAAATGAGCATGAGAAGAATTAAGTGACTCGTGATATTGAGTTGGAAATTTTTATTCATGTAATATCCCTATTTTTTCTTCTTTTAGTAGATAGTTGAACAATCCTAAAGTTTAAGTGGACCTAAAGGAAAAAAATTATTGCAGACATATTTTATTATTTCAGATTTAATAAATGCATAAATTGAATTATTGTGAAAAATCTAGAGTATAAATGGCGACTGGGATTTCAAGTCCTTGAGGTTGGATTAGATTTCAAAGACTTTCCCACATTCTCCATAAATCTTTGGAGAAAATAAATAAAAAAATTAATATTATTTTGGAGATAAAAATCTAAAAATATACCTCTATAAAGTTGAAAGTTATTGAGAAGAGGTGAAATAAAACTAGAAAGAGGAAAAAGCTAGTATTAAAGAACTTTTGTAGAAAAAAAAGGAAAGTGTAGGAAAAAAGGAAAAAAATATCTTGATTAACTGGATGCAGTTATGGAAACACGCTGAAGGGAAAGCAAGCATAAGTAAGTAACTTATTGGTAAACAGGAGGTTGTATACACCTTGGAGGAATTGGTCTCTGCTTGGGGGGATTTGTGGAGAGAAAGCTCAAGGTTGAGTGGAAAATGGTCTTACCAGAATTGGTATTCACAAAGAAATTCAATATCGTGTTATGATTTCTAGTATGACAGAAAGTGTGAGATTATATTTTTCTATTTAATTATGGCTTAATTTGGTTAGATGGAAGTGTGTAAGGAAAGTTAATTTTATACTTGATTAAATACTCTATGAAATGATGAATTTTTGTATAAAATTTAGTTATATAGTCTGATGTATTTAAGAGAAAACAACTATAGAAATAGTAGTTGATCTGTATGGTTACAGACATAAGTAGAATCACACACCAACTCTCACAGTGTCTAAACCCCATTAATAGTTTTAAATCAGAGGTTATGTGATAAATAATATTTTTGTAAAGACATAAACTATAGATAAATACAATAGAGAGAAGAAAATTTAGTGTATCTGTCATAAATGTAACATATACATGACTATGTGAATTCGAAATAATATTTTTTTATCATAAAACAAGTTTGGATAGAAACGGAAATTATTGCATTTTCTAAAAAATGGCATAACAGACTAAAATGAAGAAAACATATACATCAAAGAAAAAAATCAGTTAAATTTCTGAGAATGAGTACAAATTATAATACTACAATAATTTATGTCAGGATAGTGTATTTTACACATATTACAATTTAATTATGTCCCAAATTATGCACAAAATTCATAGTTCCAATTAAAGAGCACAGTATGATTATACATTTAAATACAATACAAAATTGTATAGGTCGGAGTGTTAAAAGTGATATATACCAACTTGCATAGAAGAAATCATAATCTATTGTTAATGAATGATCTATTGAAGTACTCATTAAATTATAGAGGATCACCTAAAATTTAACCATGTACACGAAATCAGATGGAGTACCTGTAAAAAAGAAAAATTATGTGAGTATGAAGACAAACTGTCTTTAAAAATAATTAAAGATAGAATGATTTAACTCAATGAGAATACAAGCTAAAAATCATAGTATTACCTTACTATTCTTAATTTTATAGTGGTATTAAATATGCAAATAAAAATGCGGAAAATTATTAGTAAAGAATGTTGACGAAAACATAAGAGGAATATGAAAGTAAAATAATGAAATATAAAGAAGTGTACCTTTTTTTCTCATTGGAAGAGTGTAAATGAGAAACTCCGAGAGTTTGAGAATAAGTGAAAAATTACGTGTTCAAAAGAGAATTATTTTAACTAAGAGAATCAATAAAATTCTAAAAAAAACTAAATCCATATTATTTTAACCAAAGCTATAAGTATCATATTTGAAGTTAATGCAGAAAGAGAATTTGTAAAACAAAGGACCTTAAACAAACATATAAATTTCTGAACAGTGATGTGGTAGGAATATTAGTAAACACACAATAATTTAATGTATGAATAAGGGTTCTGAAGTAAATTCAAAATTTGAACTTATAAAATCAGATACATATAACCATTTAATTGTATAAGGATTTAATAAACACAATGGTTATTTTATGAATGAATATTCATAAAATCAAAATAACTTTAAAATAAAATCATTAGAACAAAATTATAGAATATATATTGAAATAATCTAATTTATGTTACCAAGATATTAATACAACAAACTTATAAAGTATTATCGTAAAGGAATTATTTTAAAATGTGGTGAAATATTACAACGATGTAACTATAAAATTACTTTCTAATTGAAACTGAAGAAAGGCATTCCTAAAAATATGACGAAGCTGTAAGTAAATTTATTTGTGCCAAAGTTGTGCTCAATAGTAAATTGGGAAATGTTCCAAAGAGAATTCTCATTGAAAGAGAACACCTGAAACAAATTCAAAGATCACTTGGACCCAAAAATGAAAGTGGGAATGAATAAGCATATATGAAGATAAAATTTCAAACCTGGAAAAATCTCATTCGAAGAAAAGGGAATAAATTCAACATTGTAATAAATTAGAGAGAGTTATATTTTAGTAAAAAATCTCCATAACTAAATCATAAATCAAATAGGAAAGTATGGATAAAACCTCAGCACCATGGCATATATATAAGCAAATTCCTTATTAAAGATAATTTAAAACAGTGAGATATGATTGAAATTTATGCAAGAAACACCCTTCGATATTTTATTTTCAATTGACAGAATAGAATAGGAATACTTAAATTAAAAACGAATTCATAAATTTTGATAGATTTATTCCAAAACAGATATAGATGTAATCTGGTTCAGTGAAATAACTCACCAGAATAGCATTGGTAAGCCTATGAGCTATATTATTTCACTATTTTCTTGAGCATAAAAAATCTTACCTCATTATTGCATGAGAAAAGGAACTTAGATGAAAATGAGTTACATCAAACAAAAAAGTGGAGAAGGACTCCATTTGATTTCACTGAGAACCTAAAACCAAAAAAAAAAATATTAACTGTAGAGAAAAAATATATATATGAATTTCGAAAACAAAAAAAATGAGGGATAGAACGAAATTATCTATGTTCACCAATTGAAAAATATTACCTGAGAGAGAGGGTATTCGAATAACAAGGGAAAACTATCATGGCAGAGTTTGAAATTCATTGAAATTGTTTGACCTGCGTAAACATTGAGACAATTATTTCTAAGTCCGCGGCTGCGTGGAGCAGCCAGGGTTTGTAGAGAAGAACGTTGAGAATTCCCAAATGAAAAATGACCAGTCTTGTTAGGGTTTGGTTTTCATAAAATAACATAAGGAAGACAACTTGATCCAAGCCATACATGTGGCTTCAATCCAAATCCACAACTGGTAACAAGCCCTGTGAAAGCATTTAACTTAGATGTACGGTAAGATGGGTAAATCCTGAAAATTATAAATCACATAAAAGCAATTACAAGTACCATTTACAGAGGTTAAATTCTAAATCATCAAACTTGTATATGATTATCCTTAAAATTGATAAGTGACAGAGATATTAATCAATGGTGGGATTAATATAATATATATGGCAATTCAAAAATCAACAATCGTATTCACATAGTATAGTTTGAAAACATTTCTATTAACAAATTATCATAATGAAATAACATTAATTTATATCAATGGTGGATGTTTCACATTGGTAATCCCAAACCTTATATTATATCTTCCTACCTATATGTATTCAGTTAGAATTGATTAACTGGGTATATACATTGATATTAAAAAGTTATGAAATAACCTTAGTAATATAATGGCATATTATATTAAAAAATGAATGAAATCCTTTAGAGAGATTCGAATGGCCTATGATTTTAATGAAATATTATTTATGAGGAATGACCATAGTATGGGGACATATAATACCATAACATATATAAGTTAGATCTTAGTGTAATAGGTTGAGAATACTATTACAAGGTTAAATTAAAATTGAATGTATAAAGTGTATAATTTATAAAAAATTTACTATAATTATTTTAATTATAGTTGTGGTATATTAATATAATGACGAGGTATCATCAAGTAGACATGGAAAGGAAAACTAAAAATGAATTAGTCAAATTAGATAAGTATAATCAATGGCAGAAATGTTATACTTTGGTTCAAGGATTTTAAATGAAAAAATATCAATAGAAAGTGTAACGCCAAAATTCAACGAATAATAACGAACTATGAATGAAGTCATAACAACATAAAATATAGTTGTAAAATTTGTAGAATAGTGACAAATTAATAGAAAGTAGTGGACAACAACTTAAGTAGTTATGCTATAAATGGAAAAAAAAAATATGGTAAGTGGAGTTGTGACAATTCATGCCTTGAAGATTTGGAGGCATTACATTCTTAGCATGAGGTTGGTATTGATGAGTGATCACAATGGATTGAGATATATATTTGACCAAACGAATTTGAATGCAATGCAAGAGAGATGGTTGTACACCCTTAGTGAGTTTCACATCGAGATCATATACATTAAGGGAAAGGAGAGTGGGGTTGTATATGCTTTGAGTAGGAAAGTGCAGTTGAACCATGTTACACTTGTGAGTTCATTTAGGATAGAATTACATGATTAGATCTTGCAGGTAAGATAGAAGGATCGCACATACATGAAGCTTAGGCACAAATTACAGAAATAGGGTATAGGTGATCAAGATGTAGAATATCATCTTACACTAGATTTCTATGTCAGATTTACTAACATGATTGATGTGTTGGATGAAAATGATCTCAAGAAGTATATCTTGAGGGAGTTTCATGTCAATCCATATTTAGGTCACCCATGATATCTGAACATGTTTACAATAGTGAAGGAGCTCTACTAATAGATAAATCTTAAGAGTAAAGTGACAAATTTTGTTGCAATATATTTGGAATGCCTCAAGGTTAAAGCACAATGTAAGCATCCAGATGAGTTTCTTCAGCCTATTTCAATTCCATAATGGAAATGGGAGGTAATTTATAGTTTTTCCAATGACATAGAGGCAACTTTATTCTATCATTGTTTTTGTTGATAGGTTGTGAAAGGTAGCTCACATCATTCTAGTGAAGAGTACTTATTTAGCTAGTGAGGTAGGACATTTCCTCATCGATGAGATCATGAGATTTCATGGTATTTGGAAGAATAGTGGATTGGAAAATGATGTTAAATTTACTTCAAAGTTTTGGAGGGATTTGTTTGAAATTTTGGGTACATAGTTAGCCTTTAGTACAACTTATCATCTGCAAACAGATGGATAAAATAAGAGGGTCAACAAGATACTGTGGGACATGTTGAGTATTTTTGGCATGTAGCAATAGAGGAGATGGGAGGAGTACCTTCTATTTCTTGAGTTTGATTGTAATAATGGTCATCAAGAGTCACTAAGGATTAGTTTGTTTGAGGCACTATATTGGTGGAGTTGTAACAATCCCATCAACTAGAGTGATCTAGTGAACAGGGTACTTACTGGACATGATATATTGGTATAAATGCAACAATAAATACATATTATAAATAAGAATCTAAAGGAAACACATGACATGAAGAAAATTTATGCATAAAAATATAGGCAATATAAGGAGTTTGAGGTTGGGGAGAATTTGTATTTGCGCATAAAACCCAAGAAGATCTCCTTGAGGATCAAATCATATGCCAAGTTTGCACCATTATATTGCGGACCATTTTATATCCTAGAGAGGATTGGACCAATGGAATATAAACTTGCACTTCCTTCAATAGGGAAATTCGATGATTTGTTTCGTGTTTTATTTCTTAAAGCATATGTAAAGGATGTTGATAATGTTACTCATTGGTATGTATTTTAGGTGGAAGAAGAAGAATAATTCCTGCTGGAACCTTAGTGCATTGTTGAGTCAAATTATGGTGTATAATTTGTTAAGATAAATTAATAACACAAGAAGGTAAACTAATGAGATGCTGTGAGAAATATATGCATGATGATTATTGAAAGTGTTAATTAATTATACAAATAACAAATAATGCTTCTTTCCCGTGTCAATACTATAGAAAAGGTTATGAAGTGACATATAACATCCTCCTATATCACTTGTGTTTGCTGATACTAATGCAAGAAAGATAAAAGAAATAAAATCCAATCAAGAATCAAACTTAAAAGCTTGAATCAAAGAATTGGCCAAATGAAAACATCTCTTCATCATAAAATATTAATTCACTTAACCAATTTGCAGTTTGTTGTAGGAAATATAGAAGGGAAACAGTTGTTGTTATAGGAAATTATTAATATATGATGAAAATAAAAATAAAACACACACTCTGTTGTAGGAGCTCTAAGCGAAGGGGGCTATCCCTCACTCACAACTCCTTTAAAGATTACAGAAGTTGCTCAAGAAAATGAACAAAACATAAAAAATTGTATTAATATGGATATAACAGTTGATTACAATCTGATATCAGGCTCTGCAACAACAATTTCCAAGCCAATGACTCCTCGCCGCCCCCTAAGAAAATTACATCTTATTTTTATACATTTCTGGTAACCCATATTTGTCTTTGAACAAAACATATTATTAAACTAAGCCTACAACCAATAATACATATACAAATTGAGAATGGTGAATTACTATTGGGTCTAATCCATGACCGAAGGCATGGATTACATCATTTGCATTGCACGACTGAAAAATTTCTATTAATCTCGCTGCAGGATCTTGAGATAGTTGGAGGAAATCAACGTATCTGGAGGAAATCTAGAACGGTTGCAGGAAATCAACGTTTCTGCAGGAAATCTAGAATGACTATATGAAATCAGTGTTTCTACAGGAAATTTGGAATGGCTATAGGAAATCGGCATTTCTACAGGAAATCTGGAACGACTACAACAATTGAGTTGTCTGCACGATTTGTGGAACTTCTTGAATCTAACAAGTTTGTGCATGAGTAGAAGGCTAGTTAGAGTAGTAGTGCAATAATGATACAATCAGTTCACTGAATGCTTGAAATTAGATAAAATTACACTTCTAATGTTGTTTCAACACACCTTAGCCTATGATACCCTTTTTAGCCAAAACTGGATGACATAATCGGACTAGGTATAATTAAAGGGAAAAAAGAGGTAAAAAATGGGGAAAACAAGGCTTAGTATAGGTGTAAAAAGTTTCTAACTTAACATCTCCCCTCACCAAAACTCTTACATGTCCATATGTAAGAAAAATTGAAATAGTCTTCAATAAAAGGTTAACTTTTCACCTGGGTCGCAGCTACTACAGCCAGGTGATCTAATTGAGCCCAACTAGATTCTACTTGAATTTGTCCTCTATACTCCTTGGACTTCCTCTTTAGGTGATTGATCTTGGAAAAATTCTTCTGCATTATGTGAGTTGCCTTTGCGTGCCACTTTTCGTGCTCCTATTGCAACTTGCGACAATTTTCTTTTAGATCCCCATTTTCTCTTTTTAAGACCCATTCCAAAAGGGTAAGTTCCCTAACAGTTTCCTCCGACATTTGTCAAGATTTATTCTCCAATGGGGTCCGTGCTCCTTCATTATGCCGTTGTGAGGATTGGGGCATGCTCACATCCTCTTGCGACTTCATGGCTTCGTTCTGAATTTCCTACCGCGAGGGGTTTGGAATTGATAAAGTGTCCTTATCAATGACTGTAGCAGGCTCAACTTTCCTTTTCCTTTGGACTAGCCGCGGGACTTCTATATCTTTTTCTTTTTAGTAGGCACCTCTTCTTTTGCTACATCCTTAATGGAAAAACATGAAGCTTGGCTTTTGGTATACTGTTTTGCAGGGGTCAAGTGCCCCTTCTATTGAAAGCTCTTCCCAAAATTTTTCCCAGTCACCCTAACTTCATCATCGTCGTTATATTTTTCCTCCTTATCTCCATGCGTTTGTAGTTTCTTCTTCGGCTCCTATGGGGGCTTATCTTCCTAGACCCCTAAACACTGAGAACCTACATACTCCACAAAATTATTTTCTTGCAGAAATCATCCTAGGTCTTCTTATGTTTCCACATGACCTCTACTAGAATAATATTTACTAGCGTGTGACGGTAGAGTTTTTCCTCTATCCGGGAAACCCTTCCTTTTGCGACTGAGGACATATTTATCAACATTATTTTCAAACAATAGGGAAAATTCAAAGGGTTGTCCTGAAATTGTCCAAGGAGCCTAATATGAAACAGAAAATAAGGGCAAAGCCTGCCTTCAGATGTAACATATTTCTACAAGAAAAATACTAACTGACAGTACTTATGTCTTAAGAATTCCTGTGGAATCCCGTTACTCAAATCAGGGTTTGAATGGTCCTTCTGTAGGAAATCCGCACACATGTCTTTTTTGAAGCAACAATTTTTAAACCAGTTCTCTCCATCTTACGAAATCCTACACATCCTTTCCACCAGTTCTTCTGTCAGCCTGAATTGGATGTTCCCCACCTGTGCTTTGTCTGCATTTAAGTTCAAGGTAAAATATTTGGTTACTATTGAATTATTCCCGCTAAAATTTTGAAATAAGGGATACCATCCCAAATTTCCTATTCTCGCCTTGCTGCGAGGATCAGATTTTGGCAGCGCGAGACTTTGAGGCTCGAATCTGACAGGGGCTCGAGTCTTGGTCATGGCATAGGAGAAAAATGGATAGGCAGGGGAAAAATGGACATGATAATTATAGACAGACAAAAGAAAAGAAAACATGGGTTGTGGGAATAGTCTGAGACTTATGAAATAATTCGACGGCAAGAGGAAATAAACAGAAAATACGGATCTTTTCGGCTGCAGGTCGTGATCATGATAACTATCATGATCTAACTTGCATGATAAACCTCAAAAGTACAAACACTACTGGTGAAATGATGACAGGTCATGGGATTAATTTTAGAATGGTCTATGGATGCAAAGGGTTACCATAACCTTAGATATGAAAAAAATTAAAAAATAGGTATCATTATACCTTTACCTCGAGAGCCTTATCACCAGTTGTACGTTACCGTTTACCTCGAACAGTCCTATCCTTGATGACGTAGCCTACTCTTACAATGATAACCTATTACATTAGACATATAGTACATGAACTTAACCACATAATGACTTCTTAATAGTTTATTATATGATATTTAGTCTATGTTCTATCTAATTATTGTATTTTCAGGAAATCCCAGGGTTGATGTGTCTACAAATTCTTCTGCAGGAATTAAGAATTGGCTATCAAATGCTCTATAGGAATCAAAATTCAAACTGTTGAAAATTATGCATAAATAAATATTAAATACTCTTTAGGAACTAAACTGCAACTAATGAATATTCTAGAGGAATTAAAATAATTGTGAACATTCTTCATATAGTAAAAAATGTAACTACTGAACATTCTATAGTAATTGAACCTGACTCTATGGGAATTGAAGCTGAATCTGCAGGAATTGAAGTTGAATCTACAAGAACCATTCTCTTCACCCATTTTGTATACTCCATTGCACATGAATGAATATTTCGATGTCAAATGTGCAATCAGCTTATTGGATTACCAGTCATTGAGGTCAACTACTTACCAATGCGAGATCCATCACCATTAGTAAGAATGAGGACGAAGGTACCCCAATGCATCCTATCAGGTGAGAATATGTGAGTTGTTTTCAAACCCCCTTTAGGATCCTGTAGAAAAGAGGCCATAAAGGTTCTCCATTACCACTATTGAGATAGCCTGTCATTGGGGCATACAAGCTTCAAGGCATCACAATGCTCAAATCCTATGCCCAGATAATATGGTGATGAAGATGGGCCAAAATTGATGGAAGGAAGGCCTTAAGAAATCACACATTTTTCCAACATGAGTAAGCCATAGATTAATTGGGAAAACAAAATTATTGAAAGGATCCCAAGGTATCTACTAACCTGTGTTTTTAACGAGCCCAGGGAAGTCCATTCTCGCCAGATTTCAATTTTAGAGAGTCTGAAATACTGAAAAAGAAGACTCCAGGGGGGTTCCCTTTTTGTAAATATTCCATTTGGCCCAAAAAATGGATAAACCTATACCCAATAGGCATTCCTCTCATGGTTTATCGAGCATGAGAAGGAACAGAGTGAGCTCATTACATCAGAAGGAAAATCAGGAAGAGACAGTGGAGGGAAGGATCCCTTCCCTTATCATCTACATCCCTTTCTTTGTCACAACTTGCCTCACAAACTTCTCCTTGGATTAGGGTTTTTGATATAACTTGAGTCTTTTCCTGTTCACCAAGAAGGTAACATTCTCATCATCAATACTTTTAATCTCCATAGATCCATTATCGAAATCTTTCGCAATTTCATAGGGTCCTAGTCAATGTGTGTTAAATTTCCCTTTAAAGTTTTTAAATTTAGAATCATACAACAACGCCTAGTCTCCCTCTTTGAAATACTTCTTTTGATGTATCTATTGTCATTTAGCCATTTTTTGTTGGATCAAGTCGGTATGTTGAAAAGAATCCTGCTTAATTTCATCTAATTTGTTGAGCTACAAGATTCTATAGTGTTGTGCTTCATGGAAGTTCATACCCAATTCTGATGCCATTCTAAAGGTTTTGATATGGAATTCAGTGTGAAATAAAACTTATTTTTGATACTCTATTTCATATGGAGAAAAGCTAGTGGTACCTCTCGATGTGATCCGGTAAGCCGACAAGGCCTCAAGAAGTCTGTCAGACCAATCCTTCCAATGTAATTTAAATATTTTGGTAAGGATTGTTTCGAACACTTTGTTGGTTGATTCTACCTGCCCATTGGCCTGTGGATGATAAGGAGTGGACTTCGGGTGGTTAATCTGATATTTTTGCACAATTTCCTGCATAATCGTAGACAAAAATTGAGCACCTTGATCAGTAACTATTTCTATAGGTACTCCAAATCTTACAAAAATATCAGAGCAGATAAATTTTGCCACTAATTTTTCTATCACTCTAGGTAGTGCTTTTTCCTCCACCCACTTTGTCACATAATCAGTACAAACTAAAATATACTTCTTAACTTTGGATGGCAGGTTGATGGGACCTATAAAGACAAAAGCCCGCCTCTCGAATTTCTCTATGAGAACCTGTGACTGCAAAGGCATTTCATCTTATTGTACATGTTGCGCCATTATTTTCCGGTTGTCACACTTTTGAAAATACTCCTTTTCATACTTGAAGAGGTCTAGCCAGTAATAACCTAAATGAGGGATCTTGTAAGATTTCCACTTGTATGCAAAGTGTCCTCCACATGGTTCATCATGGTAGGCTATTATGATTCCATAGATCTCATCTTCTTTGACACATCTGCGAATAATCAAATCAACTCGTGTGAAAAAAGATCTCCCCTAATCCAAGAATAATCAGCACTTTTCCTAATGATTCTCTTTTTTTTATTAGATGATAAACAAGGTGGAAACATTCTTGTAGCAAGATAGTTAACCATGTCTACAAACCAAGGTGTTTTAACAGAGATGGAAAACAGGTTTTCATCTAGAAAGTTATCATTAACAGGAACATCCTCACCTTCATGATTAAGCCTAGATAAGAAATCAGCTACCTGATTTTCTTTTCCTGGCCTATCTACTACCATGATGTCAAATTCCTGTAGCAGCAACAACCACCTAGTAATTATGCCATTAGTGCTCATTTTACTCATGAGATAAAGAATAGTAGAGTGATCAATGTGCACAAAAACTTCATAACCTGTGATGTAATGTTGAACTTATTGATAGCATAAATTACAGCAAGGAACTCTTTTTCAGTCATTGTGTAATTCAGTTCTGCAGGAGTTAAATTTTTACTGACAAAATAGATACCATGGGTAACGGGATCCTCCTTTTGACCCAATATTTCTCCTATGGATGAATCAGAGGCATTAGTGAAAATATGAAAATGAAAATTTGAATCCGGGCCTCATAAAACAGGTGCTGAAGAAATGTATTCCCTAAGTTTATCAAATTCAGCTTCACATTCAAAATTCCAATGAAATTCATATTATTTAGTCAACAATTTAAATAATGGAGAGGCTACCTCTGTAAAATTTTCAACAAACCTCTTATAGTAGCCTGCATGTCCAAGAAAACTTCTAACTCCCTTTTGATTACTTGGTGGGGGAAATTTTACAATAACCTTAACCTTTGCCAGATCAACCTTGATTCCTGGAATAGAAACATGGTGACCCAAAACAATACCTTCAGTCATAATCATAAAACATTTTTCATTACTTAACGAAATATTAGTTTCTCTACATCTCTACAAAAAAATTTCAAGATTAAGTAAAGATTCTTCAAAAGTATCACCCATAACTGTAAAATCATCCATATAAACTTCTACGCAATCATGCAAAAGATCAGATAAAATACAAAGGACCACCTGCTGAAATGTGGCTGGTGCATTTCATAGACAAAATGGTAAGACTTTGTATGCATAGGTACCCCAAGGAAATTTTAATGTTGTCTTTTCCTTCTTCTCTGGAGCTATCCTAATCTGATTATATCCATTGAATCCATCTAGGAAGGAAAATTACTTTTTCCCTGCTAAAGTATATAGTACTTGGTGTATAAACAGTAAAGGGAAATGGTCTTTTAATGTAGATTTTTTAAATTCTCTATAATCTATGCACACTTTCCATTTACCATTTTTATTGGGGTTAATGACTAGTGGGGATACCCACTAGCTATCCAAAATAGGATAGATGAATCCTACATTTAACAACTTTTGTAATTCATCTTTTACAATTTCTCTTAAAGCAAGGTTCGTCCTCTTTGTGGTTTTCTTATAGGCCTAACATTTTATTCTATATAAATGTGATGAATGCATGTGTTTGGCTGAATTCCTCTCATATCAGTATATTCCCATGCAAATGTGTCTGAATTTTTTTTCAATTTTTTTATTCATTGCTTTTCTTGTTTAGGAGTTAAGGCAGAATTAATCTTTAAATATTTTTTAGGAAAAATTTCTACTACCTTACTCCCCCATTCAAACATTGAATATGTAGGAAATGCAGATAAGAGGACTGAATGTCATTCAGAAGCTGAACCATGTTCATAAAAATCATATAGATTCGTAATGATATCTAAATTATGACTAGATTGTCCTTCTAACTGTTGCGGAAAATAAGGATTATAAATACAACAATATATCAGATCTTCTTCATAATTTTCCTTAAGACTCATGGCTTGGGCTATTGTTAAAACTGATAAAGTACCTTTTGAATCATGTTCTTATTCTTCTTCTTCAATGCATTGTGTGTTTTCTGATCTCAAGAGGGGTTTAATAGGGGGGTATATATTAATGTGCTATGTTTCAACCCTATGAGTGATAGTCATGTTTACATATCTACACCCTATGTAGGCATCAGTCGTAGCTAACCATGGTCTCCCCAAGATCAATGGGTGCCCTCCAAAATTAGTTTTAGGTTGAAGAACATAAAAATCTATAGGATACTCCCATGAATCTAATGAGATGAAAATATCTTCTAAAACACCCTCTTGCTTTACCTTAGACTTGTCTACTAATTCTAACATGGTTAGGGTTTGTAACAAGTCAATGGATCCTATGTGTGAAAAAGTTTCCATAGTCATTACATTGATGGTTGCACCTAAGTCAATCAAAGTACTCTTTATGGGATACCCATTGATGAAGGTGGTAACCACAGTGATTCCAAGATCTGCATATTTTTCAGTAACAAATCTAGTAGACATTAAACTTGCAAGCTTTCCACCTACTAGAATGGTTGAGGGTTCCTTCTTTTTGTCTCCCTGGTTTCTTGGTACACAGTTCCTGCACCGTTTTAGCATATATTGGGATGTCACTTATTTCTTGCAACAATGGCATCTTGATGCACATGTTTCTTATTTTTGATACAAGATCATATTTGGGTTGTTTTGATTTAATTTTCATTTTCAACATTTCGCGAAAAGGACGCTAGACTATATGAGATGAGGGAGGTTCTTGTGGCCTTACGGTAGGTGATTTTGCTGGTTCATGTGTGGTTTCCTCTTCAGGTATCCCTAAGGTATCTTCCTCTACCATCTCCTCAATTCTTTCAGGCTGATTCACCACCCTTCCCAACCTAAGGTTGATTTCCCGCAGTTACACAGGTAATTCCTCCAACTGTATAGGGAGTTCCTGTAACACAGGATCAAAAATTTCCTACAGAGACACAAGATATTCCTGTAAAACAGGGACAAAAACTTCCTGCAGTGCCTGAGATGCAATACAATAGGTGGGAAAAGTGGGCTAAGTGACTAATCCAATGTTGTGAGTGGATCAGACGATTTTACTATTGGGGTTAGACATTGGTTGAGTAGGAATTTGTGTGGGACCAGTTCGATTTGGTGGAGCATTCAGTTCAAGTTGTTATTGTGGTTGTATGATTTGCTGCGGTGTGGGCTGTGAATAAAATTTTTGATGTGGGATACTCTCTGTAATTGGATAAGAATAATTCCCTTGCCAATGCTGTTAAGGAGGCCAAGGCTGGCAGGGCATTGGAACATTCCACATCTAATTTTTAGCATAAGGAAATTGAAAATTTGATTGTGACATACCTCCAAGGAAAGGATGCCATGGTCTTTGAGGTGCCATTTTGTAAAGTGCATTGACAACTCCTTGATCTTCTATGTATGCTGGCTTAATTTCAGGCAAAGAAGGGCATTGATCAGTGGAATGCTCAGCCTCAGAAATTCGACATACCTTGATGCTATCAACAGGGAATTCCCTTTCAGCATGTTTCTTCCTACATTTGGAGAAAAATACCGCCAAGGATTTCTCCAATTCATTCTATCTCTCATGTTTCTTCTTAGCCTGCAAAATATCCAATTGTGAAGATAAAGTGCTAAGAATATCAGTTTTAAAATTTTCAAATAAATTACCCATTTCATCTCTAGTTACTCCAGCACCGACAACTGATTTAACAATCTTGGAAGAGGGATATCTTGGTCATCCCTAAAACTTGGAGTTTCCTCTTGAGTATCTTCTACAAAGCTCACACACATCATCATAACATAGCTTCGATACATCGCCTACTCCCATTAGATTTAAGACCTCTAGATATTCTGGTTGGATGGCCCTAAGAAAAATGGTCCTCTTAGACTCTTTTTCCAATTGATTCATCTTAGATTGCTATAAATTGTATTGGAATCTTTCAACAAAATGCTCGAGGCTCTCCCCTTCCTTCTGGGTCATGCAAAAGATCTCTTCCCTGAGATCCCTCGTTTTGCAATAATCCTGGTAATTTTTCAAAAACACCTTCTTCATGTCATCCCAAGTTCCATTGGAGTTTGATTCCAACCCCATAAAACACCTGATAGCTACATCTTTCAACATAGCAGGAAATAATTTTAGCTTTTGAGCATTGGAAGAATAGTCATAGCTCTTGCAGAGTACATCGAACTCAAATAATAAGGAATTAGGGTCTTCATGAGAGGCACCACGAAAGTTCGGAAAGGCTAAGGGAGGAATTTTTTTCATATAAGTGGCTCCCTAAGTCACTTTGATAGGAAATTCAAATGTGAAAATTTTCTCCTCATTCTCATCAATTCCTTCTAAATGAGCCATGTGATTCCAAGAAAAAGTAGGACCTTGGAAGGCTACAAATTATTTAGAGTCAATTGTCTTAAATTCTGGTTCTTTAACTGGATTTACAAGGAATTCTTCATCAGGCTGACCACTAAGAAGAGATGTGGTCTTCCTTGTAAGGGGAGATTCAATATGGGTAGCAATAGAATATTCTCCAATAGAGGATTTTGTTGTAGAAAGGTCAACTTGTTCAAAAATACAGAACTCCTTTTCAGATTCCTCCTTCTTTGCTTCTTTGTTTCTTAAAAATTTCATTCTTCTTGGTAGTGTATTAGTAGATGGAGTGGCTCTCACAACACCATGAAAAATATAGAAAATATTGTACCCTATTCTTCTAATATTAAAACAAAATAAAAATAAAACTTAACAAACAATTAGGACACGACTTTGGTGAGTTTCTGACCTCTTGGGTGCATAGGATTTGCCTTGCATATTTGCACTTCGACTCCCCCAGTACTTAAAATAAAAGAAAATCAAAAAAATAAAACTTAAAACACTTTCAGTATCATCCCTTAGCACCTCCCTCGGAACAATGCCAAAATGTTAAGTCAAATTATGGCGTATAATTTGTCAATATAAATTGTCAACCTGGGAAGGTAAAATTATGAGATGTAATGAAAAATATATGCAGCCTAATTACTAAAAGTGTTAATTAATTATAAAAATAATAACTAAAGCTTCTTTCCCATGTCAATACGATCGCATCAAAGGTTATGAATCAACATATAACATCCCTCTATAACACTTGTGTTTGCTGATACTGATGCAGGAAAGATAAAAGAAATCCAATCAAATCAAGAACCAAACTTAAAAGAATGAATCAAAGCATTAGCCACATGAAAAGAGCTCTTCAACATAAAATATTAATTCACTTAACCAATTTGTAGTTTTCTGTAACAAATACTGAAAGGAAACACTAGATGTTAGAGGAAATTACTAATGCATGATCAAAATAGAAATTAACACAGACACTTTGTTGCAGGAGCTGTGAGCGAAGGGGGCCCTCCCTCACTCACAACATATTTAAAGGTTAAATAAGTTTCTTACGAAAATGAGTAGAACATAAAAAATTGTATTAATATGGAAATAATAGTCGATTACAATTTGATATCGTGCTCTGCAACAACAGCTTCCAACCCAAGAACTCCCCCCTGTCCCTTAGCAAATTACATCTGATTTTTATACATTTATGGCATCCCATATTTGGGTTTGAACAAAACGGATTACTAAACTAAGCCTACAACCAATAATACAGATACAGATTGATAATGGTGAATTGCTATTGGGTCTAATCCATGACTGAAGGCATAGATTATACCATTTCTGTTGCACGACTCAAAATTGTCTGTCAATATCACTGTAGGATTTTCTGATACTTCCATGAAATCAACGTATCTACATGAAATCTAGAAGGGCTACAGGAAATCAACATTTCTGTAGGAAATCTGGAATAACTGCAGGAAATCGACGTTTCTGCAGGAAATTCAGAATGGCTACTGGAAATCGGCATTTCTGCAGGAAATCCAAAATGACTGGAGGAATTGAGCTGTATGGAAGATTTGCAGAACTGCTTAAATCTAACAAGTCTGCGCATGATTCCAAGGCTAGTTAGAGTAGTAATGCAATAATGACACAACTAGTTCAAAGAATGCTCGAAATTAGATAAAATGACACGTCTAATGTTGTTTCAACATACCTTAGCCTACGATACCATTTTTAGCCAAAACTGGATGACATAAGAAGACTAGGTACAATCAAAGGGAAAAAAGAGGTCAGAATGGGGGCAAGAAGGCTTAGTATAGGTGGAAAAAATGGGTAAAGTTCAGAATTAACATGCATTTTGCAATGGAAGCAACTCATGATCTGAAACTAAGAAACTGATTAACTTAAAGTGTAGTGGAAGAAATTTAGGCCTAATTAAGCTACATGAGAGATGACTTTTCATATGCGTGCTATGTATCCTTCATTGTTTTCTAGTGGAGGAAAATGAGATTTTCTATTTGTACATATTTATGTATGGTTTCTATTGTAAATATCTTAAGGAGTTGTGTTATAAAACTCTAATAAGCGATACAGCTGTCATCTCATCACGTTTTTCATGATGGTTTTTTTTTAGCAAATTTTTGTTATAAATACTACAACAAGTTGGGTTATATATATATATCCATATTCATTATGTTCTTGGATTTCAATATTTTTTTTGGTTTCAATTGTTATAGAACACATAGGACGATGATCCCCTAAAGAGGGGTCTATAACAACCCCATGTCAATGTTTCATGTAATAAAATTTAATAAAGGAAAAATAATACCAAGTTCATGGGACACTTATTCCAAGTAGAATGTTGGGAAAAATATCCTAGTGGGTATCACTTGATGTGTTTAACTGTAAGGAAAATTTGGCAAAGGAAAAGGCTTTGGAAAGGAAAAATGGAATTTTTGCAATTTATTAATGAGAATAATGGAAATTAGGAGAAATGGAAGGTGAAAGATCATAGGTTTCATGTGAGGAGGGAATTGAAGGAAAATTAATAAATTAGATGCATCAAGAATAAAAATACATCAAAGCATTAGTTTGGAGCATTTGGTCAGTTTAGTTTTGGAGTTATTCTAAGAGAGGAGACGAGAACCAAGAGGATAAGGAAAGTAACAAATAAAAAAATAACAAGGAAGGAAAACGAAGGACAATGTATGTAAAAGAAAGCAAGGATCAAGCAAGGAAAATGTGGGACAAGAATCTTTAGCAGGAATGCATGCAGGTGTTAAGTTTCATGTATCATTTTCTAGCTTATTTTTACGTGCATTGTATGTGAATTTTGGTATTTGGCTCCTTTTTTTCATTGGAATGGGTTGTTCTAGAAGGTTTTGGATCCCGGTGAGGTGGTCTCAAGAAAATTCCAAAAGCCTTATGAATCCCTTGATTAGTAATACTAGGATACATGATAAATACCAAGGGTGGATACCTTAAGGAATTCCTTAAGGTATCATAGAATAAATTCTTAGGTGTGAAATATTAGTTTGGTTTGGTGATATTGGGGCTAGTTGGGGTGATATCACAGTATGGTGAGGGTGGAGGTTGTTTAACCTCTAGATTCCATAGGTTGTTTATGGATTGGTTTATCCCATGAGATCCCACATTCATGCTTGGAATACGACACAAGTTTGATTGCATGAAATAAATATTTTGTTCAACCAATCTATGGTTGGGGATTACGTGGAAGCCCTAGAATTGGTTGGATTTTTCATATACGTAATAAGACCTACCTTTCTCTTGGATTTGATGTGTAACTATATTGGTTATTATGTGACATTAATGGTTGTTCTATCATTGTTATGTATTTGGTTATATGCTATCTATAAGAATTTTTTATGAAATATATTAGTCATGTACTTAATCATGTTTTTACTTCTAATTGAATTGATAGTTATGCATGGCTTAATTGGTGACATGGAAAATCTTCTAACAAGCCATTGGCCCTTATTGTTAAATCTCATATATGTTTACATATCCTTATGTTCATATATGCATTCATGACCTCTCATATGCATGTTTACCAAGTGTTTGAAGAAATTCTAGTCCCATATGGGATGGATCAACTCAATTCATTGTTAAATTTTTGGTTCGGAAGCATTGTTTCTATTTCATTTATAATCTCTGAAAGTTTCACCATGTTATTGCAATAGGCCTAAGTATTGGTCCAAAAAATGTGGGTCAAAATTATGGAGTATTGGCATAAAACATAATGGGAAATACAAAAAAATTTGGCACGGAGCCCTATGGGAGAATATGGAGACTTGGAGTCACTTACATGCCATGTAAAGGGAGCAGATAGCTCACTACGTAAGTGAAAAGGAAATTTATCTCAGGGGTTGGAAACCTGGAGGGTTTGGGTTTCTCTGGAGTTCATGTAGCACCTAAGGGAATTCCGTAAGGTATTAAGTTGTCACACCATTTCCTTAAGGTCATATAGGAGGTTGAGTCTTATCATAGTGACCATAAAGTCAGTTTACCCCAGGAAAACTGGTGAAAGTGGGTAAATGTGGGAGGTGTCATTACACAGACAAAAACTCAATGATTCATTTTCTAATCATAGTTGATTGAAATTCAATTGCAATATTTCCATTTTTTTCATTTAGAAGCTTGCAATTGACCTGCACTTCATATTGATGCCATTATTTTCATTGATGGAAAAGGAGCAACAATGTAGTAGAAAGGCAAGGAGTAGCACAACAAGGCAGGGAGAAACAAAAAGTTATGTAGTAGCAAGGCCAAGGTAATGAACAAGGTATGCGAGAGAAAGACACAAAGAAGAAACAAGAAGGAAAAGAATAAAAAAATATTTGATGAAAAAGGAGAAACAACACATTGGCAGTAATGTGGCTAGTAAAGGGAAAAATGAGTCGATTAGGATTATCAAATGTATGCAAATGAGAAGATGTAATACCTTTTTCTTGTGATAGATGTTGACGGAACATATGTTGATGTTAGATTTTTCATATGTTATTCTTGGAATGCTTGATTAAAAATGATCAAAGGAGAAACAAGAAAATGATAAACACATAGGAGAAATAAGGTAAAGCTGCAACAATAGGTGATATTGCATCACAATTTGTTGGCATGTCTGCGTACTATGATATTTTGTCATGTTAATGGCTTGATTATTGTGTTGAACGATTTGATATGTAATGATGATTTTATATCAGTAAAAGCATAAAGTAGTTTTGATATGCTTGGACAATGTTCAAATATTGTTTGATGAAGAATTTGTTGTGACATTTTTTTTTTTGTGAATGAATCGTTGTGATGCAAAGAAAAGTATCCAATATACAAAAATGGAGACTCCATGAATGTAAACAAAAATATCCATCCGAAAAAATCAAGACAAGTCTCAAGAAGGTTCAGGTAGTGGCATGAAGAAAAGATGACTTTGATGATATAGGTGGCTTTGGAAAGTGAATGTTGCATACGTATGCTTGTGTTATTTCCATATGTTTTTTTCATATTGTTTACATTAGAGAATTCTTACATGTGTTGTGGTGGAATAATGTTGTTTTTGGCACTATTTTTATATTGATGCACCTAATTATTATATATGGATTAAATAATATGTGGTGGAGCACTTATTTATTTTTTAATATTCAAAATTTGAATAGTTTGGAAACAAATGAGTGGAAGGCAAAGACTCAATATTTTTCACTTCATACTCTTATGTGGAATACAAATATCCAACAAATTATCTTTATAAAATATGTTGTTGTTGGAAGAAAAATTAGGTTAGACAATGTGGGAGAATGTGACAAAGTTGATTGACGTGTTATGCATTAATTATCTAGAACATATGGAGCTTTTGTGAAGTAGATTTGAATGGAAGAAGATGCATACATGAATATGGAGCTAGTTGTTTCTTGTTTGCATCAAGGGATCGTAGTCCCCTTTCAGGTAGTGGCTTGATAAACATCAGGTTCGAGTTTGTTGAGGTAAGAGCCTCTTGTGGGTTATAGAATATACAAAATGTATGGTAGATGGAGCTTCCTTGCAAATTACAGCTTGCAGAAATATGAGATAGCAATTTTCTATAAGTTGGAGCTTACAAAAAATCAAGTGTAATAAGGAATAGGAACTTGCCTTTGCACAATAATAAAATTCTGGTTTTCCCCATTTATTTCTTTCCACATATATCTAGTGTCAATATGTGTTCTTATTACGCGACGATGTGATATTTTGGTGTGGTTATTTCTGGTTGTTCATATCTTCAATTTGTTGGTAATTATTTGTGAAGTTGATCATGTAATGTTTTATTTAATGAGATTAATAAAAAAATATTTAATTTCCATGAATATACTAAACTGATTCACCCATCCTCTCATTTTAGTCAGTTTTCATCAATTTGTATCAGAGAGGGTTCCGTTTGTATATGCCTAACAACTTGAAGGCAGATCTTCTTGATTCATGGACTATCGAAGTGTAAATGTGTTGAGTGCAACAAAATTTCATGAATGTAGAGATAAGGTAAAATTTTGACGTATAGCTCATGGGCCTCTTGTATGGAAACTATTATGTCATGGCTATTATAAAGACTGGCCCTACGCAAAATAAAAACACTAGAATTCTAAGGGGAAATGTACTATGTATAGAAATATTCATAATAAGGATATCAAAACAATAATAGAATTAAAATATGAAAAATGAATATGGGATAAATTCCATCTCATGTATGAAGGAAAGAATAGTAGCAGTAGTGGATAAATGAAAATAGGAAGAGGAATAAGGAAAGGACCTTTCAAAAGGAAAGTGTTTATTGAAAGGGAACCTCTACATGTGTAGATGTACCCGAATCTCACGAAAAAAAAAAATATGAACATCAAACAAGGATTTAATTATCATTGGCTGAAATAAAAAGCCTCAGAAATGAGAACAAAGGCCTGAAGAAAGTTTTGCAAATATGTGATGAGAGAGAACAAGAGTACAAGGAAAAAAAAAATTCTTGGAGACACATCTTCAACAAGCAGGATATTAGGATAAGTTATCAACAATCAGCTAAAGGTGAAAGAGGTACAATGTGAAATATTCAATTATGAAATTATTTCATATGGAAGAGAGTTAGATAAAAGGAACATGTTGTTTAATAAGTTATAACAGGAGGTTGTGTCCATGAAAAAATCATAAAATTGTAGTAGATCAATTAAAACCATAAAAGATAATGAATCTTCTGTCAAAATAGCTAGAGAAGAAGAGTCCAACAAGAACATTTTTTGTAAAGAAATAAAAAAGAACAAGAAACCACACCAAGAACCAAAAAATAAGGCAAAGAAATTTTCATATAAAAGAAATGCATCTTCTCCTAGAGATGAATTGAGAATATTTGGAAAATTTCAGAGAGAATATATCTCATACTTCTATTATCATGAACATGGACACATAGCACCAGACTATAAGAAAGACAAGATCAAGAGTATTCCGAAAAACATACATCAAACAAGGAGGTACTATATAGCAAGAAAAAAAAGGACAGCATCAACAACCACGTACATAAACTCTTTCTATGGTTATTGTTATATGTGTCATGAATTTGGAAATAAAGTGTTTGAGCGCACATTTTACGCAAAGAAAATCATGAAATCAAGAAGTAGGACACCCTTTATTGCAACTTTAAAAAGGAAATATGGGATAGATTGCATCTAATGCATGAAGGAGATACTAGTAGAAATATTGCAGAAAAGGAAAATAGAAAGAGGAAGAAGAAAATTCCCTATTAAAAGGAAAGTGTTCAGTCAAATGAAAGCTCTAAATCTGTGGATGTACCTAGCTTTGACAAAGAAAATAAAGATTAATATCAAGCTAGGATTGAGATAGCATTCACTGAAATAGAAAAACTAAGAAATGAGAGTAGAGACCTGAAGAAATGTGTGAAAATATGTGATGATAAAGAATAAGAGTATAAGGAAGAAATTGTGAGATTGACAACACACCTTGAAGAAGAATTGGCATTCAGAGAGGTTACGAACAATCATCTAAATGAGAAAGCGGTACACTCTGAAATATTAGAGTTTGAAATTATTTCAGCTGGAAGAGAGTTAGATAAAAGAAACATGTTGTGTGAGTATTTAGAAGAGGAGGCTGTCTCTATGAAAAAATCAGAAAATCGCAGTAGATGAAAGGAAACCATAAAATATAATGAAAAAACTCTAAAAATAATTACAGAAGAAGAGTCTAACAACATCATGTTTTTTTAAATAAACAAATAAAATCACGCAACAACATCAAGGACCAAAAAATAATGCAAAGAAATTGTCATATATATGAAGGTAATTTTCTCCTAGATATAGATTGAGAAGATTTGGAAAATGTCAAAGGAGAGAATATATCTCATGCTTCCATTGTCATGTAACTGGACACATATCAACAGACTCTAGGAACAAGGAGATCAAGAATATTCAACAAAACATGCATAAAAAAAGAAGGTACTATCCAAGAAGAAGACAAAGGAGAACACCAACAACCAGGTACATAAACACATTATATGGTTATTGTTATATGTCTCATGAATTTGGGAATAAATCATTTGAATTAAAATGGTACACAAAGAAAACATGAACTAAAGAAGGAGCACACCATTTCTTTCCTTTTTTAGTAAGACAAAAATGTTATGAATGTCAAAAAATTGGTCACAAATCCAATGATTTCATGTTGATGAATACTCTAAAGGATTAAAAATAAAACATGGAAGAAAGACCAAGTATACCAAATAATGAATAAAAAATAAATGCAGAAAGTATAAGGAAACCCACTAAAGTATGGAAGAGAAAGAATAAAGAACAACTAGTAACCTAGCTTGGTCTCAGTGGAAGTTTCTCATGGAAGAAATGAATAACCTATTATAACATAGAGCAGCATTGTTTTAGGCGGAGAGCACTATAATTTCCTTAATTTTCAACTTTTATAAACCATGAATAAACCTAAAGGCTAGTTGGACCTAAGGAAAAATGTGTATGCACATACTATTTTTTTGGAAATTAATAAACGAATGTTAAATTCTATGATTGTATAAATACAGGAGTAAATTTACATTAGGAATTCTAATCCAAGGGGATTGAATAGAATCTGAATACCTTCCCAAAACTCTCCATAAATCCTTGGAGAAAGATAAAATAAAAATAAAATTATTAGATGGGATAAAAATATCTAATAAAGCCTCAGTAAAGTGGAAAATAAATCAGAAGGGATAAGAATAAAACTAAACTAATGAAAAGTTAGTTTTAAAAGAAGCTTGTGTGGAAAATACAAAAGAAAAGCCTAGGCTAAGGGAATCAACATCCCAAAAGAGCAGGAAGTCATTATGGAAAAACGTTGAGGGAAATAAAGCTTAAATAGGCTATTCCTAGTGTGACAAATGGGTTGTTTACACTAACGAATAATTGGTCTCTGCTTAGGTGAGAGCTATCGAATAAGCTCAAGGTTGGGAGAAAAACAATATTTATACAGTTGTATGTACATTTTTTGGAAAGTTTTTGTTTTACCTTATTATTATTAGTTATAATAAATCTAAAGTGGAATACAGAAAATTTAGTTGTCTTATATATTCTGGATGGAGTTTACGTAAATTAAATTCATAAATTTTATGTTTATTGTATAGTGTCTTGTTTTAGAAATTTAATTCCCATATGTATTTGACAGTGTCTTAACTATAAAGGAATATAGTTTAGTCAACTATGTTGTCATATAGACTAGGTAGGTGTAGGGGGCAAACAAACAAAATCTCTAAACGTTTTCCCTCGGTCTAAATCTATTGTTTAAGTCCAAGTTAAAATATGGAATTAAACTGAAAATGTGGAGTATATGTATAATAAATACTGATATATTATAGTAAGATGCGTATCATAAATTTCTCTATGCTTATGTCCTTCTTTAAAATTATTAATAGAGTTAACTCTATACATATAGCATATATTCAAATACATATCTGAATTATTGTATGCAGATAGAAATTTTAGATTGAAGGTAAAAAAATAATATATATATATATATATATATATATATATATGTAGGAAATTATGATACACTACAAATCATACAAAACCCATCCATACATGTGAAAAAATAATATAGACAAAAGTATAGATGTGCATTATTTAAATTCCATACACTTCAAGTCCACTAAAAATCCTCCAGTGGAATGTAGGATGAAATAGTGCAAAAATAATTATAGGTGAATTATGCAATATGATGTTCCAACTACATTAGAGTCAACATCCTAGTAATATGTACAATTAATGAAAATAAATTGGTGATAATGGAACATATGGTGGAAGGGTCTCCATCGCTCGGATGACTTACCTTAAAAAATATGATAGTGACTGCCAGACACTCTGACTATTGATCGTAAGAAAGAGAATAGTTGTAGAAGATAGTTAGTTAAACCTGAAACAAGCAATGTAGTGAAAGTTAAAATTTTAGTTGCGAGAATTGTATAACAAATTCAAGAGTATTTATAATAAGAGGGGATACCTATAATTATCTCTTTAATTTTGAATATTTCCTCCCTACACCTAGAGTGATTAGGGATGCAAGAAGATGTAAAAATTAACTGAATAAACAAATTATTTTAAAATATTTTAGCTAAATGTATAAAAAACTAGGAATAAGGGGAGTTATAAGTTTGCATAATTGACGAAATAATTTTGAATGTAGCCCATTCATCTATGAAAAGAAAAGAAAACAAAGTGTTACTTGTAGACCATTTAAATGAAAATAATTGGATAGTATTTATTACTACACTTAAAAGCAGAAGTGAGATTTCAAACCTGTGTTTGAGTAAACAGACGAATGTTTGTATAATTGTAAAGTTTGAATAGTAATCTTCCAGTGAATTGTTATGGAAAATACCACTAGAGTATTGGTATAACCACTATATTTAACAATCAGAATCAAATGGAAATAAATACATATTTTTGGACATTAAGTGACATGGTAAAATATTCTCAAAATAGAATTAATTTCCATATGCAAATTAATTGGATTCTAAAAAAAGGAAAATCATAATTTGGCTAGCTGGATATGGCTAACCAACTATGTACAAATTCATTGAGAGAGAGAGAATGAATTTCATCTTTATAGGTTACGATCTTAGGACTCGATTTATAAGAATTTATAATCCAAGAAATTTGAAATTCATTATAAGCAGAGAAACTTTTAAGGGTGGAAAATTATTTTAAGGTTTAGAAACCTTGGCGAAGCTTAGTAGTCTTTAATATGCAAACTATAAAATTTTTGGTGATATGTTTTTAAAAAATATTCAAATTTCTAATAATTTGATAGAGTCATAATAAAAATTTGTTGATTCTTATGGTAAGATAAATTTATACTATAAAATTTGGGCGAATCATTCTTAGAAAAAATTGAAATTGGCGAATATCTTTTTTGGGAAAAAACATGCAAAAATAGCTCACCTATGAATATTAGCACCTAAAATTCTCCCTGATTATAACAGAGTAAATGGTTTCAATGTTTCATTATAATTGTAAAATTGATAAACGTAAGTACCTCTATATGTAAATGATACAACATCATTTAGGTTCCTCAATTCCAATGACGAAAAGAATATCGTAAAATCAATAAATTGCAAGAATGAAAAATATACACATTTGACTAACTGATGAAGAGAAAAATTTAATTCCACCATATGTTAGAATGCTCTCACACAAATAAACAATGAAATAATATAAAATTAACAAACAAAATCATCCAAATAAGGGGATGTAGAATCAATTAGCCAATTCAGGAATGAAACTATATTGCTACTTTAGTGAGTAAAACTTAAAAATGCAAGGCATTGAAATATATATCTATATCTATATATATATATATATATATATATATATATATATATTACGTTTCAAAATTTGAATTATAGGGTGGAAGGGTATATAGTAAGAATAAAAACATATATTGTATACACGAGATAAGTTAACCCTACTACTAAAAGAATAGAAAAAAAACCATTACTTGGTAATCGACAACAATGTTTTAGAATGATGAGTTTGGAATAATAACCAGAAATTTGAAACTTCCATAACCAGAATGCTAAATTATTAGGAATGAAGTTATGAAGAAATTATGGGTTAGATGAGAGGGAATATGTATTTGAAGTTACAAATAGTGATTTTCATTCACATAAAATACCCAGAAATGGGGTTTTGAATGATTAAGTGGGGTTGTGAGAAAATTGGGCAAAAATGGCAAACAAAATGGAAATAGAAATGAAAACCAGAACACTATTGTAGTAATTAATGCCAACGACTTACAACATTCGTTGATAGATTTGAATCATTGAAAATTATTAACATTCGAAAAGAAAGACTATGAGAAGGAAAGAATGATACATCCTTACGTACATGTCTCATCCGGGCCAAAGTTTATGTGTTGAGGAAGACGAAACAACATGAGGTTTCCATTCGGATTAGAGTCCTATACATATAGTGAAATTAACCAAAATAATTACAAATATTTTAATAGTGTAGTGATGAAATTCTATAAACATTTCCAAAGTTAGAGATGACAAATAAATTATGTGGTGTAACGTTACCCGAAATATCGTATTAGACCTGTATTGCATGACTCAAATCATTGCAGAAGCTTAGGAAAGCTATGACTGTAATTTTAACCTCCAGTGACAATTTTGAAGGCACACCATTCTTTATAGAAGAAAACATGAGTATGTTCTCATAATTCGGTAGAAACTCTCACGAAAATGCATGAAATGGCAAGAGATTTATGCACTAGTTACAATGGAAGAAATTTGGCCAAAGGCCCAACTGAAGGAAATGTGAAATGTGAAATGAAGGAGTAGGCCCAAACGTTAGGGTTTGATGGATTAAATCCCAACCATCTAAACATCAATGAATCCCCTGCATACATGTTTCTAGGAGTAGTAAATTCGATCAGAGGGAGCCATGTGATGGATAGGACTAAAATTATATGGTGGGAAAAAGAATGTTAGGTCCCTATATTACTAAAGTAGTCTCTTATTGACATTACTGTATCCCCCTTATTTTTATTGTTGTGCCCATGTGATCCCCATATTTTTATTATTATGCCCTTGCATTATTATTGCTAGATCGACTAGGATTATATAGTGACACTATGTACTCATATATATAGAAAGGATTTTTTTTCATTTGTATCATAAAAGAATTTTTTATTTTTGTAATGAAAGGGAGGTTTCCCCCCCGAAGTGGCTTAATTATGAGGCGTTGATATCTCTTTTCCTCAATTTTTGAAGCTATTTTCATAAGATTTGGTATTAGAACTTTGGATTCTAGGGTTTGATACTCCAAACAGGTCATTATGGAATTTTTGCTATGACATTTTTTATACGAAGGTTCAAAATATATAAAATGTACCACAAGAACCCAAAATCATAAGGAACGACCTATAAACATTTTAGATCATGGTTCGCAATATTTTTGGAGATATGATCTGTGGAATTTAGGGTTTTTTAAGGCTCCCAAATTTCATCTCAAAAGTTGACCATGGGAAAATTGTCAAACCTCTCTCTCTGAGCATGGAATTGGAATTATATAAAAAGTGGCCATAGGTACATAGATTTTAGTTTCCTTTGTATCAATTTCAAATCCTAAGGAGGAAATAATAACATGTAGCATGTTGTACAAATTTTTCTCTACTGAACGAGTACTTAATTAGGTAATTTTGGAAGATTGGGCATAGTTTTGTCTTGAAGCATCAAAATCAGGTCAGACCTGTTGTATTCGAAAGAAGATTTAGATGGCTACTACAAGAAAAAATTTCAAACATTGAAGTTCCAAAATCATAGACATAATTCAGTTTCAATATCGAGCTCCTCAAAAGGGAGAAAAATGTATGTATTTTTGTTTCGAATTACATAAGCCTTGCTTGAAAAATCAGTTTGAATTGATTCCAATGGCATATTGAAGAATTGATATCAATATTAGGTTCTAAAATGCCCCCTAAAAATAATTCAATACCTATTAAGCCCTCAAAATACTCTACTATTATTCATGGAAAGGAATAAGTGCAACATGATATATCAAAACTACAAGAGCAAGTGCACAAAATTTTGATCTTGCAAAGAGAAAAAAAAATGAAATGGAAGTTTTGAATAAAGGCATGGAAGCTATAATGAATGTTTTGAAGAAGGGTGTGGAATATAATATCGATGGTTTGAAGAAAGGTGTGGAAGCTAAGATGGATGGCATGGAGGCTAAGATGGATTACATGGAACCTAACAAGGAATACATGAAGAATGATTTAAAAGCATACAAGTAATATTTGAAGGTAGGTTTGACAGAGTTCATACAAGAAACAATCCCTAATGGCGAAAATTTAGTACAAGAAACTCATGATGCGAAAAAAATGAATGTTAATCATGATTTCATAAACTCTAATGTTGAATGGAAGAACCACCATATTCCAAAGATGGATATGAGCAATTTTAATAGAAATGTTCCCATAAGATGGATACTATAGATGGAGTAATATTTTGATCTCAATAATGTGTAAAACACATAAAAGGTAAGCAATGCAACTTTACATTTACAACAAAATACATTTGTATTGTATAAATGGCTTTGATCCTGTAAAAAAATTGTCACTTTGTCAATTGTTACAGAGGAAATTCTAGCACATTATGAGCATGAAAAGAGAAACACCTTCTTTAGCCAATTGATAAATGTCAAACAAAAGGGTTGAAAGGTTGATCAGATTGAGGACATCCAAAAATTTTATATAAGGGTAACTGATATTCTAGTGTAACACATTATTTTTGTCTTCATAGGGACTTTAAAGGATAACATCGAACATGAGGTTCACATCTGGGAACCTAATTCATTGGAGAATGCATTCAGGTTGGCAAGAAAACTTCAATGTAAAATTATGGTGACAAGGAAGCCTACCACTCACATCTATAAATATGGAAGTGTTGCTACTCCTATACATCCACAACCTACAAGGTTGAAACCAAAATAATTGGAAGAAAAAAGAGAAAAAAAGAGTTTGCTAGAGTTGCGATAGAAAATAAACTAAAGGTCATAAGTGTGCTGAGAGGAAATTATTTTACATAGATTGTGAAGAGGAGGATGAAAATGAACAAGAAACTCCAAAAGAAGAGGATATACACTAGGAACCGACCATATAAAAATAATAAATGAGTCTGACCGTATTGTGTAATGCATTGGGATGAATTACCACTCCTCAAACTCTCAAGGTAGAATGACATATCAAGAAGAAACATTTAATAGTGTTGATTGATTCTGGTATTACACACAATTTTATTCATTGTAAGGTAGCAAAGGTATTGAGTTTCTTCCTATACCCACCACCATAATATCAAGTGATGGTTACAAATGGAGGAACTATAAATTCCTCAGGAAAATGCCACAATATCAAGATAACCATTAGGGAATATGTCTTGAATAGTCCATTGATATTCATTCCAATGGGAAGTGCTAATGTTGTTCGAGGATTACAATGGTTACAATCTTTGGGGATGGTATCTTTTAATTTTCAGCAACTTTTCCTAAAAAAAAATTCAGAAGGAAAGGAAGTTAAATTACGAGGTATCACAAGCAAGCCATGAAAGATAATAGGATCCAATGTCATGAAAAATATTATGAAGAAAGAAAAATGAGCCATAATTGCATAATTATGCTCACTAGAAGTTCCAACATCAAAATCATCTATTTCTCCAAATCTTCAAAAAGTATTGCAAAATAATTCGAAGGTGTTTTAAAATCTCAAAGGAATCCCACCTACTCATGATCATGATCATGCTATTGATTTAAATTGAGTAACTGTTCCTCCAAACATCAGACCTTACAGGTATCCTTATGTCCAAAAGAGTGAAATTGAATGTATGGTTGGAGACATGCTAGAGGCTGTTATAATTCAACCTAGTCAAAGTTGTTTCTTTGCTCCAGTAGTATTGGTAGACAAGAAGGATGGATCACGATGGACGTGTTCGGATTATAGGGAGCTCAATAAGCTCACTATTAAATATAAATTTCCCATTCCTTGGGTTGATGAATTATTGGATGAATTACATGGAACAATCTATTTACCAAGTAGGATCTTCGTTCAGGATATCATCAAATTAGAATGAAGGGTGAATATATTTCGAAAACAAAATTTTGAACTCATGAGGGTAATTATGAAGTTTTTGTCATGCCTACTAGCCTTACCAATGCACCTTCTACATTTCCAAGGTTGATGAATTCCATTTTCAAACTCGTCCTTAGAAAATTTGTGTTAGTATTCTTTGATGTTACACTGTTGGAACGGGGTCCCCTAGCTTCTTTTTTGGTAAATATTTGTAGTAATTATTCTAGCACAGGGAATTTGGGGTGGGTCAAATCCCCCAATGTATTGTAATGGGTTGAAGGGTAAACATAGAGTCCGCAAACCACGGTTTGCGTACCACAGGATGACGCAAGCTATGATGATATAAATAGATAGACAGTTTGAGTCTACATGTAAGTAAGATTGATGATAGGTGTGAACTGTTGAGATATACCTTGGGTAGCTTTGGGAAAGGAATATTTCTTGCTATGTGTATGGAGATCCTCAGCCCTGCTGGGTGAAAACACCACTAGTTGTGTGCACGGGTTGTGACTTGGGTTTGTTACTTGGTTTTAGACGTTAATGAACACAGAATCTATTATTTTATATGAACTGGTTGTATTTACTATTGAAGTACCTCTACGTTAATTGAATTAGCTTTTATTGTGTCTACGATATATGAATTAGCTACAATTGTACTACTCAATGATGATAATTGCTGATGCACACGTGGATGTGAAGGTATTGATAGAATCTGCTTAAGAGTAGTAGCCTTGTTATGTTTACATGCTGGTTATAATATTAAGGGCTTGATAATAAGCCCGTGAACTTGATAGATGTCAAGAAGGTCTACCTTAATTACCCAGTCTCTCCTAGGGTGCGGAAACCTCATTCCAATGCCCACCCATATGAATTTGGGTCAGACCTTGTCCTGTCAAAGTAGGTCATTTCCGAAAGGGCCAGTAGTATAGGGGTTTGTTGGTAGACCTTCAATCTAAACCTGGGTCATGACCCCTCAAGCCAAAAAATGGTTCTGTTGCCAGGATTGAGAGAATTTTGAGAGAGAGATTGGGTAATGCCATGAGGCCATTGGGGACTTGATAAATTGGAGCTCAAAGATTGGTTTGAAAAACAGATTCAGTAATTTTCTGTAAAAGAGAATCACAACTTAAAGCTAACATCTAAGAAGTGGAAGAAAAAATATATTGTCACATAATTATATGAAATTTTACTTTTAATTTTTGTGCACGAGGTCCAGCAGTGGCTAGTGAGGCTACTAGAAATCTAGAATTGTTGGAAAGACAATCAGGTTATGCAGTGGACTCCGGAATTGATTCAAGAGTTAGAGAAGGATAACAACACAATCACCCGAATTGTAGATCATTTCATGGATAGTATGCTAGGAGTATTTGTAACAGAATTCATAGTTTATTAGTTTGTATCCTACTCTAAGGTAGAGTGGATATTCTTCAAAGGATTTCGAGGTAAGTTCTTGTGAAATTCCCGCTACTAATTAGAATATTATTATGAAAAAAAGGGAGTTTTGTGCAGCCACACCGAATGAATGACCTCTAATTAGAGTAAGATTACAACATGAAGTGGTAAGTACTACCGAGTCAACCGAGAAGGGGATAGATCCATCTACATGTCATTAAGGGAGCCATCTGTGCACGCAGGAACTAATCTTCCAGTTATACCATTTTTGAGTCAGCGTAAGGGAAAAAACTCCCCTACCCCTCCACCACTACCAAAAGAAGATATGGCCACACACATAAACTTGCCCACCTTCAAGGGTGTGGGAGGAAAAGACATGGACCAATTTTGGTTCATAGTGGAATCAGTATGGAGCACACAGAATGTTGTAAGCGATGATGTAAAAAGGGTGAAAATATCCCTCACCTTCCAAGGAAAGGCACTAGATTGGTTCATGGGGTATGTAGGCCAGCATGTGGATCCATTAATATGAGAAATTAAGGATGCTTTAAAACAACAGTTTTGGAAGCCTAAGTCCTATGCTCAACTAGTGGTTGACTTGGAATACTTTAAACAGGGACCCACCGAGTTAGTATGGGAGGTTGATCAATGGCTAAAGAAGGTTATCAGAGATGGGGAATTTAAGTATGAGGATAGAAAACACAAGGAATGGTTCATTTCCATGCTATTAGCTCCCCTGCATAGGCCTATGGGACAGATATTGATTGAGACACAAGAGAAATCCTTGTAGATTGCCATGAAGCTAGAAGTTGCGCCAAGAGACAATGCCCAGTTTGGGGTACAACAGATCTAGCGACAATTGCAGGCAATGCACCTCGAAATCCAGAATTTGTAAAAGGAGTGAGGAGAGGAAGCTAGTCCAGACATATGGTGCATAAGGTGCTGGGAGTCAGTCCGTATCAAGGATGAGTACGCTCTGCTGGTAGACTACATGCAAGATGGGGGGCCCAACCCATTGCACCCTAAGGAAAATATGGGACCATGCGCCTCCACATTATGGTGCATTGATTGCGACGTAGCTGAACTAAATGATACTGACCACTGGCCCCGTATTGGTGCCTATGTTCTAGAGTTGAAGCAACAATGGTTCCCATTATGCTCGTCTCTAGGACATGATGAACAGAACTGCTAGAAATATGACTTAATGGTAGAGCGAGGAAACCTATATAGAGTACAGGCTAACCCTGCATCTCCCTCGAAATGAGGAGGCTCCCCTGCCGGAGGCCGGGGGGGAGAGGCAGAAGCACAGGTCGCGGAAGAGGGAAATTTACCTGTTATAATTTTGGAGAAGTAGGAAAGTTCGCAAGGGACTATCCAAACACTGCATGACAATCTTATAGATATTGTAGGCAATTGGATCATTTGACTAAACATTTTCCGATACTAATAGCCAAGATGTAGGAAAAACAACAGACTCCAACACAAAATGTACAAAGGGTTAAGACAGAACCGTGTGATGAGGGACCGAGTATTAATTTCATTAAGCGTAGCAGCATGGCTACTGGAGGAGATGAGGAAGGAGTTGTGGTTGAACCCCTTATCTAAAAATCCACTATCAAAAAGGAAGGGTTGGACCTACAAAAGGAGAAATAAATCTTCCTAGAAGCTCGCAATGACTTTACCAAGGATGAGGCATCTACTTCCAAGCCTCCAACAAACCTAAAAATGGACGAAGAGGTTAAGTCACTCCTACAAGCATGTATGAAGGTTCTACGTAACCAGAAGGAAGTAGAAAATATTCAAGCACTGATAGACAGCTGTGCAGAAAAAAATGACCCTTCAGCATAAGTTAAAGATGCTCAGAAACTTTACCAACATAAGAAACACATTGGTTGGGAAATGTGGCTAACTTCGAAAATTGGCGATTATGGAATGGATCAGGTCATCCTTGATCTGGGATCCAATGTGAATGTATTTTTAAAATACATGTGGAAGAGTATTGGAGAACCTAAGTTGGAATGGCCTACTATACATTTGCGCATGGCTAACTAACATAAAATTATACAGTTGGGAAGGCTATCAAAGATTATGGTAGATATCGCAGGGGTTAAGGTATATTCAGATTTTGAGGTAATTCAAATTTTAGAGTATGCGGAGCCTTATCCTACGCTCTTGGGACTTGATTGGGCTATAGACATGGGAGCCATTATCAACTTGTAGAAAAGGAGCATGGTTTTTGAGAATGAGGGTACAAGAGTAATAGTCCCTCTAGACCAAGTAGAAGGAGAACGGTATACAGAACCCGTATGTGAAGAAGACGATGTGGATCATATCTATAAACTAACCAACCAGGACAAGGATTGGATTAATCCTATGGCTAATGACATGCTTTGCTAGGAGAAAGACAATGAATTCCTCTCTGACTCTAATGAGGAGATGGAAAATTGGCAGAATCAGTTGCATGACGTATCTTCGTTACGATGTCTTAGGATCATGAAGAGCTTCCAATGTATCTCCTCATATGTAAGAGAAATTCCTTACTTCTTTGTGAAACCAGCTCAAAAAATAAAAGAAAAGAGATATCAATGCCTTAGAAATAATTCACTTCGAGGGGGAAATCTCCAATACATTACATGAATGAACAATTCTTGGATGATACAAATTACAAAACATCCTTTCGATATATAGGAGTCCATGCGACCACAATGTAATCCTAGTGGGGCCACAATGTAATCCTAACTGACCTAACAATAATAATCTAGGGGCACAATAATAACAATATGGGGGTTTCAAGGGTACAATAATAATAATAAGGGGGTTACATTAACAACAATAAGGGACTATACTAGTAATATCGGGACCTAACATGCCCCTCTCCTCCAAAAATGTGTTTTCCTCAATGCTTGAGTAGCTCTGGGTGCTTCTGTATAAAATTCTCATCCTCCCATGAAGTGTCTTTAGTGGGTAATTTATTCCACTTCAGGTTCCAATATGATTTTTCCTTCCTCATCAAGTTCTGGAAATATTGTTTGAACTAGAAGGTTTTGACCTATAACCTTCTTTAAGCATCAAACATGGAAAACTGGATGCACTTGTGTAGAAGCATGTAGTGTACCTAGAGGGGATAATATAGGGTACAGAGGGAGGTACCCGAGGGAATAATATGATGTAATAATATAAGAATGATAAATAAATGGGCTAACCCACATTATGTAAGGGACCACATGTAGCTAGGTAATAAAGTGATATGCCCATTATATTGGATGTATGGTATTGAGAGACCCATGGTAACTAGCCATGGTATTGCATGTATGAAACCTATATAGAGGCTAGAGACTATCCATTGAGAGATGTCAAGGATTATTGTATGGACAAGCATATGGCTTTTGGAGTGATCTCCTTCCTTAAGGAGTGAATGTATGGTGTTGCCCTACCTTAAGGGTTTTGAAATTATTGAAGATCTGAAGTTTTATCTTCTATGGTGTTATTTCTTGGGCATTTTTTCCATTTCTATAAATTTTCTTATCAGATCTACTATAAGTGGTATCAGAGCACTTTCTTGGGCAGAGTTTGGAGATTTGTTTTTTCATTTTTTTGCAAGAAATTTTTGGGCGGCGAGTTTGTAGAGCAGATCTAGAAAATTTGGCAAAATTTTTTCAGAAATAAATATCAGATCTGGATTCCTTATGGAAAAATACCAAATTTCAAAAAAACAATTAGTCGAATCGGAGTCCGGATGAGGGTGATATCGCTGATTTAATTTCAGTTGTGTTGCAGAAATTGTTCTGACAGCAATCCATGTACGGCGGATGTCCTAACATTTTTAGTAGATTTTTGTGCACACTATTAGACAACCAATTACATATCTGAAATCCCGTTGAAAAATCACCCGATTTAAAAAAAAAATCGGTCAAATTGGAGTCCGGATGAGGGAGTTATCACTGATTTAAAATCAGCCATTTTTTCAGAAATTTTGTGACGCTGGGGCAGTTGCAGTGCAAATCTGTGTTTCCAGAGTGCCTAGATCGGGATTTCAGCCATATGGTTAGATGTAGAATGGCTATTCCATTTTCGGAAACAGGTTATATTAAGGATTCTGAGTTATATTGACCGAGTAATGTCCATTTTAAATTTTTGCCAAAGTAAGTGATTTTCTTCAAAACCCTTACTTTACTTTATGGATTCTCGCAAGATGAAGTTTACAGGAAAAGATGATGGCCCTACTATTGAAGATTTTTTAAAACATCTCAAGGCTCAATATCAAAGTTTTTGGATATGATCCATAGGGCTTCATATGAAAGATGAGGCAAATAAATGGTCGACCTCACTTAATAGCTGAGTGAGGAAACTTCCGCAGAAAAAACTTGAAAAAGTCCTTTTGAACAAGTGGTCTCAAGCCTAAAAGAAGGATAGCAAGAGCCATAAAGACTTATTTTCTACTAATATTTCCATATTATGGGTTCATGAAAGTATTCAGAAAGAGAACATCGTTGTGTCTATCATTCCTAGTTGCAAGCATAATTGTATCAATGTGAATTTGGCTAAAAAATTGCAAGTTCCAGCAAAGCATATTGAAAACACAGAGGTTGATAATGAAGATGTTCAAATTTATAAAGATTTGAAGATTTCTATGGATAATTATGTGTTGCATTCTGATTTTTATGCTTCAGATATGGCTGTTGTGGATGTTGTTTTGGGACATCCTTGGATGGAATCCGTTGGTACTGTCAATTTTAATGTGCAAAAGAAATTCATGAAGCTCTGGTATAAGAAGAAGAAAATTACATTGCACGATATTTGCATTAGGAACCATGCAGAGACCGAGGAGGAAGAAGAAAAAATATCTAATGACACAGACACATCAGATGATGAGCCTTTGATGGTAGACAGCCAAACAAAGACATCAAAGCAAGTACCAATAAAGGAACCAGACACCACTCCATCACCAATCATGAAGGAATTAATGAAAGATATTACATCAGTTAAAGCTTCAACATATCACCACCCACATCACCCAACAAGAAAACAACCAGCAAGGTGGCAACAAATTAGCAACAGGGAAAACAACCCCTGGAAGACACATAGAGAGGTGCGACAATCCACTAACAACACATCAACAAGGAAGAACCACCAGAACCCGCTTCCATCTCAAGCGAGCAAGGCACTAAATAGATCAAGTGTTCACCTTTCCCTTGGATGGCTAGATTCACATGAATGGTACCAGTGGAATACTCTTTTAAGTAGATCTTATTATTTTTGTTCTTCTCATGTTTCGGGGATGAAACATGTTTAAGGGGGGTGTAATGTACTGTACCTAGAGGGGATAATATAGGGTACAGAGAGAGGTACCGAAGGGAATAATATGATGTAATAATATAAGAATGATAAATAAATGGGCCATAGTTAATAAATAAAGTGGTTAACCCACATTATGTAAGGGACCAGATGTAGCTAGGGAGTAAAGTGATATGCCCATTGTATTGGATGTATGGTATTGAGAGACCCATGGTAACTATCGATGGTATTTCATGTATGGAACCTATATAGAGGCTAGAGACTCTCCATTGAGAGAGGTCAAGGATTATTTTATGGGCAAGCATATGGCTTGTGGAGTGATCTCCTTCCTTAAGGAGTGAATGTATGGTGTTGCCCTACCTTAAGGGTTTTGATATTAATGAATATATGAAGTTTTATCTTCTATGGTGTTATTTATTTGGCATATTTTCCATTTCTATACATTTTCTTGTCAGATCTACTACAAAGAAGGAAGCTCCAATTTGTATGTCGTAGTACCAATCTTTTGCAACACATTGTAAGGACTATAGTACTTTGGCGATAATTTATTATCATTCTTAGCTTGCTTGAGGGACAATTTTTTGTATGGTTGTATCCATAAAAATACCCAGTCTCCTACATCAAAACTTTTGTCACTACGATGTTGATATGCCTGTTGTTTCATTTGATTTTGTGCCAAATTTAGGTTATCCTTTAAGAGTTGGAGAACTTTTTGATGCTCGATGTGATCTTCCACTGCCTGAACCTTCTAATTTTCTCTTAAAGGTGATGTGATGAGTGGTGGATGATATCCATAAAGTGCCATAAATGGGGTCATTTCTACTGTAGTATGGAAGGAAGTGTTATACGACCATTCACCGAGAGGTAGCCACTTGATCCATTGTGTTTGTTTATCAGATACAAAACAATGAAGATATCCTTCCAAACATTTATTTACTATCTCATTTTGACCATTGGATTGAGGATGATAAGATGAGCTATGAGCTAATTGAGTACCCAAACAAGAAAATAACTCTGTCCAAAAATTTCTAGTAAAAATGGGATCTCTGTCACTCACAATAATCCTTGGGTTTCCATGTAGCTTTTGAATTGTGTCCATAAATGTAGTATGAATTGTACTTGCTTTAAATGGATGAGATAATGCACAAAATTGTGCATACTTGGTAAGTCTATCAACTGCCACCATGATGACACTCTTTCCTTCAAACTTAGGTAAACCTGTGATTAAATCCATTGAAATATCCTCCCTACATTGACTTGGAAATGATAAAGGTTGTAGAAGACCGGGGGTATTCATTATCTCAACTTTATTCTATTGGAAAAAAAAACATTTTGCCAGAAAATTTTGAATATCATATTTAAGGCCATCCCAAAAAAATTCTTTCTTCACCCTGTGGTAAGTTTTTAAAAACTCTGAGTGTCCTCCTAAAGGAGAAGTGTGCAATTCCAAAAGAATCTTTTGTTTTGATTGGGAATTATTACAAAGATATAAGCGATCTTTGTACCATAAGGAACCATTTTTCCAGCTAAATGTATCAAATGTACTAGGATCTTGCTGTAACTTTTGAATAAGTGTCCTCACTTCTTCATCCTTCTTCCATTCATTCCTTGCTTCGGTTATCCAATCTGATTGGATAATAGATATGGCACAAAGCAATGCTTCCACCTCTTCATTGTTTCTTGAGAGTGCATCTGCAACAACATTTAGCTTCCCTTTTTTGTAGATTATTTCAAAGTCATAACCCAACATCCTTGTGACCCATTTTTTTTTCTCTTATGAAGACAATCATTGTTCCAAAAAGTATTTAAGACTATCATGATCAGTTTTTACCTTGAAGTGTCCTCCTGTTCGGTAAGTTCACCATTTCTTTAGTGCATGCAGTATTTCTAACATTTCCTTCTCATAAATTGCTTTCTGTAAATACTTTCCTTTGATTGGAGGATTTTAAAAAAAAATGGGTCTTCGTTATTGCATTAAACAACACCAATTCCATTTCCTGAGACATCGCATTCCACAATAAAGGTTTTCATGAAATTTGGGGTAGCTAAGATCGGTGCTAGGCACATTGCTTCTTTAAGATGTTCAAAGGCCTTAGTTGCTTTAGGAGTCCATGAAAAGGCATCTTTCTTCAATAATGTTGTTATAAGTTATTCTATTCTCCCATAATTATTAGCAAACTTCTGATAATACTCTGTTAACCCGAGAAATCCCTACAACTACTTTATGGTTGTGGGGACTTTGCATTCCTTAATGGCTTTAATTTTTTTAGGGTCTACATTAACACCGTCATGAGATACAATGTGACCCAGATATTCCACCTCTTCTACTCCAAAGAAACATTTGGATGTTTTTGCATATAATTGTAACTCCTGCAATAGTTTGAGCACCCTGTCAACATGTTGAACATGATCCTTCCAAGACCTGTTATAGATTAGTATATCATCAGAAAACACTAGAAAGCATTTTCTAAGGAAGGGTTTGAAAATGGAATTCATCAACCCTTGAAATGTAGAAGGTGCATTGGTAAGGCCAAAATGCATGACCAAAAATTCATAATGACCCTCATGAGTTTGAAATGTTGTTTTCAGAATATCTTCAGTCTTCATTCTAATTTGATGATATCCTGAATGAAGATTCAACTTGGTAAAATAATTTTCTCCATCTAATTCATCCAATAATTCATCAATCAATAGGATAGGAAATTTATCTTTAATGGTGAGTTTATTGAGCACCATATAATCCAGAGACATGCACCATGATCCATCCTTCTTGTGTACCAATTCTGCAGGAGCAGAGAAATAACTTTGACTAGATTGAATTATACTGGCCTCTAACATTTCCACAATCATACGTTCAATTTTTCTCTTTTGGACATAAGGATATTTATAAGTCCTGATGTTTGGAGGAACATTTTTTCGAATCAAATGAATAGTGTGATCATGATAACAAATAGGTGGGAGTCCTTTGGGAGTTTCAAGAACCTTTGAATGATTGTCCAAGACTTTTTGGAGATCTAAAGAAATATATGATTTCGATGTTGGAACTTCTAGTGAGCATAATTGTGAAATTACACCTCGTTTTTCTTTCTTTAGAAGCTTTTTCATGACATTAGAGCTTATTATATTTCCCCTCTTTATTTCAATACCCCATAATTCGACTTCCTTTCCTTCTGAAAAAAAAAAATTCAAGAAAATTTCTTCAAAATTAAAAGCTACCATCCCTAAAGATTGTAACCATTGTAGTCCTAGTAGAACATCAACACCTCCCATAGGAATGGAAAGCATTGGAATATTCAACACACATTCCCCCATGGTTAGCTTGATATTATGGCATTTTCTAGAGAAATTTATAGTTCCTCCATTTGTAACCATAATTTCACATTCTGGTGCTTGGTATAGGAAACAATTCAACTCCTTGGATACCTTACAATGAATAAAATTATGGGTGCTACCTGAATCAATCAAAACTATTACCTTTTTCTTGTTGATATGTCCTTCTATATTGAGAGTTTGAGGAGTGGTAATTCCTGCTAATGCATTACACGATATGGTCAAACTCATTTTTTCGTCTTCTAGGGTTGGTTCGTGGTGTATATCGTCTTCTTTTGAAGATTATTGTTCATTTTCTTCTTCCTCTTCGCAATCTATGTAAAATAATTTCTTCTCAACACACTTATGACCTTTAGTGTATTTGCTCTCACAACTACAGCAAAGCCCTGTTGATATTTTTTCTTCCAACAGTTGTGGTGTCAACCCTATAGGTTGTGAAAATCTAGGAGTAGCAACACTTCCCTCTTTATAGAAGTGAGTGGTAGGCTTCCTTGTCGCCATAATTTTACATTCAAATTTTCTGGCCAACCTGAATGCTTTCTCCAGTAAATCAGGTTCCAAAATGTGAACATCATGTAGGAAGTTATCCTTTAAAGTACCTATGAAGAGATCAATCATGTGTTCCTCTGAAATATCAGTTACCCTCAAAGTCATTTTTCGAAGTCCTCAATTTGCTCCCCCACTGAACCCTTTTGTTTGAGATTTATCATTTGGCTAAAGAAGGCATTTCTCTTTGTATCCTCAGAATGTGCTATCATTTCCTCCATAAAAATTGACCAAGTGAATTTTTTTTTTACGGGAGAAAAGCCATCGATACCATACAAATGTATTTTTTTGTAAATGTAAAGTTGCAATGTGTACCTTTTGTGTGCTTTTCACATTATTGAGATCAAAATATTGCTCCATCAATAGTGTCCATGTTATAGTATCCTTTCCATCAAACTTCCTTATATCCATTTTTCCAATACGGTGGATCTTCCCTCCAACATTAGAGTTTACGAAATCACAATTAGCACTTATTTTTTTCTCATCACGAGTTTCCTCTACTATCTTTTCACCATTAGGAAAAATTTCTTTTATCAACTTTTCCAAACCTTCTATGTCTACTTGTATATCATTCTTCATGTTTTCCATGTTGTCTTTCATTTTTTCATCAATCTTAGCTTCCATGTCATCCATCTTAGCTTCCATGCCCACTTCCATGCCATCCGTCTTAGCTTCCAAAACATTCATATTAGCTTCCATGCCTTTCTTCAAACCATCCATCTTAGTTTCTACGCCTTTCTTCAAAAATTCCATTTCATTTTTTTTTCTCTTTGCGAGAGCGAAATTTGTTGCATTTTCTCTTGTAATTTTGATATGTCATGTTGCCATTCTTCCTCTTGATGAGTCATAGTAGAGCCTTCTAAAGGATTAATGGGTGTCTAATTATTTTTAGAGGCCATTTTAGAATCCAATAATAATATCTATTCTACAATATTCCCTTGGAATCAATTCAACTTGATTATAAAACAATACTTACACAATTCGAAAAAAAAATACAGACCTTTTACTTGCTTTTGAGCAGCTCGATATTGAAATTGAATTATCTCGATAATTGCATATCCTCAATATCTAAAATTTGCCCCTGTAATAGCCCTTTGAAGCTTCCTTCAAGTGCCACAAGTTTGATCTAATTTGGATTCTTCAAGACAAAGTTATGTCCAATCTCCCACAATGACCCAATTATGGACTAGTTCAATAGAGAGAACTTGTATGAATTTACACGTGTCACTCTTTCCTCTTTTGGATCTAAAATTGATAGAAAAAAAAACACAATCTGTTTAATTTCGGCCACTTTTTACATAATTCCAATCCGTTGCTCAGAGAGAGAGCTATAAATATTTTCCCACAATCACCTCTTTGATATGAAATTCAGAAGCCTAACGAAGCCCTAACTTCCACAGATAATATCTCTGCAAATAGCACGAACCAAGATCTGAAATTTTGTGATGATATTCCTCAAGATTTTGGCTTCACACTCTAAAAATTTCAGCTTTTGAACCCTCATAGAAAAAAAGTTATAGAAAAAATTCCACCATGACTTGTTTCAGTTAAATTAAGGAGCCTGCAAAATGACTTACATTCCTCAGATCATATCTCTTAAAATATTGTGAACCAACCTCTAAAATTTTGCGAAAATGTTCCTCTGGATTTGGCTTTGCACTCTGAAAATTTCAATGTCTAAAACTTCATAAAAAAAAAAAGTTTAACAAAAATTCCATAATGACCTATTTGGAGCAGCAAAACCCTAGCATGCCAAATCTTTGATACCAAGTGTTGTGAAACCAACTCCAAAAATATAATAAAAGCGATATCGACACCTTATAAATAAGCCACTTCAAGGGGGAAACTTCCAATACATTACATGAATGAACAATTCTTGGATGATACAAATTACAAAACCTCCTTTCTATATATAGGAGTCCATGGGGCCACAATGTAATCCAAGCCAACCTAAAAATAATAATTTAAGCTCACAATAATAATAATATGATGGGGGTTACAGGGGTACAATAATAACAATAAGGGGGTTACACTAGCAACAATAAGGGACTATACTATTAATATAGGGACCTAACATACTTTGATGGTTCTAGTATTATTAGGTATTTTCTTAGAGCATTCGAAGCAGAAGTCCCAAGGGAGTGAAGAATGTGGGCACTTAACATAGCCATGTGTGTGACCACTACTCGATGGTGGGAAATTCATAAGGAGACATTCCAGAATTGGGATTAAATGTCACAGGATGATGATCCTATTGTTTGAACCTCCCGCTTACCTATTCATGGAGACTTTCCTTGGCCAAGGGGACCCACACAAGAACTTGGCCACATGAATGGACGTGTGGTGCAAAAGGACCGAGGGAAAATGGGTCCAACTATTCATTCATGCTTTTGGGCCAATCCCCACCGCATGGTATTTGGATGTAGAGATACATCAATGCACCCACCAATGGGAGACCACGAGGGAAGATTTTATGGGATCAGAACTAAGGAATTAGATGAAGCCCTGGAAGACATAGATGCACTAGTATTTGATGAATCACACCCTCATGTGGAGTATGGGGAACCAACTTGAAATACACAAATGCAGGGTATTACTAACTGTCGTAATATCTCAATGGAGGAATGTGATGAAGACTCACGAAATATCACTATCCCAGAATCGGAGGGTGAACGAGTAGTTGTTGGACCCCCACTTTAGACTATCGATGTGACCAAGAATCTTAAGCTAAGGGAAGTCAACATTGGAACAAAAGAAAAACCTAAGCTTGTGATAATTGGGGATTATAGGGATGATGATACTGTGGGTAAATTCGCGAAAATTCTCACGGAGTACTAGGACCTATTTCCTACCAAATGATTAGAACTCAAAGGTATTACACGAGACTTGGGGGTCATGTGAATCACTTTAAAACTGGATGCACACCCTGTCAGGTAGCGACCTGACCGATTGATCCTCACGTATAAGCAGAAAGTTAGGGAATAAATTGACAAAATGCTAGCCATAGGTATCATTGAGCCAGTAGAATAGTTAGATTTGGTAAGCCCTATGGTAGTCCAAAGGATAAATAAGAATATGCGTCGACCTACGCAAGCTATGGAGGATTGTATTGTAAATAATGTTGTGCACTTCATTTTTGAGCATATTCTAAGCAGATTTGGTTGTCCAAATATCTTGAATAGTGATAGAGGTATACATTTCATTAATGACACAATACATGCCTTGAATGAGGAGTTTCGAATCCACCATGAAACAATTACCCCTTATCACGCAAAGGTAAATGGAATAGTAGAGGCTTTTAATAAAACTCTCAAACATGTGCTTACCAAGTTCTATAATGTTGATCGAAGTGATTGGGACATGCATATCCTATTGGTCCTTTGGGCCTATTGGACCATGTGAAAGAAATTGACTGGGAAAACACGGTCTCAGATGGTTTATGGAAAGGATGCCATTATTCCCATGGGGTATATTGTTCCTATCTTATCCATCATAGAAATTATGAGCATGGCACAAACTGATATCATAAAGGAACGTTTAGCACAACTAGTCACCTTGGAAGAACACTGATTCATTGTTAGCTTTCATCAGCAAGTTCAGAAGGCCCAGGAAAAAGCATGGCATGATAGGCATATCCGGCACAAGTCATTTAAATAATATGAGCTAGTACTATTATATAATATCTATTTTGAGCACCACCAAAGGAAATTACGCTAACATTGATTGGGACCTTATATCGTAACAGAAAATACGAATGGTGGTTAGGTGAGATTGGATATGCTGCATGGTGACCCTCTGCCAGAATATGTTAATGGAAATTATCTAAAACCATATGGGACCAACTCGACGCAGACCAAATGACTATATGGCCAGAGTAGTTGTATTGGGATGGATACGCTCTATATGGCTAGAGGCAAAATGTAGGCAGGACTATCATATGCGCAAGGGTTAACAGCAAGTCAAGCAGCTTGGGAAGGTGCATTGGGTGTGCAAGGCACAATTTTCAAAACCAACCATTGGAACAATACCACTGGTTAAAAATCCAACTTTAACATTGCAAGCAGTAGGTAGTAGGAAATTAATGAGGCAACTTCCGACGATTTTTTATTGTTTCCTTGATGGTAAGTTTCAACTAAGTTTAGTCCAACCGTTGCTCATTATTCAAAGCTATAAATGGAGGAGGGTAGCTCAGAATTGGGTTCCGCATGTCCTGAAAACTTTGTGCCTCACAAATTTCTGTAACTATTGTGCTATTTTCGTCTCTAAGCATGCTACCCCCTCTGATAGTAGCAACCCAGAGTTCATCTTTCGAGCTAGAGTGACTGCGACCAATCCCGCTGAATCATTGTAGACAGTGGCCTCTACTGAGAGAGCATCCAATGAAGTATTGGAGGTGACCCCTGAAGTCAAATAAGTCGTGTCCACACTAACCAAGGGGAAGCAAGTGGAGAAAACTAAGGATAAGGGGAAAGGCAAGGAGCAAGGGTACGGGAGGTCTACGAAATGGGTTTGGGGGAAGCTGCACACCTATGCTTGCAACGTGTAATCTCCCTCAATGGTGCCTAAAGCATGCTCGCCTAACCCAGTGAAGCGACCTCTATCTACTCAGGAAGAAGCTCGGCTCACTACCCCAATAACTTGGATACCACCCTACGTTCGGCCCTGAAGGCCCTCATTGCACATGCCCAAGAATATAGAGGGTCTGTGCTCCTGTTTGAAAATGTCATTAATTCCGGGTGAAGCCCCCGTAATTGGAGAAGCATTTGGAAAGTTCTCCTCAATTAAGTTCAACGATAACAAGCTTTCCAAACTTGAGGCCTTCCAAGAATTGGCACCTGAGTTATATCTCGAAAGAGTAATAGAGGGAAGTGTGCTAAAGGTCATATAATGTCATGGGCACATGGTTTAGAAGGATCTGGATTAGTAAACTTGTTGCAGATACCTCACTTTGGCTGATACAATGTAACCGACCAAGTTGTGCGACATTTGCTAGCCCTAATCCATGATAACATCTTGTGGATCCAGGACAACATTCCCATCGATGCTACCCTAATTCAACACATCATTGGTCTCGCCATGGAGTGGCTGAATCCCATGGAGCGCATCCATAAGAAGTATGAGCAGAAAATAACCAACAAGGTGCGGGAAGAATACCATGTTGAGAAAAACACCAGAGGGTTCTGGATCAACACCATTGTCGATCCTAGAGTGCACATGGGTACCCTACTACTAGCTTGTAAAATGATGCGCAAATGCCAGGAAAATTTTTTCCCCACCTACATAATTCAGCTTGTTGGCCACTATGAAAAGGGGGTCTACTTTAACTGGTCGCAGTTCCTCTGCAATGATTTTTTGGAAAATGTGCATGAGGCCCAGGATTTCGGGAAGGCAATCTGTTACTCTTGGATACTACTCCTAATTGAATTGTTGGCATGGGAAGACCTTGAATGACAGACCCTCCCTAAGCTTGAACTGGACATGTGTGAAGGGGCACGATACGCAAACTTATGGGATTAAAAGGATGAAAAACATATTAAGGAAAAAAAGGTATTTTAGGTACTGTTTCAGGGTCTGTTCACAATGACAATTCTCTCCTAGCCACGCTTGTCATCAATGGTCTATGAAAAATATAAGGGCATCATAGCATTCTAGGTTATGATGCACAACATGCAGATTCTGGGCATAAGGATCTAGCTTAGATGTCGCTACTTCACATGATCACCAATGAGAAAATCGATCAGACATCACCACTTGGCCACCACACTAGAAATTGGAATTCAAGTCAACCACGAATGACACTGGTGGTATAAGAACAGTCTTGAAGAGTCCCACCCCACCTGATACAACTAAGCATTTAGAAGGTCGTGGCCCAGAGGGATCCACTAGGATAGAGTTTCCCCCAGATGTAGCGCTGGGCATGGAGCAGGAATTGCAGCAGGACATCGAGACTAAGGGTCTAGATGTAGGGTAATAGTTCCCTCCATGGAACCAAATGGATAGCTGAACCTCTTAAGGGCCAGTGAAAAAAAAGATGGGCTACGAGGCTCGGTAAGGAGATTGAGGTTACCTTAATCGAGGAATTTTTAAAGCAAATCATAGATGCAGTCACCCTCACTTCAGAAGATAGATGGTTGGCCTTGGAAGAGCAATAGAAGGTTACAATTTCCACATTAAAGTCTAAGCTCCAAGCTCTTTAGCTCAAGGCTCATACCCTGCAGACAAGCGTGGTTCAAGAAAGGTTGCCTCAAGCGATTATCACTAAGTTGATCTCCAGAACCGAGAGTTGCCTCTACCCCCTGCCAGGCACACTAATCACTCTGAGTCAGCCTCCCTTCTGTGTGCAAGTTCAAGCCTATGCAGAAGTACATCTGGACTTGGCCCGAATTTCACACGAGCCGCTGTAGGTTCTCCACACATCTCTCTTTGAGGAAATCTAGCACAGAGACATCCAGGTGTAGTAGTAGGTAAGTACAAATGAGCAGAAAATCGTAGAAAATACTACAAAGGCATCCCAGGCACAGGCTGCATGCATCCTTCCCGCTACGCAACAGACCAAATTGGAGTCTCTATTCAGTAGACTATACACATATGTGACTGAAGACTTTTTTTCCTTTTCCACCCCCCAGGCTAAGATTTAGGGGCTCCTTGTAGCCCTGAAAGCTGCTCCAACTGAGAACTAGAATGTTAAGACTGAGATGAAGTAGAAGATTATTGCGTTGCAAGCTAAGCTGCATTGAAAACTACTCCTGAGGTACGTGCTCACAGAGCTGTGATAGTCACGGAAGCCACGAACACCATTACAACTCATATTACTCAAGGTGTCGAATTTCTTTAGACAACTATGTAGTTGTGGTGTAAGGTGTAGTGTGACCCTCTCCTACATGAATTTACCCAAGAATTGTGCCAAAAGGAAGAATAATTCAAGAAAGTGGAGGCTAGAATGCCCACTCTGATCCTAGCTCAATGCCTGGCACATCTGTGAGCCAACCATGTGCTCAGAGATGACCTAGAAGGGCTTCACCAAAATAAGAAGGTTATGAGTGACCACCTCAAGCCATGGGCTGACGAAGCCCTCAAGATATCTTAGGACTTGGATGTTGCTATAAAACATAAGAATCTGACCCTAGATAGTGTCACCGCTGCCATTGAAGGTCCAAGTTCACAGAAGATATGCAAATGCCACGGCCGTTGTGACTCAGGAACAATCACAAGATTGGGTTGGGGGCCTGTTGGTCCCCTAGCTACATTTTTGGTATATTCTTGTAGTAATTAGTTAGCGCAGTGACTTTGGGGCGGGTCAAAGCCTCCAATGTATTGTAATGGGTTGAAGGGTAGACCTAGATTCCGCAAACCACGGTTTTCGAACCATAGGATAACACAGGAAATGATGATATAAATAGATAGTTATTTTGAGACTAGACGTAAGTAATATCGATTCTAGGTACACAATTTTGAGATCAATATTGGGTAGTTTTTGGAAAGGAATCCTATTGGTTGTGTGCATAGAGATCCTCAATCTTTCTAGGTGTGGACCCCACTCATTGTTTGCGCAGGATGTGACTTGTGTTTGTAACTTGGTTTTGGACATTAATGAACTTAAAATCTATTATATTATCTAAAATGGTTATATTTACTACTAAATTACCTCTGTGTTAATTTAATTAGCTACGATTGTGTTTTCGATATATGAATTAGCTACAATTGTGTCTGTGATATATGAATTAGCTACAATTGTACTACTCTGTGATGATAATTGTTGATGCGCACATGGATGTGAAGGTACTGATAAGATATATTTAATAATAGTATATTTTTTATGTTTATATGATGGTTATATTGCTAAGGGCTCAATAATAACCATGTGAAACTCATAGAACTCAACAAGATCTCACTTAGTTACCCACTCTCTTCCAAGCCACGTAAACCTGGTACCAGCACCCGCCCATGGTAATTTGGGTGAGAACTTGGCTTGCAAAAGTAGGTCATTGTTGAAAGGGCCAATAGTATAGGGGTTTTTTGGTAGACCTTCAATATGAACCTAGGTCAGGACCCCTCAAGCCAACATACACTAATATACAGCAGGTATTCAAAGGATGATGTTTAACATGTTGACATGGTGCTCAAACTATTGGAGGAGAAACAATTATATGCAAAAACCTCCAAATAATTTTTTGGATCACAAGAAGTGGAATATCTGGCCCATATCATATCTGACGGGGGTGTTAAGGTAGACGATAACAACATTAAATCCATTAAGGAATGGAAAGTCTCCATAATCATAAAGCAGTTGTGAGGATTTCTTGGGTTAACAAGGTATTATCACAAGTTTGTTAAGGATTATGGGAGAATAGCAGCACCTCTAACAACATTATTGAACAAATATGCATTTTCATGGGCTCCTAAAGCAACTAAGGCTTTTTAACAACTTAAAGAGGAAATGTTATTAGCACCGGTCTTAGCTACCCCGGACTTCAAAAAAACCTTTATTTTGGAATTTGATGCCTCGGGTAATGGAATTGGTGTTTTTTTAATGCAAGAAGGAATACACATTGCTTTTCAAAGTCATCCAATCAAAGAAAAGTATTTACAAAAGGCTATTTATGACAAGTAAATTTTGGAAATACTACATGCACTAAAGAAATGGTGACCTTATGTAATGGGAAGAAAATTCAACATAAAAGTTGAGCATGATACTCTTAAATACTTTTTGGAACAAATACTATCGTCAAAAGAGCAACAAAAATGTGTCAAAAAGATGTTGGGTTATGACATTGAAATCATCTACAGAAAAGGGAAGCTAAATCTTATTGCAGATTCACTCTCAAGAAAGGATGAAGACGTGGAAGCATTGCTTTCTTCCATTTCTATTATCCAACCATATTGGATAACTGAAGAAAGGGATGAATGGAAGAAGGAAAAATAAGTGTGGACACAAATTGAAAATTTTCAAAAAGATACTAGTACATGTAATACATTTAGCTGGAAAAGTGATTCCTTAGGGTACAAATATCGCTTACATATTTGTTTAGGGTAAAATTCCCAACTAAAACAAAATATTGTTTTGTAATTGCACACTTCTCCCTTTTGAGGAGACTTGGGATTTTTAAAAACTTACCACAGGGTGAAGAAATAATTTTTTTTGGATGGCCTTAAATTTGATAATCAAAATACTGTGGCAGAATGTTTGGTTTGGCAGAAAAATAAAGTTGAGACAATTAAGACCCTGAGTCTTCTACAACCTTTATCCATTCCAAGTCAACATTGGGAGGATATTTCAATGGATTTTATCACATGTTTACCTATGTCTAAAGGAAAGAGTGTCATCATGGTGATAGTTGATAGACTTACCAAGTATGCATACTTTTGTGCATTATCTCATCCATTTAGAGCAAGCACAATTCTTACTGCATTTATGGAAACAATTCTAAATCTACATGGAAACCCAGAGAAAACTGTAAGCGATAGAGATCCCATTTTTACTGGAAATTATTGGATGGAATTATTTTCTTCTTTGGGTACTCAACTAGCTCATATCTCTCTTATCTTCCTCAATACAAGTGGAAAAGTGAGATAGTGAACAAATGTTTGGAAGGATATCAGTTTTTTTTTGTATGTGATAAACAAAAACAATGGGTCAAGTTATTACCTATGGTTGAAACATGGTATAACACTTCCTTCGATACTGCAGCAAAAATGACCCCATTTATCTCAATTTATAGATATCATACATTGTCCATCACATCATATTTAAGAGGAAATTCTAAGGTTCAAGCATTGGAACATCACATTGAGCATCAAAAACAATTTTTCCAACTCTTAAAGGATAACTTAATTTTGGCACAAAATTGAATGAAACAACAGACATATCAACATCACAGTGAGAGAATTTTTGGTGTAGGAGACTAGGTATTTTTACGGGTACAAACATACAAAATAATGTCCCTCAAGCAAGCTAAGATGAGTAATAAATTATGTCCAAAGTACTATGGTCCTTACAAGGTGTTTCAAACAATTGGTTCTATGACATACACATTGGAGCTTCCTTCTTCTTCTCAAGTGCATCTAGTATTCCATGTTCCCTGCTTAAAGAACATTATAGGTGAGAAACTTCTAGTTCATAAAACATTGCCAGAACTTGACGAGGAACAAAAGATCATATTGGAACCTCAAGCAGTCATGGAAACAAGAACTCGACAAATACGAAATCAATTAATTTCATAGTATCTCATACCCACTGAAGATTCTACATGGGAGGATGAGAATTTTATATAGAATCATCTAGAGACACTCAAGCATTGAGTACAACAGTTTTTTTTTTTTTAAGGAAAGGGGCATGTTAGATCCCTATATTACTAGTATAGTCCCTTATTCTTGTTATTATTCCCCCTTATTTTTATTGTTGTACCCCTGTAGCTCCCATGCTGTTATTATTGTGCCCTTACATTATTATTGTTAGGTCGGCTAGGATTATATTGTGACCCCATGGACTCCTACATATAAAAAGGAGGTTTTTTCATGTGTATCATAAAATAATTTTTCATTTATGAAATGTAAAGAAGGTTTCCCACTCAAAGCGGTTGAATTATAAGACGTTGATATCTATTTTCTTGTATTTTTGAAGCTGGTTTCATAACAGAGAAATGGTAAGGCATCAATTAACGAGCTAATGGGAAATGAGTATTAAAGCTTATGCGTGAAGTACCATCGAACTGGAATCTATTTAGCCACAAATAAATTACAGTTAAACTAATGTAAACTTTACTTTGCATTGAACTAATGAAATAAGATGATAAGGGAATGGAATCATAGGGTTCGTTTATGAATTATACGTTTGGGTTATGAACTATATCTTTGATTTATGAAGGTTGAAAGTATATTCCTCATAGGTCTTGTATGGTAAAGTGTAAAAGATAGCTAGGAAACTAATGAATGAGTGGTAGTGTTACCCATTATTCAATTTGTAGGTGTAGTATATGCAAAGCTATAGTTTAATAAATTGGAGCTTTAGGTATAGTGACATGTAAGTATACTCTAAATATATTAAAAGGGTGTGTGAATAAATAGTTAAATAAATGTAATGGTAAATTTGCACTGAAGATAGGATATACATGTGGGAGACACGTATAATAACATAAAAGAGATAATACCAATAAGGGTAAAGTAATTATAGTTCAAATGAATTATTTATAGGGAGTAAATTATATAAAATAAACCTAGAAACTACACGGGAGTGGAGAAATAAAAATAAATACAAATCTTTGTGTTGACCTGTCATTACTAAAGTGGTAAATGACTAGTTATATCAAAGTAGGATAATTATCATGGCCATAAATAGCATTAAGATAAAAAAAAATTGTGTTAGTGAGATTTGTTACTAGTGGTATAAAGCCCATGTTGAAAACTCTGGTCTTATGGTTCCCAACGAAAGGAAAACATTTCTACTATCAAAGTTATTTTAAATTATTATGTGTGAATACTAATTTTTTTCTGTGTATAATATTGAAGTGCAGAAACATTTATATCTATTTTCATGAATGACGGAGAAGATTTGTACGTAGAACTGGGGGGTGAAGTGGCCCCACAAGATCCAAATACTCAAATGCTAGAAATCATAAGTAATCTATAGCATGAAATGGTTTAGCTGAGGACTATCAATTAATGGTTGTTGCAGGCCAGTAATGAGCAAGGGAGGTTGATAATGGAATTAACCTCTAGGTCTAGCCATCATGGTTAATACCAAGAAAAAAAGAGAAAAGAAACATAACCCAACTTAGAGATGTCTGAGTGGGGAATAATTTGGATCGAAATAGAAAAAATAAAAAGAAGTTTCAAGGGAAATTATGAAAAATTAAGCCTCAAACCTTTTATGGGGAGAAGGAAGAGGATGTGGAAGCCTGGTTCCTAAACATGATCAAATACTTCTAGGTATATGACTACGGAAGTAATCTAAAAGAAATACTGGTAGTTTAACAACTACGAAGTAAAGCCAGTATTTGGTGGGAAGAGACAAAATTTATACACTTGATTGATGAAAAAACTATTTCATGGGAGTAATTTTAGGAGAAATTCAAAAGTAGATACCTTAGTGATAGGTATTATGATGACAGAGTGAAGGAATTTCATGAGCTAAGGCTTGGACAACTCACTATTGATGAATTTGTAAGTAAATTCAAAAATTTACTTCGCTATGTGCCTTACATGAGGGAAGAAAAGGAAAAAGTTACAGTGATTTCCAAACTGTCTACCCACCATCTACAAATAAATAATTGAATTTGATAATCCTAAAATGATGGATGAAGCTATTTGTAAAGAACGATTATCTTGCCAAAAATTTAAAGGTAGAAATGATCAGCTGAAAAATTACCAGAATAAAGAGAAAGGGAAGGTGGAAGCAATAAAAAAAATATCAAAGGCAACATATTTAAATAATTTTTCGAAAAACCAGCAACAATTTTTTTTTAATAAGAGTGGTGAAAATAAGACAACACATTTCCACACTGGTTCCAAGCCAATGGAAACAAACAACAAAAGAGGAGTAGTAAAAGTCAAAGAACCATTAAAATGATGGGGGTGCGGAGAATATCATATGTTGTGGGACTTCCCACACAACATCCATACAATCTAGAATATTCAAGGAGTATGGGAAGCAACTACAGTAAATGATATTGCCCGGAATATTCCGGGATCAGTGCTGCATTAAAAGATAGATAGGCTAAACATCAATCAACCATGATTGAAATTGAAGGTATGAAATCTCACGAACCTATATCTATGTTAATTTATCCACAAGAAATTTTGAGTTATATCAGGCCCCATATATTGGGAAAATGTATATAAAAAATAGGAAAATTTCATCACTGTTTCCTAGTACAGCTAGCTACAGGAACAAAGAGGAAAGTTACTCATAAACACCCCAAAAATGTTGTAAATTTAAATGGATATAGGATAAAAATCCAATTAAACGTCCTTCCTATAGGATCTTATGCTCTTCTACTTGGAGTGGATTGGCCAGAACACAATAAAACAATAGAAAATTTCCTAGAAGAAACACTAAATTACACTGATGATGTAGGAAAATCTATAGTAGTTCAAGGAAAACCAAAACCGATGTCTATGAGACAGATTTCTGCATTACAATTAAAAAACAAAATAAGAAAAGGTTGTTAAGTATATGGTGTCTAGGTTGAGGATTTGGGATAGCCAACAAAAAATGATGCTATAGAAGACTTACCTATAATAAAAGAATTGAAAGATGTATTCCCAGAATAAATCCCTCATCTACCTCCTAGAAGAGACATTTAATTTTCTATTGAACTAGTACCAGGAGCTACCCCAACTTCAAGGGCACCATATAGAATGAGTACTCCTGAACTACTAGAGCTAAAACTTCAATCACAAGTGTTATTAGACAAATTATACATTAGACCAAGTGTGTCTTTGTGGGGAGAAGCACCGTTTTTCATCAAAAATAAAAATGGTACTTTTCAGATGTGTATAGACTACAGACAGTTAAAAAAGTTAACCATCAAGAATCGATATCATCCTCCAAGAATGGATGATATATTTGATCCAGTAAGAGGAGCAACCATATTCTAAAAAACTGATTTTAGAACATGCTATCATCAACTCTAGATTAAAGATGAAGACATCAATAAGACAACCTTCAGAACTATATATGAACATTATGAATTTGTAGTCTTACCCTTTGGACTTAGAAACACCCCTACTACATTCATGTGGCTAATAAACAATGTTATACATAGATATCAGGATAATTTTGAATTAGTGCTCATATATGATATTTTGGTATACTCCAAAAATGAAGAAGAACACCAAGAAAATCTTAGAGCAGTGTTGCAAACCCTTAGATAACATCAGCTATATGTAAAACTCAGCAAATGTTTATTTTATAAAAACAATATTTAATATCTCGGACATGTCATTTCTATGGATTAAATGGAAGTAGATCTGGAAGAGGTACAAGAAATATTGAATTTCTATGTATCCACCAATACACGAATAATACAATTATTCATGGGTATTTACGGATACTCCTGCAAATTTTTGAAGTATTCTCTGCATTATCCTACCCCATCACATCATTTTTGAATGAGGGGATTTTGATTGGATAGCTAAGTGCCAAAATAGTTTTGAACAATTAAAACATAAATTAACTACTACTACTATACTGAAAATTGTTGATCCAACTAAGGAGTTTGTAGTGTGTACTAATTCTTGTATAGAAGGGCTAAGAGGAGTATAGCTACAAAAGAATGCAATAATAGCTTATGAATCATGGAAATTAAAAATAAATGAACAAAATTATGTAGTATGTGACTTAGAACTAGTTATTATTATACATGCACTAAAAATGTCGAGACATTATTTCTTGGTAAAGAAATTATTATGAATGACAGAACACATAAGTTAAAAATATTTCTTTACCCAACCATATTTAAATGCTAGACAAGCAAGGTGGTTAACTTTCCTTAGTGAGTTTGATATGGAAATCGAACACATAAATGGAAAATAAAACCAAATTTCTGATGCTTTAAGTAGACACTATCATCCAATTTTTACCTATATAAGGAGTAGTGTAAGATTTGATGTGGAAGAAAAAAATTCAAGGAGTATTGTTGCAAGATCCTCATTATGTAAAATTGCAGGAAAAATTATTGCAAGCTAAAATTCGAGAATATACCATAAATCATCAAGGACTAATGAGCTACAAACAAAGACAATATATTCCCAATGTAGCTACTTTGAAACCTGAAATATTAAATGAATACCATAATAGGCCTTATGCAGGTCATCTATGATATCAACATTGAGTAAAAACATGTTTTGGCCAGCGATGAAGAAGGATGTAGTTGATTAATTGTTAAGGTGTTTGGACTATCAACAAGTAAAATTAGAACATCAACAACGTGTAGCTATACCGAAACCTCTATTTCATAATGGATGTGGGAAGTGGTTTCAATAGAATTTATTATCATACCTCCATGTACCAAGTATAAACATGACTCAATTACAGTGGTAGTAGACACTATAACTAAATAAGAACACTTTCAATCGGTACAATCATGACACAAGTGGCCAATGTATTCATGAATGAAATTTTGTAACTCCATGGATTTCCAAAAATTATTATCTCTTATAGAGATTCAAAATTCACATTAGCCTTTTGGAAAACCCTATTTGGATGAATGGGTAAAATTCTAAACTTGAGTACAATTGACCATCCTCAAACATATGGACAGACTGAGAGAACAAATCAAATATTGGAAGACATGTTGCGCATGTACGTGATGGACATACACACTAAGTGGGAAGGTTCTATGCATTTGAAATAATTTTTTTATAATAACATTTATCAAACTTCAATTAATATGAGTTCTTCTGAAGATTTACACGGAATAAAATTCCTCAATCCAATCAATTGGAGTCAACCAAAGGCCAAATTAGTCCTTGGAGAAGAAGCACTACATAGAATGGAGCAGACTATGAAAAGAATTCACTAGAATATTAAAGTAGCTCAAGATGTTCAGAAGAGCTATGCATCTAAGAAAATAATTCATAGGGAATTCAAATTTGGAGATTGTGTTTATCTAAGGATTAAACCTCGCAAAAGTACATCTCATGCCGGTAGTTGTGGTAAGTTATCACCTTGATACTATGGACCCTTCAAGGTTTTGGAGAGAGTGTTCAATAGCTTACAAATTGGCTCTACCTATAGTCATATTAAATTTTATAATTTTTCTCACGTTTCATTATTGAAGAAATATGTACATGACCCTACTTTTGTGGTTGATTGGACTATGATATAGTTGGAAACAAAAGGGGAATTTCTTCCAAAGCCACTTTGTATATTGGAGTGGGAAAAAATCGTGCTCCAGAATCGAACAATAGATTGTGTGAAAGTGCAGTGGAATAACTTTTCACCTAAGAAAGATACTTGGAATCGAGAATATGTGATGAAAGAAAAATATCCATCACTATTTAATGAATAAAACTAAAGATATGCAACACTGAGGAAGATGTTTTTGTTTTAGAGGGGAGCTATATAATATCCCTATTTTACATCTTTTATAAACAGTGAATAAATCTAAAGTTTAGGTGGCCCTAAAGAAAAAATATGTATGGAAATTTTTTTTTTTTGAAATTAATAAATTAATGTGAAATTTTACTATTGTATAAAGACAAGAGTAAATTGAGACCAGGAATTCTAATCCAAGGGGATGGACTAGAATCCTAGGACTTTCCCAAAGTTCTCCAGAAATGTTTGGAGAAAAAAAAGAAAAAGTATTATATGGGAGAAAAAGGTATAATAAAATCATTAGTAAAGTGGAAAGTTACTAAGTAGGGGAAAGAATTAAACTAGATTGAGGAAATTCTAGTTTTAAAAGAATATTTTGTTGATAAAGGAAAAGAAAATCCTAGGCTAAGGGAAACAACATCCCAAAATAGAGGGATGTTGTTCTAAAAACAAGATGAGGGAAAAAAAACTTAAATAAGATATTCCTACTATGAGAAAGGGGTTTTCTACATTAAGGAATATTTGGTCCCTCCTTAGGGGAGAGATTTGGAATAAGCTCAAGGTTGGGAGGAAGACAATATTTTTAAAATGGTATATAAATTTTGTAAATTTTTTATGTTCTAGCCTACCGTTATTTGTTATAATAAATCTAAAGTGGAATACAGAAAAATTTAGTTGGTTTATAAATTCTGGATGGAATTTATGTAAATTAAGCTCATACATTTTATGTGTATTGGATAGTTTCTTGTTTCATAAATTTCATTTCCATCTGTATTTGACAATTTTTTAACTCTAAAGGAATATAGTTAGGTCAACTGTGTTGTTACATAGACTTGGTAGTAGTAGGGGACAAACAAAAAAAATATCTAAACCCTTTCCGAGGGTCTAAATATGTTTTTTAAGTCCAAGTTAAAAGATGTAATTAAATTGAAAAGTTAGAGTATATGTACAATAAATATTGTTATATTATAGTAAGATGCATATCTTAAATTTCTCTATGCTTGTATCCTAATGAAATACATATCTGAATTATTCTATGCAGATAAGTGAGATTAAATGGGGTTGTGACAAAATAAGATGTAAGTAGGTTGTCAGAATTTGGTAGAAACTCTAAAGAAAATTCTTGAAATGGCAACAACTTTGTGAATTGGTTACAATGGAGGAAATCTGGCCAGAGGCCCAACTGATGGAAAAATGAAATGAAAAATGTGGCAGTATTCCCAAACCTTAGGGTTTTAGGGACAAAATCCCCACCATATAAACAACAATGAATCTGATGCATTTAGGTGTTCTAGAGTAGTAATTCTGATCACATGGAGCGATGTGATGGATAGGACTAAACTTAAATGTCGGGACAGAGATTGGGTAAGGAATCAATTAATGAGTTAATGAGAAATGAGTATTACATCTTATCGGTGAGCTACCATAGGTCTGGAATCTATTTAGCCATAATTAAATTACAATTTAACTAATTTTAAATTTATTGTACATCAAAATAATAGAATGCAATGATAAGGGAATCAAATTATATGGTTGGCATATGAATTATATGTTTAGGTTATGAACTATATGTTTTATTTATGAAGGTTGAAAGTATATACCTGATAGCTATGGTATGGTAAAGTATAAAAGAGGACTAGGAAACTAATGAATGAATGATAGTGTTAACCATTATTGGATTCCTAGGTGTAGTAGATGGACAACTATGGTTTAATAAATTATAACTTTAGGTATAGTGATATGTAAGAATACTCTAAATATATTAAAAGGTTATCTGAATAAATAGTGAAGTAAATGTAATGGTAAATTTGAGTTGAATATGGGTTAAAATACATGTGGGAGACATGTATAATAACATAAAAGAGATAATATCATTAAGGGTAAAGTAAGTGTACTTTTAATGAATTATTTATAGGGAATAAGTTATATAGAATAGATGTATAAACTAATTGATAAGAGAGTATAAATAAAAAGATAGTCCTTTGTGTTGAACTGTCATTATTAAAGTAGTAAATGACTAGTTATTTCCAAGTAGGACAATTATCATGACCAGAAATAACATCAAAAGAAAAAAAAAATTGGGGTAGTGAGAGTTGTTACAAGCATAGTAAAAAATACATTGGAAAAATAACAAATATGAGAATACTGAACTCATGAAGTATGGCATAGGCATTTGCTATAAAAATGTTTTTGACAAGATATCAAATAATTCTTGAAGTCTGCAGTTGAAAAACTTAAGGACCTAAGATTGGAAGATTCGAGGTATCAATCCTAATTCCATGTATCAGCAACGAAAGAAAGGAAAGGGTGCTTACTAATTTTTCTATAATAAATGAGAGATTAAAGGAAGCACAAACAATGCTCCATTTAGACCATCTATGAAAGACAGCTTATTTTGTATAGAGAAATAATATAAAAATCAGTGTAAACTATGTAGAGAACAATAATTTAATGGAAACAAAGATCACGATTTTACAAAAATCCTCTATAGAAGAATAAAAAAAAATATATATACCTGAGGTTTATACTATCCATATCGACGGTTCTGCATAAAGGGTGAGAAATATAATTCTAATGGAGGAAATCCCCCACACTAAGATAATGAAAAATTACACCATGCGTGTGATGAATTTATGTACAAATTCAACAAAAGAATGTTCAGAGATATTCTCTCCCACTTTGGAATGGGTAAGAAGATGATGAATAAGGTTTATTGGTTGGATGCGATATTGCTGACTTTGGGATAATACAAAAATTGATGAGGGGAAAAAGGAAAATAAAAGAGTTAGTTGCTAGCGTGATTGTCGAAATAGAAAAATTCTCCAGGCCAAAGCTCACTTTGAAAATGAGTCATCCTTAATTGATAAGCATATGGTGTAAATAAAAAGGAATAGGATGTCTGAAGAAACGTATAGGAAAGGATTCAAGGAAACCGATTGCATGTCAGAAAATGGTGTAGGGTCTGTATCACATAACAATTCTAAGGGAGACGATACAACAAAAAATGAGTCTCGATGTCATGTAATGAGAAGAAGTGTTGTGCATAAGAAAAATGCTACTACAATGATGAAAGGAAATGATAAATAATAGATTGAAGACTCCAGTAAGAGAATAATTGAAAGAGAAGTCAAATAACTATTTTTTGAAGGTACTTTCGAGAAGTTGACGGAATATACCTTGAGAAGGAATCTACTCGAGTTTCAGCAGAGAACCATGTTTTTCTTCCTTGGAGGGATTACTTCACGGATTCCAAGGAAAATATGAGCTCATATTCTGACATGAAAAGAGCGAAGGAACTTACCAGTGATATACGAAAAGAAAAGAAAGTACTCGTAACAAATATTTCATTAAAGTTCGAGGTTAGTTTGTGGATCTAGGATTGAGAACTTTAGTTAGATAAATTTTTTTCCAAATGAGGAATTAGAAAATCTCTTATTTTAATGTACATATTCACCATTTATTGTGAAAACATTATCATGATAAATGATATAATATTTTTTTTAGACTTGCAAAAGAAAACACTTCACATTTTAATCTTGGATTCGGTACATTATTATTTTTCTATGGTTTGTATAGAAATATAAGTTTTTTAAGGTTATTTTATGAAAATAATGATGTGTATCTTAATATTATCAACCCATTTAATTATAATCTGATATATTAAATATCATGTATGTGTTACATTATTATTATTAATAAGACAAGGTTGGCACAATTTCATAGTCTATCACATTTGCAACACTAGTAATATGGTTGAAGATGAAAAAAATTTGTTAGGTCATAATACTGATATTGGATTTAAATTTAAAAATATTTGTGATGCTTCCAACCTTCTTGATCTTTTAACAAAACAAAATTATGATGATCTTGAAACACTTCATTTAATGCTTTTTGAACATAACAATAAAATTCTAAAGAATTTTGAGTAATATATTTTTGGCTTCTTATATACCATATTTTTTCTTAGTGGATGATAATGATAATTATCACCATCACCATTACATACTAGTGTAGGTATTTTGCACCATTTTATAGTTGATAGTTTTCTTCTTATGATCATATTAAATGTCCAATCAAAGTACTATAATAATTTATTTATTATTTATTATTTGTACTTCTGTGTTAAAAAGTAATATTATTGAGGCTTACTTAATGAATAATAGATTAATATTGAAGACATATAGTAGGTATAAAGTTACTTAATCAGAAATGGTCATAGTAATTTGTCTAACATATACCAACATAGATCCGTCTTAAGTATGGATCTAACATGAGCTAAGAGGGATCAAATTTCTTCACGTGAAAATATTTTTAGAGTTTAAATACAATGTGTTATTTGTTATTGTTGAAAATTTATGATTGAATGCTAAATAGAGTATAAGTAGGACCAAATATTTTTTATTTTTTATTTTCTATATATAGATATATATATGAAGTTCTTATCTATGAAATAGTTTTTTTCAATCTCTAGCTGAAATGATTTTGAAAAGATTAAGATTTAAACATCTCATTAACACAAATTATTTACTTCTAATTACTTTACAACACACTCATTTTTTTTAATTATAGTCGATATTATTTTTCTATTTAGATCATAAATTTTATTGTAGAGGGGCACAAATGGAAAGGAAAAATTACACATGCCCTCATACTGGGCTGTAGAATGAGCCTCTTCGTTCAATTTATAATCATTTTAACGATAAAAACATATCACCAATTAGAATAGTAACAAATTAGTGCAATTTGATTATTTTTAAAAACATGAGGAAAGTGAGGAAATTGATTAAACAATTTATTACAAATGTTTAGTTTTTATTCCTATAGTGTTTAAGGATATTATACTGAAAAGAGAATATTGATATTCATCTCAAAGTTATATTCATTACATTATTTATATCATCATCAATATTTAAATTTATGTATTAAACTTGGCTCATGAATAATAGAATTTGTAAACCAATTCTTACCTGTAGAGTTATTTAATAAGATGTTAATATTGTGTGTCTTACTATTGTTGACAATTTTAATTTGACACTAACTACTTTTATTATGTTGAGAACAAATTTATTATACTAGTACAATGTTGGAAGCACTTCAAAATCTATAAGAGGAAATAGTTTATAAGTATAGTTGTGTTGTTCAATGAACAAAATTATTTTTCTTATAAATAAGAGTGAAAAAAAAAAAATTGACTTATATCAATTGTATTAAGAAATATTAAGGAAAAATCACTTCAAATATTATTACAAGTGTCTAGAACTTATTCATTAATTGTTTAAATGTCTTACATTGTATAGAATACTAATTATCTACTGCACTATTGTTTTAAGCACATTATTGAATTTGATTATGCATATTTGATATGGTGAAAAGTCATGTTGGTAAAACAAAGATTTAAAAACTCAAATATATTATGGCATTTTCATGTAATTTGTATCAAGGCATGATTAGACTGAAACACTTAATAATATGAAACTCCCCCAAAAATAATATGAAGAGAATATTTGATATACAAACAATATTAAAAAGTGTGTTTGAATTTATATTAATAGATTGTTCAAAAAAGAAAACTGCATTCCTGAATCACACAAATTTACTCTTAATATATTCTTTTAAGTAGATATAGAATCACTTCTATATGATATTTATTATCTAGGTCTTCTTGAAATGTTATTTCTTTGACATCCATGGCCAAACTATGGTGTTAATTGTAATAGAGATAAGTTTAGTGCCAACAAGATTTCGTACCAAATATTTCTCTAAAAATTTTCCATTGTATTTTTCTCACATAGTCTTCCCCCAATAAACCTTTACATGAATATTCTCACTTTCATTATCCCTAAATATGTATGACATATTTTTTCCATCCAAATCATATCTCTTGCATCCTCATTTCCTTATCTAACTAGCAACATATTTCCTTTCTCAAAATCAATCATTGGATTGAATGTTGCCTCAGGCTTATTTCATTTGGATCCAACACATATTGTTTCATCTATCATATTATCTAAATCTCCATCTATAATACTTGAGGTTATATGGAATTCATTACAATAAACATTAACAATGTGCCTTGCCTTGGGCCATAAATCCTGAGAAGATGAATCACTTCCATATATTATTCTATGAAAATTACAAATTCGATATAAGGTATAAATACCTCTTTCCGAATACACTATGTTTTTCAATTCCGCTCAATTGGTGGATCCTCATTCCTGATAGTGTCTCTCCAAATTTTTATGTATGATGTTGTCACATCCTTTAGTTATTTTAAATAAAAATCATCTTGTGTGGAAGATAAGAAATATGGTCTCCCTATGGGAATTATTAGTCGACCTTCATCATCTGTATTCCATAACTCAACTATTTCTAACCACTCAATATCTGTAATGGATTATTTGTACCTTAGTACTATAACATCATTCAGTACAAGAAATTCGAAGGATTGGACATTAATATTTCCAACTAGCAAATTTTTTCACTCCTTGATTCATCCATTAAGGAAACTTTTGATGTCATACACCTTGTAAATAATTGTAGATGGAAACACATTATTTTATTCAATTATACGATATGTAACCATCATTACACATAAATAATATATATCTTTACTTTTTGGGTTGGAATAAAGTATTAGATAGGTTTTATATATGTCCTCATTGCTGTGCCCCATAAGGTAGAACCCAAACTAATTAGTGATGAAGACACCAAGTGCAATTAAAAGTTATATAAACATGAAAATATAGTGATTTGTATTATCACTTGGTGTAGTGTCAAACTTTAACAACAAATGTGGAGGAACATGTTTAAAATAATTTTTTTTACTTTTTGATCTTCCATGAGATATAAAATCATCTTTGTACACTTAACCATTTTAGTAAATAGAGGTGTCAAGTAATGAATTTGTAAGTGGCTTTCTTGAACTTACAATATCATAAATTAGGTGTAATATCCTTATTTTCAGTGTTCCATAAATATGGAATACACATAATGGTTATGGGGACGTAAGAAATAAATATTATATATATATATATATATATATATATATATATATATATATATATATATATATTAATTGTGGAAAATTAATATATAGAAATTATATCATTGTATAAATAAAGAGTAAAATGGGACTAGGGATTCAAATCCATGAGGATGGACTAGATTCCTAAGACACTCACAAAATTCTCAACAAATCCTTGGAGAAAAATAAAATAAAATAAATATTATTAGATGGGCGAAAATAACCTAATAAAAGGCTAAATGAAGTGGAAAGATACTGAGAAGAGGTGGGAATAAAACTGGCAAGAGAAAAAGCTACTTTTAAGAGGAGCTTTTTTGGAAAAAACAAAAGGGAAGCCTACCCTAAGGGAAACAAAATCCCAAAATAACTGGACGTAGTTATGGAAATAGGCTGAGGGAAAGTAATCTTAAATAATATATTCATAGTATGCCAAAGGTGTTTTTCTATACTAAGGAAGAATTAGTCTCTTCTCAAGGGGGAGATGTGGAATAAGCTCTATGAATTTTTTATGTTTTATATTCTTGTTATTGTTTATCTAATTCTGAAAAGGAAATGTAGAAAAACTTTTTTTTATAAATTCAGAACTGAATTTATGTAGATTAAATTATAGAAATTATGTGTATTGTAAAGTGTTTAATTCCGAAATTTCAAGTATCGTATGTATTTGACAGAGATTAGCTATAGAGGTATACAATTAATCTTTCTCTGATGTTACATAAACATAGACTTAATTGAATTTAGGGAAAAATATATAGAATCTCTAAACCCTTTTGTCAAGGTCCAAATATGTTCCTTAAGTCAACTAAATACCTTAAAATTTAATGAAAAAGTTACAGTATATGTACTCTAACATTAAACATAATTCAGCTATAGTAATAGCGGAAAAGATGAAATAAACATGAAATTATATACAGAATATAATCTTGATGTAAACCATGAATTGTAATACATATATGAATGATTAAAATTGTGTATTATTCATTTATGGAATAGTAAAAAAAGGGATATTATATTAGGTCACCCTCGATATCAATTTTTGGCTCTTGAAGGTCCCTTAAGCACTTTGCAAGGGATGTAATAGGAAATTGTGATCAAGTATGTATAAATGGTAGAGATAAATGACGAAAACATCTCGTCTTATGTGAATGTGTTATAATACTTCTCAATTAAAATCCTAAATTTGTTCCTAAAATATACTTTTATTTGGCACGTAGTGTTGGGATTGAACTGCATGTTTTTATCATGGATAATGCTCAAATACAACTTTGGAAACAACTTTGACATAACTCTATGGGCATAGTAACAATATATTCCACGCATAACAATCTTGTTATGTTTTTTCAACCTAATTGCTTCATTTTCTTCCAACTCTTTTGTATTTTCTTACTTCATATCTACTTTCAACACAATATATTCACTTCATTTACTTAAGTTGGCATTCTTTAAAAATTCCACATATCAAAACTTATAATTCGAGATCTTGCTCATTATTGACTATGATATTGATGGGTAATTTAGCTTTTGAACAAATTCATTAATCTCTTTTAAAAAATAATTTTGTGTGTAAGTGGAAGGATGAGATATTAAGGGAGCATATGTTCTATATTCTTCAACATGACATGTTTGGTTTGGAGAAAAATTTGAATTTTCGAATACAATTTTGTGTAATATTTCTATGGCTACCATGATGTGTACTTGTGCTTTGCATGTGTTAGTTTTACCATCAATAGCTTTGATCTATACATGTCGGAAATAATGTTGGTAGTTATAGAATGTGCTTTGAGGAATCTTATGTATCTTATACCATGCTTTCTTACAAATAATATTTCCATTAAATCCCATGTACCTTTGACATGACTATGTTTGGGATGAGTGAATTCAAGACAAATTCCCTAATACCAATTTTATTTATATCTCCCATACCCCTTCTATCACTTGCAATGGCCTTCCTATCCGCATGATAAACACAATATTTTCGACAACATACATTTGTTGCCAAAAGTCAAATTTCTTTCTCTTCATCTATTTTTGTTTCACCTTTTGCAATTTTTAGTATCCATAACTCGTTTAAGCATTTTCTATGGCCTTTTTATATGCATATCTGTTGATTTTATATCTTCTTCATTATATACCCATCCCATTTTTTTAAGATATTTGTGTTCTCTATAACATCACATATGACCATTTCCTTTGGTGGTTGTTTGAACTTTTCCTTGACCCTTAATATCACAAGTTTGTTGTGTACCAATATATTTTTGGAAATGTAAACAAAAAGTGTATATAATTATCCCCAATTCTACCTATTTCACAATTTCCATCTATCTCTTCCAAAAAAAATACCAAATTCCATTTTGGCTAGTGTTTCACCACCAACAATGTCATCCTCGCAGCCATTAACTAGGAAATGAACATGCGTGTTCCCATGCCTTCATGTGTAATATAAAAATTTGTACATATGAATCTAACCCTTTCTTAGGGTTTATTTATGGCACAATCATGAGAGTGAGGTTCCAAATCTGATTATGGACAAATCTCATAATATTTAAAGCACCCCCTAATGTATCCTCCAATCCCGTTGGATGTGGTAGAGGAGCATGATGTTTTAACACCTTATAAATTTTTACCACTATGCATAATATCTTTACCATATTTCCATGCACTTTATTCACAAGCTTTGTATTGGATATAGATCCCTCACCCACCTTGACTCCATGTTGCAAAATATCTACCTTGTCTCCAAAAGAAAATGTAGAAGAAACATTTGCAACTATAAACAAATGTAAATATGGTTAGTATTTACTAAAAAAAACTTTTTTATACTGTCAATAATATCTAACACATGCTTCAATATTTTTATTTACCTATTTTTTTCCTTAAACCCATGATATTATATGGACGTATGTCCCCTTCATTAACATCCTCCTCAATCAAATGTGGTTGAGTGACATCAATTATCAAAATTGTAAAATAAAATATATTAACCCTTTCTCCAACGTAACAAGTTCTAGAAATTGTAGATTCAACCCTTTGTATTGTAACAACTTGATCATTAATAAGGAGTTCAACATAGTCCCCTTTTTCCAAAATAAAATTTTCCATTGTAGCTTGTACCAATTTTGTAATAACAATTAAATTATAATTTTAATTAAAAGGTTGAACCATGTAAAGTGTGATTTTAATTTTTTGCAAAAACCAAGAAAATTCAAAAAATTAATATATATTCAATAATTTAAATAGTATTTTAGTCATATTGTACGCAATGAAGCATTATTCCCCACCATATAGTGCCTGCTACGAAAAAGTGCAATACATACAAATGACATAAAGAATATATATGAAGACCACAGAATTAGAGATGTAGATAGTATCATAGAATAAAAAATACAAACTCATATAAAACCACCAACTTCCTATTTAACTTCAGAAATGATACGTATACTCTTTATGCATGTGTATGATTAATGATCATAAGAAATTTCTGGAAGTTACCAAAACATGGTCCTTAGGAAAATATAAGAAATTTGAAGATCGATGCTACATAAGATGTCCAAAATACCCATGAGAAGTACGTGTACATTTCACTTAGTGAGGATGTTTTATGATTAAAATTTATAATCTAAAGCCAAACTATAATTTTTCTTCCAAATAGAAGTTTTGGCAGTGTAAATACTAGATAATTATAATTTTATTATAAAATCAATGAAATTACATTGGAAAAAAAATATAGTACACCTCAATAATAAATTTATTCATAAAATAAAAAATTATACAAATATTTCATTATTGTCCATCGGTCAATTAATTATGATTGGATTATTGTGTTTATGCCAAAAGGAAAGCTATATCATTATCTTTCCTTCTAACTCAAGCAAAAATTTAGTTCCAAAAACAACATATATATATATATATATATATAGACACTTCTTCTTCACTATCATTGATCTTCATCAGTTGTTCCAAATCCAATAAAATGGCACATGAAAGAATATAACTCTCACCATTGTGATTATTGAGACAATGCCATCGCTAGAGAATTGGTTGCATATGTGTAATGGTGCCTAGATGAAAGCTCGTAATCACTAGGTATCCTTCCTGCATAATCACAAATTCATTGCCAAGGACAATGTCAAAGGTATGACCTTGGTGAGGGTAAAATCTTGATAGTTTTCCTTTTGGTGTAAGAACAAATAAATCTAGCGCATTATATAATTCCTTCTAACACAAATGCGGTCAAATTTCGAAAAATAATGTTACATTTCGCAAAAAATGTAACACATTAAAGATTTACTTCTATCACAAACCGAAACACATTTTAAATAATAAATTGTAGGATGAAGGAAATTTAACACATTCTAACCATCCTTCTAGCATAACGACAAATATATTTTTAATAAAAACCATTTCCTTATGAAGGAAAGATAATGTGTGCTAGCTTTTCTTTTATTACAAGTGGAAGCCCATTTTGAACAACAACATTGCACCTCAAATGAAAGTTAAAAATAAATATCATTCCTTCTACTGCAAAAATTATCATATTCCTAGAAGCAGCATTACATGCTCAAATAAATCTAACACATGCTACATTTACTTCTATGTAATATCCCTAGCTTAAGCCACGGTAAAAGATCTCATAAAAGGAGGGATGTTAAATAATTAGATATTATTAATTATAATATTGATATTACATGAAGAATATTCTTCTAATTCTTAATTATAAGAATATTGGAAGAATTATTTCTTAGTTATTTTATTTAGAAGAATTTATATTCTTCTATAGAAATAAATTATATTTCGAAGTTGGTATATTTTATGAGTTTTAGAAATAATCAGTAATATTTTGGAAAAGCTATGGGAGAGTGATATTTTTCTCATAACGCAAAAGAAAATCTACCTTGAAAAGAAAATCATGAGAGATTTATGGAGTTCTTTTCTGATTTAGGAAAAATCATATTTTTGGGTGCTTTATGGAATTCTTTTATGATTTAGAAAACATATTCCACTTTACTAATTCTATTTATTGTAAGCCTATGAGAAAAATAAAAGGGAGGAATAAGAGAATGCATGGAGAATGGAACCAAGGAAGATGAATAAGGAATTCCGAGCACGCATCAAATGATAAGTAACTATGTTATTTGAAAATTCTTTTGTTTGCATATGGGGCATGATGATATAATAATTGAATTTAATTGCTAGGAAAAATTCGTATGATAAATATTCAAGATTATTTCTTGAGAAAACCTCTATATAATTTTGTGCATAGAGGAATAAATGTTTTAATAATTGAATTATGAGAAGATTTCATGTGTTGTGAATTCATAAAACCTTTTCATGGCTAAATAATTTTTTGAATTGCATGAGTTATTGGAAATTAGGGTCCAAATAATCCTTTATATGTCCCAAACATGGATAGATATGTAAAAATTGAATGAGGTTTTTGTAGAATACAATGTTATGAAAAAATCCTATTTCATATTTTAAAGAATTTGTTTGCCATGTCTCAAAAATTGTGTCCTAAATTGATGTAAAAAAAGAGAATTATTTATTATTTAAATTTCGAAAAATGAGCTCCAAAGATTTGTTCGAATATTGAAAACTGTAACACTTGTGTAAAAACTGAGAGAGGTTATTGTTTTTTTTTTTTTTTCTAAGTGTAACTAATTCTATTATGTATAAGGTTACTAGTACAAAACAGACACAGTGTCAGCTATGAAAGCCTGAGCACTGTGTTTAAAAGTCAAGCTGTTCACAGAATAACTAGACTGCCCATATTGGGAAACCAGTCCTATTGAACATCGAGTCTTAACCGCCCTCATGAGGGAAACCGGTTTGAAAAGCATAGAAACTAAATAAACATAGAAATAAAAGCGACAGTTCAGAGACCACTGATTCAGCTGGTCAGCCCAGCTACAAAAACTAGCATTATCTATGAAACTGAACCAAAAACACAGGTGCGGTGTTGGGGCCTGTGAGTTGGTGTGATGGTTCCTCGTGATTCTTTGCAAACAAAAACTCTCTGCTTTGGCTGTCTTGCTGGGGTAAAGCAATGTCCCCTTTGCCAGCCGAGGCGCTTCTTGTTTGCTGCTCCTGCTGAGATAGTAAGAGATGGCGGTCGGCGGTGCTACCTCGTCCCAGGCTCGGAGGCGGGAGGCTAGACTAGGAGCAGGGTGGTTGGGTATTTCCTCCCGCAAAGTGAGAGAGATAAGGGCCGTGAGTACAGAATTGGAGGCAGTGGGATGGAATTTGAGTTCCGCATGCTGCGAGCTCTGTCTAATGGTGGGCCGAAGAGGGGCAGGAGGGACCGCCCGGGAGGAGCTGCTGCCATAGTCGTGAGCCTGGGAGGGAGGGACAACTCTAGCACGTTGACTTCCACGACCTCTGCCACCGCGCAGATTCTGAGAAGGGTCCGGAGTCTCATCAGAGGAGAAGGTGCTGGGAAGAGGTCGGCTATGACCCCGGCTGGGGCCTCGTCGAGCCCTCATTCTCTCCCGAAGCCGCGACATTTCAGAAGGGGAAAGACAAAGGTGAGCAGGAATAGGAGGAGAGACAGAAGGATCCAGGGGAGCAGTAAAATGAGTTGAGGGCTGAGCGAGATTGAGAATGTCAGGAGAAGCGCAGAAAACACGCAGAGGCTCACCACGCAGGTTCGCGCCACCCCTGGACAGAAAATTATATAGACAGTGCGAGCTCTGAGTAAAATGAATACCTGGGGCCGGTTCGATGCAGGCCTGCAAAGAGCAGCGCCGCCCTGTGGACGTTTTCACGCTGGCCTCAAGTGAGCCAGAAGTGCAAATTCCGAACAGTGGGGTGGGTGAAATCATCGAACCAGAGGCTTCGTCATTATCCTGCGACTGAACCACCATATCTTGCATCACCGCCATAATCTCCACCAGTTTGAGCGAACCAAGGTTTATCCTCGTCGCGCGAGTGATGGCATTAAGAGTGAAGTTATTGCATATGCCGGGAGCCATGTGGGCTGCCCAGGTCATTTCCATAGGGAATTGCGCGGGGTGGCGCTCCCCCTTCGGAGCATTAAACAGCCGGATCCGGCGTGGGTTGGTCTTGTTGGACCAACATAGTGCAGTTCTGTAGCATTGCTTCATCATGGATACAGTTGAGGGAGCCATGAATGAGATTGATAGTGCTGTCTGTTCCAAGATTGGCCAAGAGGTCAGCGACTTGATTGCCTTCCCTCTTTACGTGCTTGAAGGAAATCGCCCTATGATGCCTGAGCCACTTGCTTAACCTGTTGATTCTGGCTTCAAGATGCCAACTGTGAGACACTTTCTCTGAATTAGTGCCCCAAAGAAGCCTCTGGGAAGCATTGATGAGAACTTGAGAGTCCCCCTTAGTAATGATAGGAAAGAGGTTATAATGATGAGTGAGACAAAGGCCTTGCCATAATCCTTCCAGTTCAACAGAGTTATTGGTGTCCCATCCAATGGAGCCATAAAAGATTAATTGAGTTTCGCCTTTGGAATTTCTGACTATTCCCCCAAAGCCAGCTGGACCAGGATTCCCTTTGGAGGCGCCATCTAAATTGAGTTTGTAAACACCATCCGGAGGAGGGGACCAATGCAAGGGTGGATCAGGAGGAGAGCGGAGGCGGAGGGAAGGACGAAACGCGATTTGAAGATTCCAATTTTGCCAGACGGAGATTTATTTGGGGGTTTTAGGAAAGTCTTCTTCATTCCAGGAGCGGAGAGCTAGGGATTCCTAAAGGTTAGAGCAGAAACAGATCCAGAGAGGGTCGAGGGGGGTGATTTGATTTTTAAAGATGCGTTTATTCCGCTCTTTCCACAGAGACCAAAAGACAAGACCAGGAAGAAGAATCCAGAGGGCATTGAGGATGAGTGAAGAGTAGGGGCTTCGAGGCCAGGAGCGAAGAATCATAGTGATGTCCCCAGTGGGTTTGTTCTTCTGGAAGCGAAAGCTACATTTTTCCCAAAAGGAGTTAGCCAGAGGGCAAAGCAAGAGGAGATGCTGGATAGTTTCCACATTTTGCAGGCAATTGGGGCATTGGGAAGGCCCAGTGAAACCTTGTTTGACGAGATTGTCCCACGTGAGGATTCTTTTGTGGCTGAGAAGCCATAGGAACGTGGAGATCTTGGGCCAAGTGAGCTTGTTCCAGATCAAAGCCCAAAGAATATCACGGGGGAGAGGCGTTGGATGCAAAAGAGAGTAAGCTTCTTTTGTAGTGTACATTCCTTTGGTAGAGTAGCCCCACCTGAGAATGTCATGATTCTCAGATCGTCTGATGTGCCACCTATGAAGCTCGTTGCTGAGAGTGTCAAGATCGAGATCATGCGCGTGAGGTGCTATTATCTGAGGAGGCTTCCATTGTCTGAAATCATTGTTGTTATATGCTGTCCACTGCTGACAGACCTTAACATCCTGATCCGTGTTATTACCCCCCATGTTGATGCTAGGGAGGATTTCAATGAGAGGCTGGGTTTGCCGCCAAGAGTCGTGCTAGAATCTCGAAGAGCTGCCATTGTGAATTTCCCAGAAGCAATTTTGCTGAATGATCTGATAGTGCTGTTTGGCCGCGTTCCAAATAAGGGAGCCAGTTTGGCTAGGAACCATTCTGATCAGATCAGCCGAAGGTCTGCTGTTGGCATATTTAGCAGTCCAGAGTTTGGCCCAAGGAGTGTGAGGTTTGGATAACCAATTCCACCAAATACGGGCAGCCATGACCTCATTACTGTGACTGGGATCTCGGAGATTGAGTCCTCCGGACTCCTTGGGAGAGCAAACCGTGTCCCAGCTCACAAGAGTCCACTTCCAATTCCGGCCAGAGGAACCCCAGAGAAAGTTCCGTTGCAAAGCTCTGATTTTCTTGAGAACCCACTTAGGAGCAGCAAGGATAGAGAAGAGGTAAAGGGGAATAGATTGGAGCACAGCTTTGATAAGAATGAGCCTGCTGGGTAAGTTTAGAGCTCTGAAAGTCCAGGAGGCAAGTCTGGCTTCCAATTTGTCCAGGAGCTTGACCCAGGAGGAGTTCCTGATGGCTGAGTCAATGAGGGGAGTGCCCAGATATTTATCAGGAAGAGAAGCAATAGAGAATCCAAGGATTCGGGCAATGTTGGTTTGAGTGAGGGGGGGAGTGTTGAAGAAGAACACCTGGGATTTAGATTCATTGATGGTGAGACCAGAGGCAAGAGAGAACGGGTGAAGGATGTCATTGAAGGAGCGAGCTTCCTAAACAGAAGGGTGACCAAAGAGCATGTTGTCATCCACAAATTGCTGGTGGGTGGTGACAGGGGCGCCATGGAGGGAGATGCCACGTAACTTATGAGTCTGGACTTCTTTATGAATTAAACGCCCAAGGCCTTCAACCATGAGGACAAAGAGGAAGGGGGAGAGAGGGTCCCCTGCCTAATTCCGCGAGAGGGATGAAAAGGAGGGGAAGGAACCCCATTGACAAGAATGGAGAAGGAGGGGGAGGAAATGAGACTCATAATCCATCTGATCCACATCTGATCAAAGCCAAAGGCACTTAAGATCTGTTGAATGTAACTCCAGTTTAGTTTATCAAATGCTTTGGAAAGATCAATCTTGAGAAGCATACCTGGCTTTCTGCAGACTTTTAGAGAGTGCATAATTTCATGTGTTAAAATTATGCCATCCAGAATTTGGCGCCCTTCAACATATCCTGTCTGCTCCGGAGAGATGAGGAGCGGAAGGAGTGGCTTGAGCCTGTTAGCAATGACTTTAGAGATGAGTTTGTATATAACATTGCAAAGAGCAATAGGCCTGAATTTATCTGGTCTGCTGGGTTGGTCCTCCTTGGGAACAAGCGCAATGAAGGTGGTGTTGAGAGAGGGCAGAATCCAGTGCATGGCTCTTGACTCCTCAACCAGCTGTCAAACTTCGGATTTGATGAGGTCCCAAAAATGATGGAAGAAATTAGAGGTGAAACCATCGGGCCCTGGGGCCTTACCATCCTTGAACTGCGCCATAGCCTCCTCCACTTCTTGAGGGGAGACTGGTCGAAGAAGCATTTGGTTGTGCTCAGCTGTGACCAATTTGGGGATGAGCTGTGTGATCTGATTGATAGCAGGTTGTCTGTTTATTTGAGGCTCTTGCTGTATACCCCTGAAGTAGTCTATCAATTCCTTCTCCATTTCCTCGTGTTTCTCCATCTTTTCCCCTTGCTGGTTGATAATGTGGCTGATCCTATTTTGCATCCTGCGTTGTATGGTGGAGGCGTGGAAGAACTTGGTATTCCTTTCTCCCTCCTTCAACCATCGTATTCTAGATTTCTGCTTCCAAAGGATCTCTTCCTGTTTGTATCGTTCCTCAAGCTGACTTTGAAGATTAGACTCCTTGGTGGCGAGTTCCTCTGTTCGTCCTTTTGAGATAATTTCTTGTTGCACCTCATGCATCTGTTGCTCAAGAATCCTCTTTTCCTCGAAGATGTTGCCAAAGGTGGACCGATTCCAGTGCTTGATTTGCCCTTTAAGGAATTTTAGTTTTTGCTGGAACTGGTACATTTTTGATCCCTTAGGTGGTTGAAAGTTTCTCAAAGCAGTTTGTATTAGATCCTTGAAGGAAGGATGGGTCAACCAAAAAGCTTCGAATCTGAAAGGTTTCTTTAGCTGGGACCCTATATTTTGCCACAGAAGAAGAATAGGCCAGTGATCCAAACCAGCAAAGGGTAGGATTGAGCTTGTGATGTCTACTCCCATGTTAATAGCATTATCTGAGATTAGGAATCTGTCCAACTTTGAAGCTATCTGCTGCCCTCCCACACGTCTGTTGCTCCAGGTGAAGATGCCGTTGGAGAAGGGAAGGTCAATAAGCCAGTTGTTGTTGATGAAATTCTTGAAATGACTGCTTTCCAGGTCATATCTGGAGCGTCCTCCAGTTTTCTCATCCGATCTAAGGATCATATTGAAATCGCCACCAACAATCCAAAGGGGGTGGGATCTGTTAGTGTTGAGGTGCGCTATGGTATCCAAGAGTGCAGCCTTGCTATTCTGCTCTTGAGGAAAGTAGACATTAGATAGATGTCCATGTATGTTAGTGCCAATAGGGTGAAAAGTGGCTTGAATGAGATTGTGCCCTACATGAAAGTCATGGAGCTGCATGGTGCGAGTGTCCCAGGCAATAGCTAGACCTCCGGAGGATCTAGAGGCATCTACTGCTACTGAACTGCTGCTAGGCCAAGCTTTTGACAGAATGGTACCTAGTAGATTACTGTTGCATTTAGTTTCCTGGAGGAAGAGGATTTGAGGTCCTTCCTGCTGAATCATGTATTTTATCATTCGGATATTTCCAGGGGCATTGAGCCGTCTTAAATTCCATGAGACTAACTTCATGGAGAACTGCTATTAAGTGGTTTGAAAAACCGCGTCAACTTGGGATATCTCCCTGATTCCACCAGCATCGCCCCTATCTGGATGGTGCGCTGCCATTCTGGTTTTCTACCTCGCTTTTTATTTTCCTTCAACACCTTCAGGCTATCCCAGTGGCTGCCTGGCTGTACCCCCAATTTTTTGTGCTGATGAGCTTTGGTAAGGACTACCTCCAGGGAATCGATTTGATGGGGCTGGATCTTGTCGAATTCTTTCTTTCGGCAAGCATCTTCCAGACCGAATAGATCCAGATTCCCTACATTGAAGCTTTCCGAATCCTCATCCATGAGAGAGGTTTGTGAGCTTTCCTGTAGGTCTTTACTGTGCAGATCAGGGTGAAGAGAATGAGCTTCGAGGTCCATAGTGTGGGGGTTCCATGTAACTTGCTTCTGCTTGGAAGAGGGGCCACCGTCTGGGAGAGAGCTAGAAGGCAAGGTACCTTGAGCGGGATCTATGACAGAGGGATTGATAGGAGTAGAGGGGAGATCAGGCTGGGTAGAGGGGGGGGGCGCAGCAGGAGAATCTTCAATCAGGGCATCAGACTGGGCTAGGGCTGCAAAAATGTTGCTCGTGGAGGGAGCAGAATTGGAAGAGCTAGGTTTAGGGCCGGATTGGGTAACTTTCTTGTTATTCCTTCTCCTGGATGAGACCTTGGTAAACCCATCCTTATCTTCTTTGTCTTCAGCGCTTTGACTCTTAGATTGGGCAACAAGAGGGCAGTCTCTGAAGAGATGCCCATGAGCATGACACCTTCTGCAATGAAAAGGCACATGTTCATAGTCCAACGGTTGAGTCCATTCGTAATCATCATGAAACAGACTTACCGCATCTGGAAGAGCCCTATCCAGCTGCATATACACACAGATTCGAGCGTAGGAGGTGTATCTTCGAAGCTTCGTTTCTTCTACTACTTTTATGAATTCTCTCAAGCCTGATCCAATCGCTTGCAGAGATTCCTCGTCCCAATATTCCAGAGGCAGCGAATAGAGACGGATCCAAACTGGAGCCCAGTTGAAATTTTCTTGGTCTGGGTTAAACCTTTCGACTGAGTTGCGAAGGTATAACCCTGCTGAGTTGAAGAAATAGGGGCCACCATCCATAACCCTATTTCTGTCCTCGATGGAGTTGAAATCGGCAGTGAAGAAGCCTTTTGGGCCCAGTTGCAGGCTCACGTGCCCCTTAGGCTTCCATTTGGACGCAATCCATCCTTGTAGGGCTCTCTCAGTTGGCCAAAACCCTATGAATTTTCCTATGAGAGCATGATCTCTCATGTAATGGATTCTTGCATTAATCCTGTGACTAGGCAGATCTATTTTGGGTCTTTCTTGTGCGATTGGTTTGCAGGTCGAAGACGTAGCCTGCGGCACCTCCGTTTGTGGATCCGAGTTCGTTTGCTTGTTATTCACCATTTCCTGCACTGTAGCAGAGTCCTTCATTTGCGTGTCAGTTTCCTTTGTCGTTTCTTGATCTTTACCAGGGGGAGGCAGACCGCCTCCGCCCATATCCTGATCCATTGCTGCGTGCTATGCGCGGCCTCTTGCAGAGGAGGGCGTCGTTAGGGTTGACAGAGTAGCAGGTGGGTAGGGTTTCCTCAACGCAAGAGATCTAGAAACCCCGCAGTATTAACATTATCATAGCCGAGAGAGGTTATTGTTGGTGTCCAAGTGTGAATGAATATTCAAACCATTTCCTGCATTAATTATCAATCAGAGTGTGTTTGGTTATTGCAACGTTAATGCACACAGTATGTGTAGATGAGAATAGAATAATTCTATATTAATTGTGGATACGATATTAAGCAAAAAAAATCACTGTAACAACAATAAAATAATGGTAGTAATAAATTATAAATATTTTAATTCATACACATAAATTAATATACCATCAATTACATCTATTGTTACGACAATTACGAAATATGTAGAACATAAAATAGAATTAACAACATACATGAAATACACAACACCTGATCAGAGAGTGAGACCAAATCTCTGATCAAGGCTGCAATATGCTCACAACTTACAGAAGTAACAGGAAATTAACTTGCATTAACTTGATCAAATAATGTTCTCTTACACAGCTCCATTCTTTGCATATTCAACCCTCTATGAATTATCTCTTATGTGTTTTATCCTCCTCTTCTCTCTGATACATGCCCTTTTAAATATACAAAATATTAATAAGCAAGATGAGATCTAAAATATCTTTCGATCATGATTCAGCTGCCACAAGTTGAATCTAGCAATTACAATTGGGGAAATTTTGGAAAATGGCTCATAGAAATACTACTTGGTCCGTTCTGCACAAAACCTATGTTTTGGGTTTTGAAGATGCTTCCTCGTTTGCTCGAAATGTTCAACGTAAAACTGTCTCTTGTTATTCGACTGAATTTCTGAGTTGGAATATTTGGTTATCAGCTGAAGATCAAATCTATAATATGGAAGAGATATTGAAGGCTAAAATAGTGAGTGATGTTATAAATAATTCATTAATAAACTTTATTTGGAAAAATCATGCATAGTAATCATTAATTTATTAAAATAAAGGAGAACAAGTACTATTTATTTAAAAGAGCATAAATAATTATGAAATGGAATTATATAATAAATTACGATAAATAATGTGATAAAATAACATTAGAAATGGATGAAATGGATGTTAAGAAGTGATAGTAATAATACAAATTAGTGGCCAAATATCTCCCCCATGCTTAACATGTTGCATGTCCTGAAGAAGCCCAATGCCTTAGTGTTAACGAAGTTGTAATACAATAATCAAAATTCTCACCCCAGCGCATGATATTGATGGAAGAGAATGCTTCTTCCTCAAATTATTCCTTAAAATAATTTTCATGTATACTTTCAACTATATTTATATGAAGCTTCAACAAATTATGATACAAGTAAATATTGACTTCATTCCAAACCAGATCTTGCTGAAAATTTGTAAGAAACGTTATACTATATTAATGATTCTCCAATCTGAAAAAAAAATCAATGAAACTAACGGATTTCAATGTATCATAAAAATGGTTCTAGGTAATAATGCATGATTTTTTGGAATAAAAAGATTGGTTTATCTTGAACATTTATGGGTTTAATGATACATCTTTGTTGTCCAAAAATCACAAGAATCCAATTGACAATTTTAAGGATATGCACAAATCAATTTTAGGATCGTATACATTAAATTAGGAAGAAATGATAAATCATTCATCATGCATAGAAACCCTTCCCCCGAATTCGATAATTAGCATGCCCTCATGTTGCACTAGAAAAAACATTGGGGTGGTTGCTATAATCATGGCTGAAATCTTTGTTTGGTTTATAACAACATGGAATAAGGGAGATTTTGAGAATGAATAGTGATATCAATGGATGATAAATAATATTAATGGAATGTTCATGATAATGAATGTAACACTCTCCAAGCTAAAATATTTTGTGTTTCTGAAAAATGGGAAGTGGTAAAGAAGGGGAAATAATGGTTAAAAAAAATATGAGTGAATAATGTTCAATGATATTTCATCAAATTCTCCTAAAATTTTAATAGATCAAAACCTTATGCTATTTTACCTCAAGTTTTACCTTGATAAAAATTTTTTTTGAATGAAATGTATAGATTGACATTTCTTGAAGTTGACGTAGGATGAATTGATGCTAAAAGTGATGCGGAAGGTGGAAGCTATGCAAGCTAAAAAAAATTAATCAGAAAATGTAGCAGGCTTCCTTCCATAAAACTGATTAGTCTCCCTGTCATCTATAAAAAAAATCTCATGAGTATCCTTAATCAGTAATTCATCACCTCAATAACCTCATTACATATAAAAGTGACATAATCATTTTGTGACTGACATGGATAATAATGGATAAGAAGGAAAAGGATGCTAAAATTTGGTTGTTAGGAGAAAATAAATTATGACAATTAGTTATCTCAGTCTTTTCTTCTCAAGATCTGTCCAATTACCTGTGATCCAAATTCAAAATCAGGGCTCTTAGTGGTGTTTTTAAGTTATGAATGAATGGTGATTGAATGGGAAAGAAACTATCTTTAGTCAAATGTATGATACTTGTAGAATAAAGGAATTATTAGATGATACAAAATGTCAAATATGAAATATCCTAAAAGTTTCATCCCTAACATGTAAAGTAAATATTTATAACTCAATAATAGATATAAAACATAACCACCATCGTCTCAGAACTGATTAAATATTAGCGCATGAACCATGACTTCTGGAAAACCTTTTATATGAAACAATCATGTTTATCAAAAATTAACTTTAAGAAAACAAGGTAGCCAAGTAGATTATAGTATTAAATTAACTTATCTAGCATAGGCATAACCATTGTTTCCTGTAGACGTCCATAGCCTTGATAGGATTCTTTTCTAACCCATTGAGATGTCAGTGTCCCGTCTATTAGAAATAATTACATAGTTACAAAAGCCTTTCAATTTACTTAGATGTCAACTGAAGATCATTATTCTGGTGTGGTAACTAGCTAGCAACAATGCCATTCTCGAGAGCTAATAAAGGTGAAAAATTCAGCTCGTGATGAAACCACTTGCCCTTTAGTTTTATGACTGAAGGCCATTACCGTGGCTTAGTGACCAGCAATGGTAATGTCACTTTATTAGGACCTATGATCATGGAAGGTTGCCTCATGATGAGACCTCCTACCCTCTAGTTGACCATTTATGTTTAATATTCAACTATGTTTATTGTTAATCTGTAAAGATTACTTAATAGATGGGGTGGGAGGTCAACTCCTTAAGAGCTAGGGATCGTGTAAAAAGTTGTGTTGTAACTATTTTAAGCTTTGATAGTTTTTCATCTAAAAAAATAATATCCTTCAAATGATTGCTGATAAATATATTATTCATTGTTGAAATTGGGATTGAGGAATAGTTCATTAGATAATGGTGGAAAGGTTTAAATACAATTCTGTTGTTATCACCATAAATTTTACAAGGTCAAGGACTTGACCAATTAGGAAAGTTGAAAGTTGGCATAATGAAATCATATTTGCATAGTTATTCCTTAGAAATAATATTATGTTATAGATAAACAAAGATAAATTGACTACTCAAGCATTATGTCAAAGAGGGCTTAGACCATTAAAAGTATTTCCCATCCACCAAAGAGAAAAACAAATCAGAAAGATCTACATATGTTGAATTCAACGTGAAAATTTTTAAACAATAGTAGTTGTGACTAAGGTAACAACAACCATGACTTAGGTAATAGCAAGGAAAGGGGAAATATAATAATGGTAGGAAGGTGACATGAAGGAGGATTACTCACTTTACAAAACAATGAGTAATTAAGAGTGAATCAATTTTAACAAGGCTTACGACAATAATCATCCTTATTACTAAATGCGTGACCTCCCCCAAAGTAAAATATGTCTATAATTATTCATAGTTGGTCCTGTCATAAGTAAAATACTAATTAAATCTATGGAGTCGGTCAAGGATGTACGTAGTCACTTACCTTGGCAGAGTAACAACACTGGAGGAGTAACAACACCAAGTACTTAGAAAAATATCACCATGGAGTAACATCACCAAAGGAGTAACAACATTGGATTCATAGAATAGTTTTCGGAGTAACAATACCAGACGAGTAACAACACCCAAGGAGTAACAATAGTGGTAGATTTACAAGACCCACAGAATAACAACACTAAACACTTCGAAAAATTTTCGGAGTAACAACATCATAGGAGTAACGGCACCGAAGGAGTAACAGCATTGGATACTTAGAAAATTTGCGGGAACAACAATAATGACAGATTTAAATCACCAACAAAGTAACAACAATGATGGATTCACAGCATTAATATAGTAACAATAGTGATGGATTCACAGCATCGACAGAGTAACAAAAGTGATGAATTCACAACACCGATAGAGTAAAAATAATGACAAATTCACATCACTGACGTAGTAACAACATTGACGGATTCACAACACTGACAGAGTAACAACAGTGACATATTCACAACACTGACAGAGTAACAACAGTGACAGATTCACATCACCGGCGGGGTAACTGCAGTGACAGATTCACAACACCGATAGAGTAACAACAGTGATGGATTCACAATGCCAATGGAGTAACATCAGGGACTGATTCAAAAAACTAACAGAGTAACAACATCAAGGACTAGTAGCATCATAGAGTAAATAGCATCACGGAGTAGTAGCATCCAAGGAGTAACATCATCCTGAGTAGCAGCATCCGGAGTAGCAACATATGAGGAGTAACATCAACTAAGGAGTAACAACATTACAAAGCAGCAGCATCCAAGGAGTAACAACATCACGAGTAACAAAATCCAGAGTGAAAGCATCACAGGGTAGAAACATCCAAGGAGTAACAACATCAAGGAGTAACAACATCGCAGATGTAACAACATCGCAGATTAGCAGCATCTGAGGAGTAGCGTCATCCTTAGTAGTAGCATCTGGAGTAACAGCATCATAGAGTAGTAGCATCTAAGGGGCAACAACATCACGAGTAGCATCATCCAAAGTGACAACATAATGGAGTAGCAGCATCCAAGGAGTAACAACATCAAGGAGTATCAGCATCACGGTGTAGCAGCATCTGAGGAGTAGCAGCATCCGAGGAGTAGCAGCATCTTGAGTAGTAGCACCCAAAGGAAAAAATCCGAGGAGTAACAACATTACGAAATGGCAGCATCCAAGGAGTAACAACATCATGAGTAGCAGCATCTAGAGTAACAACAACAAAGGAGTAACAATATTACGAAGTGGCAGCATCCAAGGAGTAACAACATCACGAGTAGCAACATCCAGAGTAATAGCATCATGAAACTTAAGAAATCACTCCATTTATTTTGAGAACAAAACAAAACAAAAATGTGACCTTGAAGTAAACAATACCTGAAGCATAAAAACATAAGAGAAGTCAAAAAATAAATGACTCTTTATTGAAAACCAATAAATAAATAAATAAAGTTACAATGGTTATGATTTTTTTTTTGTTGCAACAATGTTGTTCGTGAATGGTGAATGAATGGAAAAACGCTTTTTCAGAAATGACTTGGATTTTCAAATGGAAATTAGTTCCCCATTTCTCTTGATAAAAATTATTCATGTTGTTTTCTCCATGTGAGGAAATGTTTTTGAAAATGTTTTTATTTCATTATCATTGCCTTCAAAAATCACTTGTTCATAAATTAACCTCATTTATTCTCCTTGGACCTGCAAAAAATGACTGTCTACTTGAAATAAAACATGAAATCATGGAAGAAGAGAGACAATCGGGTTCTCCTAATCCAAGAAATATGAAAAACAAATAATTAGTTACTCTATAAAACAAATCCCTGAAAAAAATAGCAAATTAAAATTAACTTATTACCTTCGGGAGAGTGGTGGCCAACCATACTAACCGGCAATGTTTCAATGATAACTTCTTATTGTTTCGTCTGATTCGAGTGATTATGAAGCCAAAATAAAGTGAATTCAGAGATATTTCTTGAATAGAAATAATTTTTAATAATTCCTTGTAATGGTATGTTATATTTTCTTAGAACAACTTGCATAATAGAGTCATTTTTTATTTTCCAGCTTAGACCAAAAATTAATATTTGAAGCATAAATTTTTCATTTGATGATGGATTGAACCAATTAAAGTTGGAGATTAAAGTATATTCATTTATATTTCTCTAACGGAAACATTTTTTTCAGGAAAGAGTAATTGGCGGGTCAAATATGCTAGCGAGCAGCCGAGAAAACAGAGTTTCAAGAGTGGTGATTTACAATAAAGAGTTAGTATTGTGGTCATAAATTCCCCATAAGATTTCAAAATAAAGTGATTCAAATTGTGTTGTAAACTAGATTCATAGGGGAATATACCATAGAAACAGGTTTCCAAAATCTAGTCATAAAACCCTTCAAAAATGGACTGCCCCAACTATGTTCCTTAGTTGCCTACTAAACAGCCTATCATTATTTTGGTCATAACTTTATCATTTAAACTAGAAATTGAGTGACTAAAAATGGGTTATAAAGTATACATGAAGGGATATCTAGGATAGAAACATGTCTTGAAAATATACGCATTTGGTCGCTCAAAAAATGACTGTCCCGACTTTTTTTTTAGAATTTTCATGAAGCCTGCAAACCGTAAGATATTATAATTAAGGAATTTTTCCAAGAATGTGATCAAAATGAATTTGATTGTTTGTAGGAATGTTATTTAAAATATAGTGTGTCTATATACATAAATAAATTTGAATGTTGATCAACGATGTTAATTTTGACAGCGTGTTGCAACAAAAACGACTATTTTTACATCTAAAAAAATTTATTTATTTATGTTTTTATTCATTCTATATATTACACTACACTACTCTACTTTGAAGAATAAAATATACTTACATATAAGATTACTTCCAATGAATTCATTTTCAAAATAATGCCTCAAGTATGCACATACCTATATTTGAAAAATGCATGTTAATAAATACACGGGTATGATATACCAAATTCCCTATTAAGGATGGTGCCAAGAGTTGTTGAAGTGTAGAGTGATGTTGCGAGAAAACAACAAAGTGAAACCAATCTTCAATATAGTCTTGATTTCCTATATTTGTTGCATTCTGAAGTTCCATGACTGTGTTCCAAATTGTGTTGATTCTTTCTTCCTTGACCTCATCCTCTACCTTTTTGTTTTGATCTATATTCATAGAACATATGAAGGAAAAGAATTCAAATAATTCTTAAAGCTCGAGACCTGGAGCAAGGTGAAAACTCCCTCCCTAGGACGAGAGATTGGGTGTTTAAACATAAAAAAAGAAAGCAAGAAAAAAATCAACAAATCATAAGCTCAGGACCTGGATCAAGGTATCATTTCCCTCCCAAGGACAAGAGAAAAGGGCCTAAGAAATTAGTAGAAATAAAAGAAAAGAAAAACAACTAGAGCTCCCGACCTAGAGCAGGGTAGCTTTTGCCTCCCTAGGACGAGAGACCAGTTCCCATGAAATCAATGAAGAAAGAAAAGAAAAGAAAAAATATTCTCAGGACCTAGTGTAGGGAAGCATTTCCCTCCCTAGGATGACGAAATAGTTCCAAATAAATAAATAAATAAGAAAAACAGAAAATCTACACTCAAGACCTAGAGCAGGGTAGAATTTCCCTGGTTGTGCCAATAATGGAGCAATGTAACATAACATTATTTGATCAAGTTAATATAAGTTAATTTCATGTTACTTATGTAAGTTGTGAGCATATCGCAGCCCTCAACAGAGAGTTGGGCCCACTTTCTGATCAGGTGCTGCATATTTCCTATACATTTTAATTTTGTTTTCTGTTTTGCATATTTCGTAATTTCCGTAACAATAGATGTAGTTGTTGGTATCTTTATTGGTGTGAATGCATTCCAAACTTTATAATTTATTACTGCCATTATTTTATTACTGTTACAGTGATTTATTCTTTTCTTAATATCGAATCCACAATTAATAGAGAATTATACTATTGTCATCTGCACATACTGTGCGCATTAGCCTTGCAATAACCAAATGCACCCAAATTAATCATTAAAGTAGGAAAGGGTTTCAATCTTCACTCACCATTGGACACCAACATTTTGGCGCCATTGCCAGGGAGGCTAAAAAGGTGCAAGAACATGATTCATATTGATCTAAGGATCAATTTTTCGTCCTATGTGCTATCTCCTATGCATTCCACCTCCTCTTCTCTTTGATTTGTGCCCTTTTAAATATACAAAAAACAAAGCGGAAATAAACTAATTACAAAATCTCAATAAGAAAGATGAGATCTAAAAGATCTTTCCATCATGACTTAGTTGGCAAAAGTTGAATCTGGAAAATACAATTGGGGCAATTTTTGAAAATGGCCACAACAAAAAAATCTCCAAATCTGTCCTTTGAAGAACCCTATGTTTCTCTCAATAAATACCGAATGATCGAACACTTCTGATAGGAAAGCCAATTTCATCTGTTCGGAACAAAACTCATGTTTCGTATTTTCAAGATTCTTCTTTGTTTTCCCGAAACATTCAACACAAAATTGCCTCTTGTTATTCCAACAAATTTCTGAGTTGAAATATTTAATTATGATTTGAAGATCAAATCTCCAATCTGGAAGAGATCTTGGAGGCTAAAATAGTGAGTGATATTATAACGAATTCATTAATAAACTGTCACTGGAAAAATAATTCATAATAATCATTAATTAATTGAAATAAAGGAGAACAAGTATTATTTATCCAAAAGAGCATAAATAATTATGAAATGGAATTATATAACAAATTATGATAAAGAATGTGATAAAAGAACATTAGAAATGGATGAAATGGATGTTAAGAAGTGATAATAATAATAAAAATTAGTGTCCCAATAGTTATTTTGAATGAACCCATTACAAACAAAAACGTATTTTTGTTTTTCAAAAGTAATTTCTATTTGGTTGGAAACCATGTCCAAATTTGATGACAAAAATAGGAAATTATTTAATATTTAAATTTGGAAAAATGGGCTGCAAATATTCATTTGAATCTTCAAAACCATGAACCCTATGAAAAAACTCAGAGAGGTTATTTTTAATAAGCTACTTCCAAACAAAAACCTCCTTTGAGTTTCTGAAATTCATTTCCATATGTTTGTAATACACGTCCAATGTTGATGGCTAAAATAGAAAAAAAAATACAAAGTAAAATGGAGTGCTTCTATTTGATATTTCAACCGGATAAAAATAATTTTTGATGTATATATAAACATAATAATAACGTTCATAATTATTTAAAACAAATTAATATATTCCCAAGTATGTTCTTATGATGCATATGCATTAAAAGCTAAAGATAAATATTGGACTCTTTAAAAGAGTATGTTCTTAGGTGCACATGAACAATTATCTAGTATATTTGATCTACTAGAAATTATTATGTGATTTTACATCCATGAGGAGCATGAATCATGTAAAATGATATAAATAACTTATGTGAGGGGTAGCTCACATAAAACCCTTGTGTAAAAGGCAATTGGTTATGTTATTTGATAAGGATTTGTTATTCATGTTATTTCTTGAAGAAATATTACAAATCTCTCAGATGTGTGAAATGATTAGAAAATATTTTTGATTTCATGCATAATAGCTAGCGAGTTAGCTATATTTTTGGAAAAAGAAGAATTAGGATGTAAAAATCCTTGGAAACTAAATATATATATTTATATGCAAGGAAGCATTTTTTATGTTAGAATTCTTCAAAAAGAATTGAAGAGAAAAATATATCCTTGTAGGCGTTAATGGAATAGATTATTCAAGAGGAAAACTAGTAATCACATTATTTATTATGTAATATTATTTAGAGAAACATATATCCTTGCATGTATGGTAAAATTACCATTTTGGTTTTAGATTTCTAGAGAAAGGTAAGATGAAATCACATAATATTTACTGTGTTAGGCTTATTTTGGGAAAAGTAATATTTATTTTTCAAACCTAAAGGGATTAGCTATGGTATTAATTTTATTTTGAGAATATTATGCATACTTATTGAGTTATATATTTTCGATGAGATAGAAATTTCCATTTTCACGCATGAAAGAATAAGTGGTATGCGTTTGAACCCTTGTAAAAGAAATGTGTTTATTTTTTTCATGAAATATTTATGTATTTATTTTGGAAATAAATATATGTTTTACATACAAGAAGAACAAGCTATGTTATTTCATGCACAAAATTATAACTAGTATTTTAACTTTGTTTGGAATCGAACTAGCATAGTTATACATAATAACCATTATGAATAGCTCTTAGGTGGAAAAGATGTTTTTGGAAAATAACATGCATTAAAATGCATGATGATGTTTATTATAGTGGTTAATCATGGAATATAGAAAGTAAATTAGAAATTTACACATTGGTAAATTTTGAAAATAATCCCTAACTTCATGCATTTTCTTGCGAGGTTATGAGGGTATTTTACAAATCGCATCAGAGCAAAAGGTTGCAACACTGACATCTTTTAGGAATCATTATGAAAAGAAGAAGTAGAGGTATGATGCTATTGGGCATCACCTTAGGTATGATTTTAATTGAACTTGAAGTAGACTACAATTAACATGAGATGCATGATGCATAATTAATTACCGCATGTACGAGTAGAAAGTTATAATGTTTCTTTAAAATTTGTTCTCATTAAATCTTAATATGGATGTGGATAAAAGACAATAAAAACTCTATTGTACCTATGAACCATCCTGAGCACTCACAGGTTATAGTGCAGATTATTACCAACCTTTTGCATGCATAATATTAGAAAAAATGATTACGGTGGATAAGAGGATAAAGGGGAAAAACATGGAAAAAGCTAAAATTCACTCCTTATAAAGAACTAATTCATGTATGGTTGGTGTGATAACTAAATAGTTTATAATTTTGGGCTGACCTTGAAGAGGAAAATAGACTATTGTAAACCAAAAAATAAAAAATAAAATTTGAACGAACCCCTTTAGTTGTTAAAAATAAGCAATGAGTGAAGTGGAACTAACATAGTGAAATTAAAGTCAATGAATAGCTCATCATCACATAATTGTGGGTTTTCTTTCTTCAGTTAGAATTATAGAGGAAAGTTTGCATTCCATGTGTTTGACTAAAGTGGTAAATGAGATCGAAAGATTTGTTGTTTTAAAATTTCATTCATGGGAGTTTTGGATGTGATTAATCATAACATCAAGGGGAATTACTACCTTAAGGACATTTAACACCCATGTTGATTCCAAGGAAAAAAAATTCTTCAGACCTGGATCCATAATCTGGTCAACTTTTCCGATTAGAAGCTCCTATAGGGATTGTTGGTTGTGTTGTTTTCGATAAATTTTAGCATTGATGATATTGATATGATTCATGATATTTGGGAAATTAGTGTTTTACTATCTCTCTGATAATTAAACATAATTATGGAAATTTATTTCATGTCCGGTAACTATTTCCTCAATTGCTGTAGACTATATGCTTGCGAAATATTTTGTAGAATGTCTCATTCACTGTAAATTGCATGCTTGAAAATTGTTGTTAAAATTCCTCAATGGATGCAGATTGCATGCTTGCAAACTATTTTTTTGAAATTCCCAATTGGTTGTACATTGCATGCTTGCAAGCTAATTGATAAAAGTCTATAGAGGTTGTATCTTGCATGATTGTAAATTATTTTCCCAAATTCCTCAATGGTTGTCACTTACGTGACTGTAACTTAAAGGTAAGGAAATAAAAAAATTGCATTTTGTGTCCTAGTGTTCAATAGGACTATTATTTCTGTACAATATTGATGGTTGGTAAGGTGAGACCTTTCTAAGTTGCATCATTGTTATTATGTGGAAATTTCGAATGTATACCACATATATTACATGTCATGAATTTTTGTCAATGTTCTTTGACAAATTGCGAGACCCATGTTGTGTGTCAAGTATAGATGCATGGTGTACATAAATTTTACTTTGCCTTAATCATAATATGCAAATGGAAATTATGTAAACTACAATCGATTTTTAAACATTGAGTATTTTAGACATTGACTTTATATTGGATTCAATGGCTATGGAATTCATGACGGGGCTAATGTAATCAAATAATATTTTATTATTGAGTTAATGAATACATTTTTTGCGGTATTCAGGAAATAAATCTAGATTTTTAGAAGACTTATTTCAAACTAATGAAAAGCTATTAGTGGTTAAGTCAACAGGGATCTTCCCTAAAAGTCTCCTAAAAATCCCTAGGAGAAAATAATAAAAAGGAAAATATTAACATAATGGGAGAGAGATTATTTTAATGACTTACTTGGAGATAAATACATAGTGTGGTAAAATAAAGGAAAATGGGAGAGAAAGGTGTTCTTTAAAGAAAAAGAAGAGTATATTTTTTGAAAAATATAAAACAAAAAGGCCTAGGCCAAAAGGTTGGTATACTTAAAGTAGGACTCTACTAAAAATCTGTTGGGAAGAAAGCACCAAAGAATCAATGAGGTTGTTGATTCTAGTGGCTGGTAGATCTTAGCTCGGTAGGTAATTATTGGAGATAATTAACGATTCCGTGGAATATGCTCGATTCCTTAATAATTCCTAGAAATTAACTACGGTTAGATGAAATTATGTCTATATTTTTCTATTGATTTTAAAATTGTCTGAATATGTTGGATGTTACAATAGACTGTAAGTTTCATGTCTCAAAATTGTTGCATGTGTTATAGTTTTACATGCATGATATATTAAATTATCTTAGCAACAATTTCAATGAAATAAGTTGTGTTTTTATGAGAAAATGAACATGTCATAAGTGACTTATATATATGCATGTATAGAGGAAATAAATAGAAATATATAGGAAATTGAAACAAATCATGTTAGATAAAATAATGATTTATTGAACTCTAAATTAGTAACAGACTAGAGGAAAATGGCTGGAGATAAATTCCATGAGTTTAAATTTGATTGAAATTACTATGGGAGAGAAAGACAGTAATTTGAAAACAACATTAATGGGAGAGAAAGAGTAGGGTAACTCCTAAATAAAATGCAACATGCACTTGAAATAGTATTCTTATCATTCTGATGATTAAAAGGCTAGTGCTCCTTGAGCTTTTATGGAAGTATTATAATTTTTGTATTATTTTACATTGCCTAAATAATTGGTAATGAAAATTAAAGGTTAATTTTCCAACGAGAGAAGAACATTGAGGACGAGGGGAGTTTGTAATATCCCTAGCTTAGGCCACCGTAAAAATTCTCATAAAATGAGGGTTGTTAAATAAATAAATAATATTATTTATTATATTGATATTACATGAAGAATATTCTTGTAATTCTTAATTGTAAGTATATTGGAAGCATTATTTCTTAATTATATTATTTAGAAGAATTTATATTCTTCTATAGAAATAAATTATATTTCCAAGTTGGTATGTTTTAAGAGTTTTAGAAATAATGAGTAATATTTTTGGAAAATTTATGGAAAAGTGATATTTTTTTCAAAAGGCAAAAGAAAATCCACCTTGAAAACAAAACAATGAGAGATTTATGGAGTTTGGTTTTGATTTAGGAAAAGTCAGATTTATGGGTGCTTTATGGAATGCTTATATGATTTAGAAAAGCTATTCAATTTTATTAATTATATTTAGTGTAAGCCTATGAGAAAAATAGAAGGGGGGAATGCGAGAATGCATGTACAATGGAGCCAAGGAAGAGAAAGAAGGAATTCAAAGCATGCATCAAAATTTAACTATGTTCTTTGAAAATTCTTTTTTTCTGCATATGGAACATGATGATATAATAATTGAATTTAATTGCTAGGAAGATTCATATGATAAGAAATCAAGATTATTTGTTGGAAAAACCTCTATGTAATTTTTTACATAGAGGAATAAGTGTTTTATTCAGTTATTTGTGAAAATATATCATGTGTTGTGAATTCATAAAAGCTTTCCATGGCTAAATGATTTTGTAAATTGCATGAGTTCTCGAAAAATAGGTTCCAAATAAGCCTTTATATCTCCCAAACCAAGATAGATATGTAAAAAGTGAATGATTTTTTTTTTAAAAAGGTTGTTATGACCAAAATCCTCTTTCAGATTTTAAAAAATCCTTTCACATGTTTCAAAAACTGTGTCCTAAATTGATGTAAAAAACAAGGAATTATTTGTTATTTAAATCTAGAAAAATGAGCTCCAAAGATTCGTTTGAATCTTCCAAACCGTAACACCTATGTAAAAATTGAGAGATTTTATTTGAATGAACCCATTATAAACAAAAAACTCTTTGGGGTTTCCAAAAATAATCTCTTTGTGGTTGGAAACCGTGTCGAAATTTGATGACAAAAACATGAAATTATTTAATATTTAAATCTTGAAAAATGGGCTCCAAAGGTTCATTTGAATCTTCAAAACTGTGAAACCTTTGAAAAAATGAGAGAGTTTATTTTTAATAATCCTCTTCCAAAAAAAAACCTCCTTCGGTTTTATGAAATTTGTTTTTATATGTTCGTAATACACATCCAAAGTTGATGGCTAAAACAGAAAAAAATACAAAGTAAAATAGAGTGCTTCTATTTCATATTTCAACAGGATAAAAATAATTGTTGATATACATATATACATAATAATTATGTTCATAATTATTTACAGTAAATTAAGATATTTCTTTTAAGAGATTACCAAGTACGTTCTAATGATGCATATGCATTAAAAGTTAAAGAGAAATATTGAACTCTTGAAATGTGTATGTGCTTAGGTGCACATGAATAATTATCTAGTATATTTGATCTCCAAAAAATTATTATGTAATTCTCCATGCATTATGAGCTCGAGTCATTTCAAAAGATATAAATAACTTATGTTAGGGGTAGCTCACATAAAACACTTGCGTAAAAGGCAATTGGTTATGTTATTTGAGAAGGATTTGTTATTCATGTTATTTGTTGAAGAAAAAATATAATGTGTGAAATGATAACAAAATATTTTGTGTTTCATGCATAATAGCTAGTGAGTTAGCTATATTTTGGAAAAACAATAATAGGGTGTAAAAATCATTGGAAAATAAATATATATATCTGTATGTAAGGAAGCAATTTTTATGTTGGAACTCTTCAAAAATAATTGAAGAGAAAAATATATCCTTGTATGCGTTACTAGAATATATTCTTAGAGAGGCTAACTAGTAATCAGATGCTTTATTGTATAATATCTTTTGGAGACGCATATATTCTTGCATGGATGGGAAAATTATAGTTTTTGTATTAGATTTATAGAGAAATGAAATATGCAATCACATAATATTTATTGTGTTGGCCTTCTTTACGGAAAGGTAATATGTATTTTTCAAACCTAAAGGGATTATCTATGGTATTAGCTTTATTTTGATAATATAATTCACAGTTATTGGGTTATATATTTTGGAGGAGTTGGAAATGTCCTTTTTCATGAATGAAATAATAAGTGATATGCATTTGAACCCTTGGAAAAAAAATATTTTTATTTGTTCCATGAAATATTTATTTAATCTCTTTTGGAAAGAAATATATGTTTTACATACAAGAAGAACAAGCTATGTTATTGCATGCACAAAATTGTAACTAGTATTTTAACTTTTCTTGAAATCAAGCTGACATGGTTATACCTAATAACCATTATGAATAGCTCTTGGGTGGAAAATATATTTTTGGAAAAGAACAAGCATTCACATGCATAAGTATAGCATATATTGCATTAATCCCTTTGGAAAAGAAAACATAAGAGTAGGAAAAAAATGGAATTGCTTGTTGGGATATTTATCTTGAAACCTTGTTATGCATTTGCATGCACAATATTATTATATAGTATGTTAACTTTCATTTCGAAATAATATGAAATTTCATGCAAGATTTTGTAATCGTTTGCTAGAAAGATGACGCTTGATAGTAATTTATTTGTTACTAATGCATGTGAAATAATGTTAAACAAGAAATTTCATGTCAATGTGTTTATGTTTTATACATGCAGAAAAATAGTGTTCAAGTGTCACAAATAAAGATTGATTATTGGATTATTAATAATTATATCTAATCATGATATCAAGCGTGTTCACGACATCAATCACATGAAAATAGGGTGACTTACGAAATGATTTCTAAAGTTTAACATTGTGGAAGATAAATATTTGTTAGTCCATGCAGGTTTAGTAGTTCCAACTGTAGGATGACCCATTGAAGGAAACAAACCGACTACAAAGACTGAGACTGAGGATTTGTTAGTAAATTGTATCATGATGATTGTAATAGCTTATAACTAGTTATGTTTCATTTAAGATTATTCTTTTATGTAATTTTTATGACAATGGTCAAGGGGTGGAATCCATTATGACCATTTAGTGAGGGGTGACAATGCTCACGAGAATTTAATAATAAAATTAAACATTTGTTGTTTTTCACCCTACCTAGTTTTAATGGTATATCGGTGTCTAATGATGTGATTGTTAATTGTGCAATTTTCATGATGTTAATTTATTTCCTAATGTGAAGTTTATATTATCATTAATATGATTTAGTAGATGAGTTAAAATGATCATGGGATTAATGCATAGTTATAGCAGGAAATTTAAGTTAATATGCTACAACAAGGAGAGATAAATATTGTGTAACTCACTATGCTTTTCACTAAATATTTGTCTACGTGATGATGATGGTTATTCCAATGGTCAATGAGGTAATATAGAAAGTAAATTAGAAAGTTACACATTGGTAATTTTTAAAAAAAATTCCTAAATTCATGCATTTTCTTGTGAGGTTACTAGGGTATGTTACATTCTATCACAAACACAATCACATTTCCAACAGCAATATTATAAGGCACATGAAATCTGCTACATGATAAATTTCCTTCTAATGTAAACAAAAGCATATTATTCAAAAAATAATTGAAAATTAAAAAAATATTACACATTCTATAGTTTATTCTATCACAAACATTTTTACATTGCAAAAAAAAGAATTGCGGGGTGGAAGATATCTATCCTACAGTTGATTTTCTTTGAGCACAAACACAAGCACTTTCCCAGCAATAATGTTGTAGGAAAAATGAAATTCAATGCATGATACACTTCCTTTTAGCATAAACTCAAGTTAATTTCGTACCATATTTTATTTTAAAAGAAATCCAATGTAGGTTATATTTCATAAGTTGAAATACAAGCACATGGCTAGAAACAATATTGATGTAACATATCCTGGTAACCTCGTGAGAAAATTCGGGGTGTTAGGAATTTTTTCTCAACATTTGCTAATATGTAACTTTGTAAATTACTTTCAATATCTCCTCATTTACCATTAGAATAACCATCACCATAACCAAGAGAAATAGTTAGTAAAATCATAGTGAGCTACATAACCATTGACTGTCCTTGTTGTAACATATTAACTTGAATTTACTACTATATCTATGCATCAATACCATGATAATTTAACTCAATTGGTAAATCACTTACTTGATAATATAAACATCACATGATGAAATAAATTAACATCATGAAAATGACACAATGAAAAATCACATGATTAGACACTGATATACCCTGGAAACCCCATAGGGTGAAAACAAATAAAATTTTAAATTTATTAATAAACTCTCATGATGGTTTTCTCCCCTCACTCAATGTTTATAAGGAATTCAATCTGTTTACCATTGTCATACAATATTACATATAAATTAATTTTAAATGCAACATAACTAGCTATAAGATATTACAATAATCATGTTATCATTTACCCATGAATCCTCAATCTCTATATTTTTGGTGACACTGTTTCAATTAGTGGGGCACCATGCAATTGGAAATCCTAAATCTTCATGGACTAACAAATATTTGTTTGCCATAATGTTAAACTTGAAAAATTATTTTCTCATGTCACTCTCCTTCCTACCATTGTTGTAGTCAACACAGTTGATGACATGATTATATAAAATATTAATAAACCAATAATTAATCTTGATTTGTGAAAATTCAATAAATATTTGTATGCATGCATAAAACATAAAAATACTATCATGAAATGCCTTCTTTCACATCATTTCACATGAACTAGTAACAAATAAATTACTATCAAGCCTCATCTTTCGAACAATGAAAAAAAAATCTTGAATGAACATTCATATTCTTTCCAATGTAAAAGTAACATACTATTTAATCATCTTGGGAATGAAAGAGAATAACAAGCTTTCAAGGTAACTATCCTGATAAACACTTTTCTTTGTTTGTACTATAATTTTTTCTTTTCCAATGGAATATTCACAAGAGATTAAATAATTGTGCATGTGAATGAAGTTTCTTTTCCAAAAACATATTTTCCACACAAAAGCTATTCACAATGGGTATTATGTATAAAAATTCCAGCGCTATTTCAAACAAAGTTAACATACTAGTTATAATTTTGTGCATGAAACTACTTGTCCTCTCAAATAGAAAGTAACATAGCTTGTTCTTCTTGAATGTAAATAATATATTTATTTCCAATGGAAGCCAACTAAATATTGCATGGAAAAATAAACACATTATATTTATTCTTTCATGCAAAGAAACATTTTCATATTACCAAAATATAGATCCTAAGAACTATACATAATATTCTCTCAAAAGAAAACTAATACCTTAGTTAGTCACAGTAGGTGTACATATGCATATTATTTTTACCAAAATAATTCTAACACAATGAATATTATGTCATTTCACCTTTCTTTTCTCTATAAATCTAATACCAAAACTATACTTTTCCATGGATGCAAGTCTACACATTTCTCTAAATAATCTTAACATAATAAAACATGCATTTAATAGTTTTATTCCCCAAGAATCTAATTCAATGATGAGTAAAAGCATGTGTTTTCATCTTTCATTATTTTTGACAAGCTATAACAAAATAAATGATTCCTTGCATGCAAATATATATATATATATATATATATATATATATATATATATATATATATATATATATATATATATATATATATATATATATATATATATATATATATATATATATATATATATTCTGCAAGGAATCTAGAACCTTAATTATTCATTTTTCAAATGTTATCTAACTCACTAGCTATTATCAATGCAATACAAAATAGTTTCTTATCATTTCACACATCAGCTAGATTTGTAATATTTCCTCAAGAAATAACATGAGTAAAAAATACTTCTCAAATAACACAACCATCTGTATTTTATGCAAAGGTTTTATGTGAACTACTTCTCACAAAAGTTATTTGTGTTATGAAACCAACTCCAAAGTTAGAAGAAAAGAGAGATCAACGCCTTACAAATCAACCACTTTGAGGTGGAAACCTCCAATACATTACATAAATGAACAATTCTTTGATGATAGAAATGACAAAACCTCCCTTCTATATATAGGAGTCCATGGGGTCACAATATAATCCTAGTTGACCTAACAATAATAATAATAAGGGAGGATACACTAACATAATAAAGGACTACACTAGTAATATAGGGACCTAAGATGCCCCTCTCCATCAAACAAGTGTTGTCCTAAATTCTTGATTATTTATTGATGCTTCTGTATAAAATTCTCATCATCCCACGTGGAATATTCAACAGGAAAGTTCTTCCACTTGATGAGATACTTAGAAATTGATCGATTTTTTAGTTGTTAGCTTCTTGTTTCTGTGTCTGCTTCAGAACTTCTTTCGTTGTGATGTTGATCTTCCCGTTGCTTCCTTTGATTCTGAATGAGAGTTAGGTTATCCTTTGAGAGCTAGAGAACTTGTTGTTGATGATCATTGGGATCTTCCACTACTTCATAAGCCATATTATCTTTCATTTATCCTTCAAACCTCCAACTTATTCTCATTTTTTTTTAAACCATCTATGTCATATTTGGTTTCTCTTCGTAAGATAGAAATTTGTTTCACTTGGTACCATAATTTTGATATCTCATAGTGCAATAGTTCCTCTTCATGAGTCATGGTAGAGCCTTCTAAGGGCCTAATTGGTGTTGAATTATTTTTAGGTGGAATTTTAGAACCCAATACTGATATCTATGCCTCAATATGACCTTGGAATCACTCCAAACTGATTTTTCAAACCAGACTTATGCAATTTGAAACAAAAAATACACACATTTGTCTTGATTTTGAGGAGATTGATATTGAAACTAAATTATCTATGTAATTTCAGATCTTAAATATCTAAAATTTAGTCCTATAGTAGCCCTCTAAACCTTCGTTTGAATTCCACATGTCTGACCTAATTTGGATACTTCAAGGAAAATCTATGCTGAATCTCCCACAATGACCTAGTTATATACTGGTTTAGTAAAGTGCACTTGCATGCCATCCCACGTCTAACTATTTCCTCCTCCGACTCTGAAATTGATAGAAAATAAACTACAGTCTATGTTCTTGTAGCCACTTTTTACATAATTCCAATCTGATGCTCAGAGAGATAGTTATGATGACTTTCCGAAAGTCACCTCTCTTAGATGAAATTTAGGAGCCCAAAAAAACCTTAACTTCCATTGTTTGTATCTCCAAAAATATTGCAAAAACAGATCTGAAATTTTTACAGAAGTTCCTTAGGATTTTGGCTTTGCTCTGTAAAAATTGTGGCTTCTGAAACTTCATAGAAAATAAGTTATAGCAAAAATTCCATGATGACATGTTTAGGTGGAATTCGGGAGCCTAAAAAAAATCCTAAGTTTCATAGATCATATCTCTGAAAATATTTCGAATCAAGATCTAAAATTTTGACACAACATTTCTCTAGGTTTCATCTTCACGGTGAAAAAACTTCAGCTTTTTAAATTTTGTAGAAAAAACATTATAGCGAAAATTTCATGATGACCTCTTTGGAGCAGCAAAACCCTAGAATCGAAACCTCTCTATTTCAGCTCTATTTCAAACAAGGTTAACATACTAGTTATAATTTTGTGCATGCAAATACTTTTCCTCTCCAACATAAAATAACATAGCTTCTTATTCTTTCGTGTAAATAATATATTTCTTTCCAATGGAAACCAACTAAATATTCCATAAAAAATAACCACATTTATTTTCCAAGGGACCAACTGCATAATATTTATTCTTTTATGCAAAGAAACATTTTCATGCTACCAAGAGATATACATAATCTTCTCCCAAAAGAAAACTAATACCTTAGTTAGTCACATTAGGTGTACAGAGGCATATTATTTTTTTGAAAATAATTCTAACACAATCAATATTATGTGATTACACCTCCCTTTTCTCTAGAAATCTAATAACAAAACTATAATTTTCCATGAATGCAAGTGTATACATTTCTCTAAATAACGTTAACATAATCAATCATGCATTTACTAGTTTTATTTTCAAGAATACAATTCAATAATGCATACAAGCATAAGTTTTTATCTTATATTATTTTTTGTGAGCTATATCAAAATAAATTCTTCCTTACATACAAATATATATATTTATTTTCCAAAGAATTTAACACCCCAATTATTCCTTTTCCAGAAGTTAGCTAACTCACTAGCTAGTATGAATGAAATACAAAATATTTTCTTATCATTTCACACATCAACGAGATTTGTAATATTTCCTCAAGAAATAACATGAGTAACAAATAATTTTAAAATAACACAACCATATGTATTTTATGCAAAGGTTTTATGTGAAATTCTTCTCAACAATTTTTTTTTATCTATTTTTACATGAGTCAACCTCCCCATGTGTGTAAAATCAGATGTTCAATTCTAGAATATGAAATAATATTATATATTATTCTTGTGAACCTAAGCACATTTATCTTCCAGAATCCAATATTTCTCTTTAAAACCTTTAATGCATATGAATCATTGGAACATTCTTGGTAATTTTTTAAAATTTAATAACTTAATTTATTTTAAGGATTATCAACATAATTGTTCTGTTTTTCTGTATGCGAGCAACTTATTTATTTTCAAGAAATATCAACATAATTATTATATTTTTTGTTTCATGAAATTATTATTATTATTTTCAATAATATTAATAAAATCGTTATCTCTATATGTACATAACCAGTTATTATTATCTGGTAGAAAAATCAAATGGAATCACTCTGTTTCACATTTTTTTTCTTGTTTTAGCCATCAACTTTGGACATGGCTTCCAAACATATGGAAACGAATTTTCTAAATCCAAAAGAGACTTTTGCTGGGAAAAAGATCATTAGAAAAAAAATTTCTCATTTCTAACACAAGTGTGATGGTTTAGAAGATCTGAATGAATATTTGCGGCCCATTGTTCCTTATTTAAATATTAAATATTTTCCTGTTTTAGCCATGAAGTTTCAATAGGGTTTCTAAAAATATGGAAATGCATTTTTGAAAAAAAAAATAGTTTTTTTTTGGAGCAGATTCATCTAAAAAAAAATTCTCACTTTTTACACAGGTATCATGGTTTGGATGATTCAAATGAATCTTTGCAACCCATTTTTTGAGATTTAAATATGATATAATTCCCTGTTTTTCCCACTAATTTTGGACATGGTTTTTGATACATGGATTTTTTTTTTAAATATGAAAGTGGTTTTTTCCATAACACACTCATTTAAAAAAAACTCTTTCCATTCGCATGCATATATCACAGTTTGGGAGATACAAAGACATATTTGGAAACTATTTTTTAATAACTCATGAAATTCATAGAATTATTTAGCCATGAAAAAATTTTAAGAATTCAAAGAACGTGGAATATTAAAAGGATTCACTGAACAAAACACTTATTCCTCTATGTGTAAAATTACATAGAGGATTTCTCAAGATATAATCTTGATTCTTTATGATAAGAGATTTTCCATGAAAATATATTCAATTCATATTGGATCATGCACCATATGGAAACAAAATAATATTCAAAGAACATAGTTACTTATGTTTTGATGCATGCTTGTAATCCCTTCTTGCTCTCTTTTGGCTTCATTCTCCATGTATTATGTCCTCGGTCCTCCTATTTTCCCCATAGGTTTACAATAAATAAAATTAAGAAAATGAAATAAGTTTTATAAATATTAAAAATATTCCATATATCACCCATAAATCACTCCATAAATATGATTTTTTCTAAATTGCAAAATCACTACATAAACCTCTCATGATTTTCTTTTGAAGGTAGATTTTCATTTTCCTTATGAGAAAAATATCACTTATCCATATTTTTTCCAAAAATATTACCTATTATTTCTAAAACTAATAAAATATACCTAATAATTCATTTGTGACATTTTCATTTTCTTAGGAAAACTACAAACATAGCCTACTTCATCAAAATAGTCACTTAGATGAATTAATATATGATGCATGGAGAACTATAACAGATGCAACAAATTTGAGACATGAAATTTATAGTTTATTATAATATCTAACATTTTTAGATAGTTTTGAAATCAATAACATAATATAGACATAATTTCATATAACTGTAGTTAGTTTCTGGAAGTTATTTAGTAATTGGTCATATTCTACCCAACCGTTAACTACCTCCAAGAGTTCCCCAGCGAGCTAAGATCTACTTGCCACTAGAATCAACAAGCTCATTGATTAATTAGTGATTTCTTCCAAATAGGTTTTTAACAGTGTCCTACTTTAATGTCTACAAAACTTTTTCCTAAGCCTTTTGTTTTTATATTTTTCAAAAAAGATACTTTTCTTTTTATTTAATCATGCATTTCTCTCCCGATGTGATTTAATCCACCCCACTTATTATTTATCTCCAACTAAGTGATTAACATAATATTTCTCTCCCATTATGTCAATATTTTCCTCTTCATTATTTTTTTCTAGGGATTTTTAGGGGAATTTTAGGGAAGCTCCCTCTTGGACTTAACCACCAATAGATTTTCATAAGTTGGCAAGAATTCTTCTAAAACTCTAGAGTTATTTCCTTAATACCCCAACCAATTTATTCATTAACTCAATAATAAAATAAAATATTACATCATCAAATCAGCCCCATCATGGCTTCCATAGCCACTAAATCCAACAATAATTAAATGTCTAAAAATTCATTGTAATTTACATAATTTCCCATTTTCATATTACAATTGAAGCGAAGTAATAATTATGTACACCACACATATATACCTCACCCTCAACATGGGTCCCACAATTTCTCAAGGTACATTGACAAAAAATCATTACATGTAATATAGGTGGTATAGATTCCAAATTTCCACATAATAACAACCATACAACTTCAAAAAAAAAAACTTAACATATCTTGCATACCATATCATTATACCTTTCGTAAGTTCTCGCCTTATCAACCATCAATATTATAGTGAAATAAATATCCCATTGAACACTAGGACACAAAACGTGATTTTTTTTCTTTACAATTAGCTTGTAGCCATGTAAGCGAGAGCTATTGAGGAATTTGGGGAAAATAATTTTCACTCATGAAATCTACAACCACTATGGCCTTTTATCAAATAATTCACTAGAATGAAATCTACAACCAGTGAGGAATTATAAAAAATATTTTTCAACCATGAAATCTGCACCCATTGAGGAATTTTAACAGCAATTTGCAATCATGTAATATAAATTCAATGAGACATTATAAAAAATACTTTGCAAGCATTCAATATACCTCCTTTGAGGAATTTTAACAAATATTTAGTTGAAATTAAATAAATTTCCATAAATATGCTTAAACTATCGGAGAGACAGTAAAACTATAATTTACAAAACAACATGAATCATATTAATATAATCAATGGTAAAATTTCTACAAAACAACACAACAAACAATCCCTACATGAGCATAAAATAAGAAAATTTGAGAAAATTATGTATCCAAGTCTAGAAAAAACTTTTTCTTGGAATCAACATGGGGTCACATTAACATAAGCTAAAAATAACCCTTGATGTTAAGCTTAATCACATCCAAAACTCCCACGAATGCAATTATTTAAAACAACAAAACTTTAGATCTTATTTACCACTTTTTTCAAACTTATGGAATGCAAATTTCATCTAAAACTCTATATGAATAAATGCAGCCCACTTTATGCTACTACGAGTTTTTCATTGACTCTGAGTTCACTGTATGAGTTCCACTTGACTGATTTCTGAATTTCAACACCCAAGGAGGTTCTTTCATTTTTTTATTTTTTTACAACATTCCATTGTCCTCTCCATTCTCAACCAAAAATTCTAAATTATTTAGTTATAGGAAAAACCGTACATGCATTAATTGTTTATAAAAACTTCATGGAATATTTAGTCATGATTTTTTTTTTTTTTTTAAATCTTATGCACCATAGTCATTGTTATAATAGTGTGCATGCAAGGGTGGGTGATTAATTCACACTATAACTAGTGAGTGCTTAAGATTGTTCATATGTGCAATAGAGGTATTATTGTATTTTATTTCCATGCATATTCGAATATCATGAGTATAAATCTTAAAGAAACATGATCACTTTCTACTCTTTAATACGCTCATTATCCATGCATCATGCATCTCATGTTAATTTTAGTCTAATAAAAGTTTAATTAAATTAATACGTAATATGATGCCCACTACCATCATACCTCTGCCTCCTTTTTCCTTAATGATTCCTAAAAGGTGCCAATGTTGCAGCCTTTTTCTTTGATACCATTTGTAACATACCCTTGTAACAATGTTTCTCTAAAATATACAACCTCACAAGAAAATACACAGAGTTAGGACTTTTTTTTCAACATTTACTAAGATGTAACTTTCCAAATTAATTTCTATATTCCCTCATAGAGAATTGGAATAATCGTCACCACCACCTTGAGAAATATTTAGTAAAATAATAGTGAGTTACAAAATCATTAACTATCCTTGTTGTAGAATATTAACTTAAATTTCTTGCTATAACTATGCATCAATTCCATGATCATTTAACTCAATCGGTAAATCACATATTTCGTAATATAAAAATCACATCATGAAAGAAATTAACATCATGAAAATGACACAATGAAAAAACATGTCATTAGACATTGATATACTATGAAAAACCCATACGGTGAAAACCAAAAAATGTTTAATTTTATTATTAAACACCCATGAGGGTTTCCACCCCTCACTCAATGGTCAAAGCAGAGCCCATCCCTTGACCATTTTCATAAAATATTACATAGAAAATTAATCTTCAATGGAACAGAACTACCTATTATATATTACAATAATCATGATATCATTTACCCAAAAATCCTCAATATTTTTCATTCCAGTTAGACTCTTTCCATCATTGGGTCATCCTGTATTTGGAACTCCTAAATGTGCATGGACTAACAAATCTTTATCTTCCACAATGTTAAACATGAAAAAATATTTTCTCAACCCTATATCCTTCCTTCCGTTGTTGTAGTCAGCACGCTTGATATCATGATTAGATAAAATATTAATAAATCAATAATCAATAATTATTGTGATACTTAAACTCCTATTTCTATGAATTTATAAAAAATAAATATATTGTCATGAAATGCATTCTTTCACATCATTTCACATGCACTAGTAACAAATAATTCACTATCAAGTGTCATATTTCGAGCAACGCTAATAAAATCTTGCATGCACATACATACTATTTCCAAAGTAAAACTAGCATATTAGATAATAGTCTTTTTCATGCAAATTCATAACAAGATTTCAAGATAACTATCCCAAGAAGCATTTTTCTCTGTTACTATTATCATGTTTCCTTTTCCAAAGGAATTAACGTGAGAGATTCTATACACGTGAATATGAACACATGTTCTTTTCCAAAAACATATTTTCCACACAAGAGATATTCGCAATGGTTATAACGTATAAAAATGCCAACTCTATTTCAAACAAAGTTAACATACTAGTTATAATTTTGTACATGCAAATTATTGTCCTCGCTAACAGAAAATAACATATCTTGTTGTCCTTATAGGTAAATCATATATTTCTTTCCAGATTAACTAACTAAATATTGCATGGGAAAATAACCACATTTTTTTTCCAAAGGATCATATGCATATTATTTATTCTTTCACACAAAGAAACATTTTCATCTTAACAAACATCTATCCAATAACTATACATAATCTTCCACCAAAAGAAACTAATGCCATAGCTAATCCTTTAGGTGTGCAAATACATATTATTTTTCCGAAAAGAAGGCTAACACAATCAATATTATGCGATTGCACCATCCTTTTCTCTAGAGATATAATACCAAAACTATACTTTTCTATGCATTCAAGTGTATACGTTTCTCTAAATATTATTAACATAATAAAGCATGCAATTACACATTTTATTATTCAAGAATATAATTCAATAATGCATACAAGAATACGTTTTTTTTTATATTATTTTTGAAGATTTATAACAAAATAAATGCGCATAAAAATATATTTATTTATTTTCCAAGAAATCTAACCCACTAATTATTCTTCTTCCAAAAGTTAGCTAACTCGGTTGCTATTATGCATGCAATACAAAATATTTTGTTATCATTTCACACATTAACTAGATTTGTAATATTTCCTCAAGAAATAAAACGAGTAACAAATTCTTCTCAAATAACACAACCAATTGTCTTTTATGGAAAAATTTTATGTGAGCTACTTCTCACAAAATTTATTTACCTCTTTTTGCATGACTCAATCTCCCCATGCATGTAAAGTCACGTGTTCAATTCTAGTATATGCAATATACTAGATATTATTCATATGCACCTAAGCACATATTCTCTTCAAGAGTCCCATATTTCTCTTTAAAACCTTTAATGCATATGCATCAAGGGAACATACTTGGAAATATTTTAAATGGAATAAATTAATTTATTTTCAAAGGATTATGAACATAATTGTTCTATTTTTGTGCATGCGAACATCTTATTTCTTTAAAAAAAATATCAACATAATTGTTATATTTGTTGTTGCGTGCAATTAATTTATCTCTTTTCAATAATATTAATACAATAATTATCTCTATATATACATAGCTAAATATTCTTATCCAGTAGAAAACTTAAATGGAAGCACTCCATTTTACTTTTTTTTTTTCTGTTTTAGTCATCAACGTTGGATGCGACTTCAAAATATATGGATTTTTTTTTTTTTAAATGTTTTTTTCTGGGAACGAGCACATTAAAAAAAATCTCTCTCATTTTTTACACAGATGTCACAGTTCATAAGATTCAAATGAACATTTGTAGCCCAATTTTCTACATTTATATATTAAATCATTTACAGTTTTGGTTATCAAATTTGGACACGGTTTCTGAACATATGGAAATCCGTTTTTTAAAACGAAAAAAAAATTTTGTTTGGAAAAACTTCACTAAAAAATATCTTAGCTTTAACAATGGTATCATAGTTTGAAAGATTCGAATTTGCAACCCATTTTTTGAGATTTAAATATGAAATAATTATAGAATAGAGGAATAACCTGTTTCTGAGTTTTTTAATAACCCAACATCTCGAACTTCCTAAGTGAGTCCATCATCAGGGGTACATGCCAAATGTACTTTGAAATGCTAAGAGGAATAGGGAAAATTAAAAGAAGAATAAATAGTGAATAATGAGGAGTTTATAAAAGTTGGTTTTGATGAATGATATTTATAATTTCGTCTAATTGTAATTTAATTATAAAATAATTTATTTGAATTATGAATTTATTTATTAAAATTATGTCTTAATTTAAAATAATTTATAATTAATTAATGTACTATTTTATTTTAAAAATAATTTATAATTAATTAAACTACTATTTAATTTTGTTTGATTTAATTTAATGTATTTAAAATAATTTATATGATTAATTAATCTATGATTTTATTTGATTAATTTAATTTATTTTTTTTATTATTAATTTATCTTTTTATTTCTTTGATTGAAATATAAGTTATTCAGCAAAGTTAAATCTTTCTTGAATTAAAAGTAAAAAAATTATTTATATTTAATTTGTTGTATTTATTTATTTATTTATATCTTTTTATTTTTAATTTTATTTATTTATTTAATTACTTTATTTATTTATATTTATTTATTTTATTTTATTTTTTGTTTTTTTTAATAAAATGTTGCATTTATACCATGTTATTATTAGTTTTAATGTCTTGAGAGGTTTGATGTATTAAGGGTTTCCATGTGTTTCTAATAATAATTCCATCATCACAATTTATGTTGTTTTTCCTTTTTTCAATTTCTATGGCTTCTTTGACTTTTGTCTTTAGTTAATGGTCCTCTTTAGAGACAAGTTTGGCATCCTCCATTCGTATGTAATGTGAGGATGAGAAGGCATGCTCTACTAAGGAATATTTGGTTGTTTTTTTCTGAGATAAGTCAGCAAAATGTTCTTTTAGTCTAATGTTAACGGATCTACCTGTTTCACCAATGTATTCTTTACCACAAGGGCAAGGTATAATGTAAACTCCTTTTGGTAGCCTAGGATTTATAGGGTTCTTAGCAGAGTCTAGCATGTTTAAAATATTATTAGTGGGACTGAAGGAAATCTTAATGTTATGTTTGTTAAGTATTCTAGAGATTTTATCAATTGTTCCTTTTATGTAAGGTAAAGAGATTTTATGGATGTGAAAGGCTCTTTTTAAGTTATTTTTATTAAGGGTTTGGTGAATGGTTTTGTTGATGAAATGTTTATTATATCCATTTTGTTGAAAGACATGGCAGAGATTGTTTATCTCATGTTCTAGGTGGTGGGAGTCTGAAATTATGGATGCCCTAGTTGTTAGGGTTTTGATGATGCCAATGTTTTGGTTAGGGTGGTGATGTGAGTCAGCATGGAGGTATCTATATGTCTGAGTCTTTTTTCTAGAAACTTTGGTGTTGGGTTTTCCTTCATTTTTTCCTAAAAGGATGTCTAGGAAAGGTAATTGGTTGTTCTTTTCAACTTCAATGGTAAATTTGATGTGACTCGAGAGACTATTAATGTGAGCTAAGAAATAATTTAATTTTAATATACCATGGGTCCATTTTCCAAAGATATCATCTACATATCTTTTACATTCTTCAAGGGTGAATGGAAAGGATTTGAGGCCTATTTGCTCAAAATGTTCCATGTATATGTTGGCAATAATAGGATATGTGACGAGGTGTTTCTGACAAGGGGGCGAAGTTTTTTGGCAAGGTATTGTGAGAGGAGGTAGGTAGGTGAACCAATTGTGTTGACTATGGCTCTCAAGGGAATGCTTGCTTTATGAATCTTGGGAACACCATATATTCTCGGGCTGATGGAGCTGGAAGGGGTGATTCTGTTTTTTATGATGGTATCAAGAGAAGAATATTTTATTTTTTTGATTACTTCCTTAAGAATTTTAGCACTAGGATGTTTATTTGAAATTCTATAGCACCACTGTTGTTTAGGTGAAATAATTTCTTGTTTTTTCGTCAATTCTAGATATGGTTTTCGAAACATTGAAAGATATTATTTCAAATATGAAAGAGGTTTTGTTCTAGAACACACTCATTTACAAAAATCTCTTTCCATTCATACACATATATCATGTTTTGGGAGATACGAATTCATATCTAGACTGTATTTTTTAATAACTCACGCAAATCATAGAATTATTTAGCCATGAAAAATTTTAAGAATTCAAAGTACATGGAATCTTCTAAGAATTTGGTGAGAAAAACACTTATTCCTCTATGCACAGAATTACATCGACGATTTCTCAAGAAATAATGTTGATTATTTATCATATGAATTTTTACAAAAAATTATATTCAATTCATATTTCATCATGCCCCATATGAAAGAAAAAATATTTGAAAGAACGTAGATACTTACAGGGAAAATTTGAAGGATGGACGTTTAACTTAAAGTTTAGAAACCTTGGCGAATCTTAGGACTCCCCAATACATAAATTGTAAATTTTTTTATGTTATTTTTGTAAAAATATTTAGTTTTATAATTATTTTATACTAGTATATATAAAATTTGGAGATTTTTAGGATAAATAATTTTATACTATAAAATTTGGGCGAATCAATTTAAAAAAAATAGAAATTGGCGAATCTGTTTTTTTTGGAAAAAAGACGAAAAATTAGCCCACGTATGAATATTAACCCCTAAAATTTTCCCTGGTTACTTATATTTGGATGCATGCTTAGAATCCCTTCTTCCTCCCTCTTGGCTTCATTCTCCATGCATTATGTCCTTAGTCCTCCCATTTCTCCCATAGGCTTATAGTAAATAGAAATTAAAAAAATGGAAAAATTTTCTAAATCTTCAAAGCATTCCATAAATCACTCATAAAACACTCCATAAGTCTATTTTTTCCTAGATCATAAAATCACTCCAAATATCTCTCATTCTTTTGTTTTCAAGGTAGATTTTATTTTTGCTTATGAGAAAAATATCACTTATCCATAGTTTTTCCAAAACAATTACTCATTATTTCTAAAACTCATAAAACATACCAACTTGGAAATATAGTTTATTTACATAGAAGAATATAAATTGTTGTGCAGAAAAGAATTAAGAATTAATTCTTGTAATACTCTTATAATTAATAATTACAAGAATATTCTTAATGTAATATTTATATAATAATTAATAATATTTAATTATTCAACAACCCTTATTTTATTAGAGTTTTTGATGGCAGCTTACACGAGGTATATTACATAATAAATTCTTCTAAATAATATAATTAAGAATTAACTCTTGTAGTAAACTTATAATTAATAATTACAAGAATATTCTTGATGTAATATTGATATAAGAATGAATAATATTTAATTATTCAACAACCCTCATTTCAATATCTTTTAGGGTGGCTTATGTCATGGATATTTCAATTGCATTGCGAAATAAATCTATTGCATAATAGATTTTATTCTAGGACAAGCACAAGCACATTTCTAATACAAATAGAGTTTTTACGGTGGCTTACATCATGGATATTTCAATTACATTGTGAAATAAATCTATTGCATAATATATTTTATTCCAGGACAAGCACAAGCACATTTCTAACACAAATATTGTGTTGCATAATAAATTTAACGCATTCTATAATTCCTTCCACCATACACAAACATATTGCAAACATCAATATTTTAGGGTAAAATAAATTTAACTCATGCTAGATTTTCTTTTGTCACAAACATGAGTATATTTCCAATAACAATATTGCAAGTCGAATTTTATTTAGCATTATATTTGTACTTATATTTCAAGCACAAACATGTCACCAATAACAACATTTCAAGGTGAATGAAATATAACACATGGTATATTTTCTTCTCTCGCAAACACAATCACATAGAAATATTGTAGGGTGAAAGAAACATTCCAAATATTAGATTTAATTATAGAACAAACAAACATATTTTCAAAACACCATTGGAAGACAAAATAAACCTGGTGTGTGGTAGATTTCCTTCTAGCACAAACACAGATACATAAGATTTTAGGGTTAAAGAATGTAACGCATGCTAGATTTTATTATAGCTTGAACACAAGAATCTTACCAACAACATTATAGGGAAAAAGAAATCTAGCACATGCTATATTTCGTTTAATCATAATCACAAGATCATTTGCAATAACATCATTGCAAGGTGGAGGAAATATGATACATGCTAGATTTCCTTCTAGCACAAACAATTGGATTTGCAATAAAAACATTGCAATGCGAAATAGATATAGTTCCCTCTATATTATCTTATAATGCATATACAAACACATTTTCAATAAACTCATAGAATTGTGAAATAAATTTAATTATGCTAGATTTCTATTTAGCACAAACAAAGAAACATTACAACAGTTCTAGACAAAATAAATCTAGCACATTGTAGTTTTTCTTCTAACACAAACAAGAGGAAATTTCCAACAACAACATTGTAGCCAAAAAGAAATATAGCGCATGCTAGATTTCTTTCGAGCCAAAATAGAACCATGTTTTCAATAAAAATATTTCAAGGTGAAGAAAATACAATATGTGCTAGATTTATGCATAGCAAAAACACGAGCACATAACAACATTGTAGGGTGAAATAAATGTAGTGTGTTAGATTTGTTTCCAACATAAACAAAATCATATTTCCAACAATAACATTACATGGAAAAATAAATCTATAACAAATTCTATCACAGACACAAGCACATTTCCAATAACAACATCGCAAGGTTAAAAAAAATTAATGCATGTTAGCTTTACATGTAGCATAAACAAAATCATAAACCAACAACAATATTTAATCCCAAAATAAATCTAGAAATATAAATAAAAACACAGACACACACACACACACACACACACATATATATCAGTTAGACATGCTTCTTTGTGATTGCATTGGGCCACATGAAAGAAAAATAGCTCGTACCTCAACGCATGTAGGTTCCCTAGCCACATAAAAAAATATAATAATAAAATTTGGAATGAATTTGTTATTTGGAATACTCCCACAGTCTAAAGAGACCTTTTCCTTGTGTAATATCCCTATTTTCAACACTTTACAAATGGTGAATAAACATAAAGTTTGGTTGAACCTAAGAAAAAAAAATTATGTATGGATATATTAATTTTAGAAATTAATATATAATGTGGAAATTATATTAGTGTATAAAGATAGAGTAAATTGACACTATAAATTCCATGAGGATGGAATAGATGCCCAAGACTTCCCAAAATTCTCCATAAATCTTTGAAGAAAAATAAAATGAATATAATTTTATTACATGGGATAAAAAGATCTAATAAATGCTTAATAAAGTAGAAAGTTACTGAGAAGGGGTAAGAATAAAACTAAATTGAGGAGAACCTCATTTTAAAAGAAGGTTTTTTTGAAAAAACAAAATCAAAGTGTAGGATAAGGGAAACAAAATCCTAAAATAGTGGGATGTCGTTATGGAAACAAGTTGAGAGAATGAAAGCTTAAATAAATATTCCTACTGTGACAAACATGTTGTCTACACTAAGTGAGAATTGGTCTGGGCTGATGGGAGAGTTGTGGAATAAACTTGAGGTTGGGAGGAAATTAATATTTATACAATGGTATGTACTTTATGTGGAAATTTTTTGTGTATTATAACTGCTATTATAAATTATAATAGATTGAAATATCTAATATATAGAAAATTGCTGCCTATTTTTATTAGTTTATAATAAATATAAATTTGAAATCAGAAGGTCAAGGAAAATTAGAACTTAGAATTTTTTTTTTATGTATGTTATTCAAATGTGATATTATGTAAAGTAAACCAATATAATTATGTGTATTGTACAATGTCTTTCTCATAATTTAATTTTCATATTTATTTCAGAGAGTCTCAACTATAAATTAATATAGTGAAGTCTCATTCTATTACATAGGCTTGGTATAGCCTAAGGGATAAACAAGCAGAATCTCTAAATCGTTCCCCACGGTCTAAATATGTTGTTCAATTCAAAATAAAAATATGGAAGTAATTTGAAAATTAACATTATATGTATAATAAATAATGTTAATAGTACAATGAGATACATATCATAAATAGTTCTATACTGATATAACACAACGAGATACATATGAGAAATATTTAGACATTGATATAAACTTTAGATATGAATGAAAAAAATATGTGTATAGATAGGTTGTAAACTGGAATTACATTAAACTAAGAATAATCCAAACCTGAACCATACATTTTCTCACATAATATAGATAAACATAAAAGATGTATTATCTAACTTTTGTATACATAAATTTCAATTCAAAATCCTCAAGAGGAATTGAGGATGAAACCATTCCAAAACAATAATGTTTGAATTATATAGTATGGTGTTAAAATTTCATCATTTTCATAGTCATACCAATAGGTAGAAATAAAAAAAATGAGATTTCATAGCGGAGCAGATAGTTGAAGGGTCTCCATTCGTCTAATGACTGACCTAAAAAATTAGAATACTGTCTGTCAGATACTCTAACTAATGATGACAATGAATATCACAATTGTATAAGATAGCATATCAAATCTTAACAAGAAACAAAGTCAAAGTTAAAATTTCAATTGTTAAAATTGAATTTAAAATTGAAGAATATATATAGTCAGAGAGGATACTTGTAAAATTATCTTCAAATTCTAAGATTCCCTCCTTGAACCTATAGTAAAAGGGATTGTAAGTAAAAATTGAATAATAAACATAATAAATGACATTATTATATAATATTGAATTTGAATTTATGACAAACGTGGAAGAAGGACAGGTACAAGTTTGTTGAATGATGAAGCAAATTAAAAACAGTACATTCAGTTGAGAAAATAAAACACAACATGTTACTTTCTGAAAAGAAAAATGAAAATTATATACTAAACATTTGATAAGATATAAAACTATTTTCAGAAGGATAAAATCATTAATAAAAATAAGAAGAGAAATTTTAAACCCTCTGTTTGAAGAAACTGATGAAATTCTTTTACAATTTTAAAATCTGAATAGGATTTTGAAAATTATCTATTAAGAGAACTACCATAAAAAAGAGTGTTATAAACTCAAAATTCAACAATAAGGGATGCATTAAATTCCTCGAAGAATGATTTGTTAGAGATTTAAATTAATTAGAATTCTAGAAGACGAAAATCCAGAAATCTCATTATATGTATATAGCTAACCATTACCTCATAAATTAAATACAAAGTGAGAATGAATTAAACTTATATGAATTGATTTTTAGAGAATGGAAAGGCATATAAACTTAATTATGACTTGAAGCACAAAATTTCCTTATAATTGAATAAACAATTTCACATTGCTGTCATATTTGAAATTTAGTAGGTATTGTATGCCTATAATAATATGCTGCAATTCCATGCTCCCCATATAATAAGAGGTAGTGTAGTGTATATAACAAATAAAATACTAAAAAATAAATTAAATGCATTCTCTGAAGTAACTCAAACAAATGATATAAATTCGACAGTTTAATAAAATTTTCTTGCACCGAAGAAAGCTCAAGTTATACTTGATTAATAAATAGTGAAATTCAAATATCTGTGCTGAAAAATGACCCATTTCTGGGATATAAGGGTAGAAGTGTTTTTTTGTGTAAAAGAGATAAAGATGTAGAACATTGAAATTTATCCAACATAGAAATATATCAATTCTATGCATATGAAACGTAAAAAAGAAATCATGCAAGGACTTAAAAGTATGTTCTATTCATACAATAATCTAGCCATTATTTTAAAGAATAAAGCTAATTCATTACTGGTATGTCTAATAGACAAAAAACTCAAAATGAAGAGTTTTATACTATAAACATGGTTTGGAAAATTCATATTCAAAATAGTAAATGTATGCAGCTAAAATAGAGGGATGTTATGCGTTAAAATGTCACTAAGAAATACTCAATTGTGAAGGAAATTATCATTGGTTGTTTCACATAAACCCCAAGAAGAACTACGAAAATTTAGTTAAATGCGAAAACAGGGGTTCCGAAAATTATTGAGGTGTGACTCTAACGAAGTGGGGAATCTAGCTAAGAGAAATCCCAACAATGGAACTCATGGTAATGAAACTAAAGGATTACCTAAAACCCATAAATTATTGCAATATAATAATGAAAACAAACCAAATCCTTCGATGAAGAAACTGAACCCTATGGAATTAATAAATTTATTGGTAAACAAAATATGAGAAAACTATGAAACTATGAGTTACTGATCTAATATCCCTATTTTTACTGCTTTTATTAGACAGTTGAACAATCCTAAAGGTTAAGTACACTTAAAGGAAAAGAATTATTGTGGAAATATTATATTTTTAATTTTAATAAATGTGGAATTTTCACTATTGTGAAAATACTAGAGTATATTGGAGACCAGTCTTCCAAGTCCGTGAGGATGGAATTAAATCCAAAGATTTTCCCAGATTCTCCAAAAATCCTTGGATAAAATAAAATAGATTAAAAATACTATATTGCAGATAAAAATATAAAAATATACCTCGGTAAAGTGGAAAGTTACTAAGAAGATCTGAAATAAAATTAGAAAGAGGAAAACGCTAGTTTTAATGTACTTTTACGGAAAAAACAAAATGAAAGCCTAGGAAAAAAGGAAAAATCATCTTGATTAACTGGTTGCAGTTATGGAAACATGTTGAAGTGAAATAAATCTTAAATAATTCATTCCTGTGTAGAAAAGAGGTTGTTTACACATGGGGGAATTGGTCTCTTCTCGGGGGAGCTGTGGAGAGAAAGCTCAAGGTTGCATGGAAATTAGTCTTACCAAAATTTGTATGCACAAGTAATTTTATTATGTATTATGAATTAGGGTGTTAATGAAAGTTAGATTAATAACTATTCCTGTAAGAAAATTATAATTTATCTTTTTGTATTGAATTATGTAAGAAAGTTAGCTTTTATGAATTATTAATTTCTATAGAAATTTGATTTAGGTAGTCTGACGTATTCAACAGAAAACAACCATATTATATATAATAAATCTATATAGTTACATAGACCATTATAATTAATAATCCAACACTCAGAATGTCTAAACCCCAGTAATATGGTTTAAATCCGAGGGCAGGTTGTAAACATCAAATTTGTATACACATAAATTATATATAAATATATGTGGAAAGAAGGAATATTAGTGTATTTCATAGTTGTGTAATTAAAGCATTGAATTGGAAAATATCTACAGAAAGAAAAAATTATCCCTCTCCTAGTAAAAATGATTACATAAAATTAAAGTAAACATCTGCTTTGTACTAACTAGAGGTTTACTTATACACATTCATTCTTTCATTGACACAAAAATGTAAAAAAGATATACAACATAAAGTACTAGAGGATAGTACAACAACAATCTATAATAATGACGTAAAGTAATATATTTCAAAATAAGGATAAAAATGACTGTGTATCATTACAATGACAAAATAAATTTCATATTATCTTTTATAGAAATTACATTTAAATATGTCCGAAATTATGGAAAAATTCAATGGTCCTATATATAGATTTACATCAAAATCTTAATTTGGAGCATAGATCTGAATTCAGGAGATTGATTTCCTTAGACAATATGGACCAACCTATACATAGATAAAGACAATTTTATTTTCATGAAATGGCAGAGTTGGTTGGTAAAATTTACCGAATGATCAGTCAATTGAGGAATAGTGAAAGGAGAATGTTGAAACACCTACACATAGCCATATATACAAGAATTATCACACACACACAGAGATAGATAGATATATATATATATATATATATATATATATATATATATATATATATATATATATATATATATATATATATATATATATATATATATATATATATATATATATATTAACTGTAAAAATTTAATAACATAGAAATAGTTGGTAAGGGTAATTTAATTTAGAAAATTACCATAACTATTTTATTCCAAGAAGTTGAACCAATCTTGTATATAGACAAAAGAAAAATGCAAAAGATCACACATTTAATTCGAAAAAAAATTAAACTAGAAACGATATGACAAGGGAAAAAGGAAATTACCTTTACCCATGTCGACAGAGTAAATATTAAAATTTTGAAGTTATATTAGCAAATGATTAAAAAGTTGTTGCATAAAACATCAATTTATTAATTTTAGGAAGTTAATAAAATAAGATTTTAGTAAGAAATTCTCTCAAGATAAATTTCAAAAAAAAGTTTTGACAAATTCAACGGAGAAGGAAATTATATAATACTGTAATTATAGTTTGACTTAAAATTAACTATGAATAAATTATAATTGAGAGGAACGTCAATAATACACATTAGTATAATTACCGAGAAGTTAGTTCTATAAAAAAGAATGAAACTCGTTCTCCTTGAACAAGGGTTACTATGAAATATCGAATCTATTTTCATGAAGGAAGAATGAGAGTAGTCGAAGCTAATCCTGAACGAAATAATAAAGTGAAGCAATTTATTCATAGTAGAGGAAAAATAAATCAAGTTGAACAATACATGTCTAGAATGAAAATTTTCATTCTTGAAAAATCGATTTCTGATATCTCAATGAATTACAGAGGATTTCATTACAAATATGAATTCAATGGTAGAATAATTCGTAACAGAGTTAACCCCAATAGAAGGGAAAACCAACCTATTTCTTTCATATAAATTAAACAAATAATATTCTCTATAATAACCCAATAACGAGGAGTAAATTGAACATAAAACACAATATTCAAATCTCTCCACAAAATGATAAATGAAAATAAAATTGAAAATCAATTATTTGGGTATGGTAATCAAATACAGAGAAATTTGTGTGTAAGGTAAAGCCTCGACTCTGTATATATACATTAATTAAAATTTAGTAACCTCACTCAATTCCATAACCATTTCACAAAGTTAATATAAATATTTGAACAAAGATTTAGTTTAATTAAATTTTTTAGGGAAATAGAAAATGAAAAGTAGGGCATAAAAACTATGGTTAAGCTGTATATAAATTTTAGGCACTGCCTCATATGAATACAATATCAATAGAATTAAAATTCACCAAGGGTTCCAATCCTTACCTAGATATTGTAAAAATGGAAGTAACCTCACTTCATCAAGAATCAGTGAAGGATGAGAATCCCAGAAACCACAAGCAAAATGACACCCTCTAATAATTTAAACAACAATATGTTAGTTTTAGAGAAAAACAAAATTGAAAAAAAATAATAATGAGAAAAAATGTATATATAGGTAGAAAAACAAAAATATATCACAATCGTTAAAATAATGTAGCATTAACTGAAGAAAGAGGTATAACCCTGAATACCAATGCATAGACTGCAACCACGTCAATTGATTGGGTGGAAAACAAGAGCCGAGGGTTGTCAGAATGCATGAAATGGAAATGAAATTCTGAGAATAGGGTAAGTCTTCGAAATGTCTAACGTATGTACACAATTATATCTTGATCGTACACCTCTCAAGAATTCAACCCACTGATGTATTGAAATATCGCAAAGCCCATGTGATTGAGTTAATGATCATGAGTACATTCATTAATAAGTGACTTCTTGAATAGAGAAATGTAGTAAAACCTTTATCCTTAACATATGGCTACCATAAATTTGAATCAAAAAAACGATTGAGTGCTCCCAATATATTAATTGTAAGTTGATATATTAATATATTAAATTCGTATGTTGAAATATGCATTCCAAAGTAATAAATAAATCAAGAAATATATATATATATATATATATATATATATATATATATATATATATATATATATATATATATGACAAGTTAATATAGGAATTCATTTCATACCCTAAGTATATATAGTATAATGATGACTAGATGTTAATAAAATTTCATCGACGTAGGGATAATATGAATTACCAATATGAAATTCAAATTTAGTTAATCTATAACACAACACGTAAAATATTCGCAATGTAATTAATATTTCCAATAGTTTTCCAAGGTGTAAGTAGTATCCGTATAATGGAAGAACATAAAATATTCATTAATACCATTATGTCTATCCTTTGATATGGATTAAGTATATATAATTCAAATATTGAATTTGAGGCTGTAGGTTCAATTATTGATAAGTCACTACAATGTTAGTTGTTGTGAGTTATTAAGGGTTGAACTATAGGGTATAAGTGGAATATGGTATGAAGAAAATATATAGGATGGGAAAAGTGGTTAGGATAAGTAACATCTTAGAATATAATTACATATTCTAAGATATAAATGGAAGTGTTATGTTAACAAACAATGCTATACTGAGCATAAGATGATAAAGGAAGAAAGTAATAGAAAAATAATAATTCTATTATAGCAACAGTAAGATAGTGAGGAATTGTCCTCAAGGATAGTCAATGTTGCAAGTAAATTGGGAAGTTTTTAGCATGGTTAAAGGATCATTAATCACATAAAATTATTTTGTTTATGAAAACGTAACTTCGTAGAGAAACTTTAACAATAGAAAGTAAGCTTAAAGAGATATGTAGAAATGTGATGAATGGTATTAATGTCATTGATGACAAAATAGCAATCATGATATAAATAGAAAAAAGAAAAAATGGGCTAAGTGGAGTTGTTACAAATGGTATCAGATCCCATGTTGAAAACACTGGACCTATATGTGTCGTCATAGAGAAAAATAAAAACCCAAAAGTTTTCTCTTGCAAATTAATTGCAATTGAAAATTTTGGCACTAATTTACTTTCTATGTATAGTGTTTTAGTGTAGAAATATACAACTTCTATTATGAGTGACGGAGGAGGGTTGTACGTATATCTGGGTGGTGAGGGGAAAACACCAGATTAAAATGCTCAGTTGCTAGAACTGCTTAGGGATATGCCATGAGAATTGATTCAATTAACAACCATCAATGAATAATTATTGCAAGCCAGCGAAGGGAAAGAGAGGTTGATTAGGTAATTAACCTCAAGGTCTGGTCATGAAAGTGAAGGCCCTAGAAGGAAGAGAAAATAAACTAAAACAAAATCAGAAGGAGCTGAGTATGGTGAAGTAGTCAGAAAATAATCCAGAAGGAAAAAGGAATTGCAAGTCCGAAAAATTAAACCTGACACTTATGATGGTGAAAAGGAGGAAGATGCAGATGCTTGGCTTTTGAACATGGTAAAATACTTTCAATTTTATGAATACGGAAGTAAAATGAAAGTTGGATTAGCTATTTACCAATTACAGGGTAAAGCTACCTTGTGGTGGCAAGAAACTGAAATCGTACACGGGCTGGAAGAGAAAATTCTAACTTGGGTAGGTTTTGAAACAAAATTCAAATCTAGATATCTGAATGGGAGATTTTATGATGAAAACAATAAATAATTTAATGAGCTAATATTGGGACAATTCACTACTGATGAGTTTCTTACCAAATTTATTAACTTGCTTTGCTATGTGCCTTATATCCGATAGGAAAATGCCAAAGTACAAATATTTTCAAATTGCCTACATACTATCTATAAGAAGAGAATATAATTTGATAATCCCAAGAAAATGGATGAAATGGTTCACAAATCAAGACTGTGTTATCAGTAGTTCAAAGGCAGAAACTATGAACTTAAAAGTTGGAAAAAAAAATAAAAAGGGAAAGGTGACTGTAGTGGAAAAAGAGTAAAAACAATATACTTGAAAACCTTTGGGAAAAATCACCACAGGAAGAAGTTTAACAAAACTAGAGAAAATCAATAAGCATAATCATAGACTTGATCTAAGTAGATGGATTTAAACAAAAAAAAGGAAGGGGTTGTAAAAATGAAGTAACCATTAATGTGCTGGGGTTGTGGAGGAACTCACCTATTACATGACTCTCCTCGTAGAACAATTCAAAACATTCAACTGTTAAGAGAGTTGACTATTGTAAATCAGTTTTCTAGAAACATTCCAAGGATCAGTGCTGCACTTGAGGATCACAAAGCTGAACACCAATCAAACATGATCGAAATCGAAGGTATGATTGTTGAATGAAAATGTTTCATTTTGATAAATCTAGGAGAAATTTTAATCTATATAGGTCCGTAGATGGTGGAAAAGTGAAAATTAAAACCAGAAAATTTTCAGCAAGAATGGTTAGTTCAGTTAGCTACTGGAACAAAAAGAAAAGTGGCCCATAAAATTCCAAATATTGTTGTAAATTTAAATGGGTATGAAACCGAACTGAATTTAAATATTTTTCCTCTATGCTAATATCATGTGTTAGTGGGAATGGACTGGTTAGAGAAACAGAAAGAAATAGTTAATTTCTTAGAAAAAATAGTTCATTGTATAGGTGGTGAGGGAAATGAAGTGATATTGAAAGGAAAACTAAGACACACATCAATTAGACAGATTTTTTCACTACAGTTAAAAATCACAACAAAATAAGGATTTCAAGTGTATATTATACAAGTGGAGGAATTGGGACAAAAAACTGAAAAAGAAGCTGTAGAATATTTACCGGTTATTAGAGATTTCAAATATGTATTCCCAGAGGAAATATCCCATCTACCACGTAAAAAATAAATTGAATTTTCAATTGAATTGGTACGAGGAGCTACATTTATTTGTAGAGCACCATACAAAATGAGTACTCCTGCATTGTTAGAATTAAAACTGCAACTACAAGAGTTATTAGATGGAGGCTACATCAGACCATGTGTGTATCCTTGGGGAGCACTTGTACTATTTGTTAAAAACAAAGATGACACATTCAGGATGTGTATAGACTATAGAAAACTGCATGAATTGACCATAAATAACATATATACTCTAACCAGAATAGATGACTTATTTGATCAAGTGAGAGGATCTACTATCCTCTCAAAGATTGATTTAAGAATAAGATATCATCAACTATGAATCAAGGATGAGGACATCAACAAAACAAAATTCGGGACTAGATATGGATACTATGAATTTGTAGTTATATATTTTGGATTGATTAATGCAGTTGCTACATTCATGTGTTTAATGAATAGTGTGTTACACAAGTATCTAGACAATTTTTTTTTTAGTGTTCAGTGATCATGTAATTTCAAAGGAAGGATTTGCAGTAGTGTTAGGTACCTATATTACTAGTATAGTCCCTTATTGTTGTTAGTGTAACCCCCTTATTGTTATTATTGTACCCTTGTAACCCCCGTTTTGTTATTATTGTGCCCTTAAATTATTATTGTTAGGTCGGCTAGGATTACATTGTGGCCCACTAGGATTACATTATGGCCCCATGGACTTCTATATATAGAAAGGAGGTTTTGTAAATTGTATCATCCAAGAATTGCTCATTTATGTAATGTATTGGAGGTTGTCTCCTCAAAGTGGCTTATTTATAAGGCGTTGATACCTCTTTTCTTCTATTTTTTGAGTTGGTTACACAACATTTGGTATCAGAGCTTTGGATTCTAGGTTTCCACTACTCTAAACAGGTCATCATGGCATTTTCGCTATAAATTTCTTTCTATGAAGGTTTAGAATCTGAAATTTTTAGGGTGTGAAGCTAAAATCCTAAGGAAACTCGTCAAAATATTTCGGAGCTTGGTTCACAATATTTTCCAAGATATGATCTGTGGAAGGTAGTGCTTTTTCAGGCTCCCGAATTTCATCTCAAAAAGGTGATCGTGGGAAAATATTCATAACTCTCTCTCTGAGCATCAGATTAGAGTGCCGTAAGAATTAGTTGTAATTAAATTGACTCTAGTTTCTCGAATATCAATTTTAGAGCTTAAGGATGAAACAGTCACACGTGGAAAGTCGTAGAAGTTCACTATATTGAACCAGTCGATAATTAGGTCATTGTAGGATATTGGACACAACTTTGTCTTGGAGAATCCAAGTCAAGTCAAACCTGTGGAATTAGAAAGAGAATTCAGAGGAATACGTTGGTTCCGAAATTCAAATATTGAGGTTCTTAAATCACAAATATAATCCAATTTTAATATCGAGCTCCTCAAAAGAAAGAAAAAGGTGTGTATTTTGTTTTTGTGAATTGCATAAGTCTTGTTTGAAGAATGAATTTGAATTGATTCCAAGGGCATATTGTAGAACAAATATCAGTATTGGGTTCTAAAATATGCCCCATAGAAATAATTCAACACCCATTAAGCCTTCAGAAGGCTCTACGATGACTCATGAAGATGAAGAATTACAACATGATCTATCAAAATTACAAGAGCAAGTGCACCAAATTTCACCCTCGCAAATACCAAAAAAAAATGAAATGGAAGTTTTGAAGAAAGGTGTGGAAGCAAAGATGGATGGTTTGAAGAAAGGTGTGGAAGATAAGATGGATGGCATGGAAGTTGGCATGGAAGCTAAGATGAATGACATGAAAGACAACATGGAAAACATGAAGATTGATCTAAAAGTAGACATGGAAGGTTTGACAAAGTTGATACTAGAAATGTTTCCTAATGGTGAAAAGATAGTAGAAGAACCTAATGATGAGAACAAAATAAATGTTAATCGTAATTTCATCAACTCTAATGTTGGCGAGAAGAACCCCCATATTCCAAAAATGGATATGAGGAAGTTTGATGGAAAGGATCCTGTAACATGGATACTACAGATGGAGCAATATTTTGATGTCCATAACGTGCAAAACACACAAAAGGTAACCATTGCAACTTTAAATTTAGAACAAAATACATTTGTATGGTATCGATGGCTTTTCTCCCGTAAAAAAATTGTCACTTGGTCAATTTTTACGGAGGAAATGATAACACATTATGAGGATACAAAGAGAAACACCTTCTTTAGCCAATTCATAAATCTCAAACAAAAGGGTTAAGTGGGGCAGCATATTGAGGACTTTCAAAAATTGAATATAAGGGTAATTGATATTCCATAGGAACACATGATTGATCTCTTCATAGGCACTTTAAAGGATAACATCCAACATGAAGTTCATGTTTTGGAACCTAATTCATTGGAGAAGTCATTCAGGCTGGCAAGAAAATTTGAATGTAAAATTATGGCGACAAGGAGGCCTACCACTCAATTCTATAAAGAAGGAAGTTTTTCTATGCTTAGATTTCCACAACCTACAATTTTGACACCACAAAAATTGGAAGAAAAAATAGAAAAAGGGCTTTGCTACAGTTCTGAAAGAAAATACACTAAAGGTCATAAGTGTGCTGAGAAGAGATTGTTTTACATATATTGCGAAGGGGAAGAAGAAAATGAACAAGAAGAGGATATACACCAAGAACCAGCCCTAGAAGAGGAAGAAATTAATCCGACCATATCATGTAATGCACTGGCAGGAATTACCACTCCTCAAACTCTCAAGATAGAAGGACATATCAAGAAGAAAAAGGTAATAGTGTTGATTGATTCAGATAGCACCCATAAAATTATTCATTGTAAGGTAGCCAAGGAATTAAATTATTTCCTATACCCAGCACCAGAATTTCAAGTGATGGTTTCAAATGGAGGAACTATAAATTGCTCTAGAAAATTCCATAATATCAAGCTAACCATGGGGGAATATGTATTGACTAGTACAATGCTTTCCATTCCTATGGCAGGTGTAAATGTTGTACTAGGAGTACAATGGTTACAATCTTTGTGGGCGGTAGCTTTTAATTTTCAAGAACTTTTCTTGAAATTTTTTTCAGAAGGAAAGCAAGTAGAATTACGGGGTATTGTGGCGAAGTCGGGAAGGATAATAAGCTCTAATGTCATGAAAAAGCTTCGAAAGAAAGAAAAACGAGGCGTAATTGCACAATTATGCTCACTAGAAGTTCCAACATCAAAATCAACTATTTTTGCAGGTCTTCAACAAGTCTTGGACAATCATTCCAAGATGTTTGAAACTCACAAACGACTCCCACATATTAATGATCATATCATGCTATTCATTTTATTTCAGGAAGTGTTCCTCCAAACATCAGGCCTTATAGATATCCTTATGTCCAAAGAGTCGAATTGAACGTATGGTTGAAGAAATGTTAGAGGCAAGTATAATTCAACCTAGTCAAAGTTCTTTCTCTGCTGCTGTAGTATTGGTACACAAGAAATATACGTCATGGTGAATGTGTCCAGATTATAGGGAGCTCAATAAGCTCACCATTAAATATAAATTTCCCATTCCTGTGATTAATGAAATATTGGATGAATTACATGGAGAAATTTATTTTACCAAGTTGGATATTCATTCAGGATATCATCAAATTAGAATGAACACTGAAGATATTCCAAAAACAACATTTCGAACTCATGAGGGTCATTATGAATTCTTGGTCATGCCTTTTGGCCTTACCAATGCACCTTCTACATTTCAAGGGTTGATGAATTTCATTTTCAAACCCTTCCTTAGAAAATTTGTGCAATTATTTTTTGATGATATACTAATTTACAACAGGTCTTGGAAGGATCATGTTGAACATGTTGATAGGGTGCTCAAACTATTGCAGAAGAAACAATTATATGCAAAAACATCCAAATGTTTCTTTGGAGTACAAGAGGTGGAATATCTGGGTCATATTGTATCTCACGAGGGTGTAAAAGTAGACCCTAACAAAATTAAAGCCATTAAGAAATGTAAAATCCCCACAACCATAAAGCAGTTGCGAGGATTACTTGGGTTAACAGGGTATTATCGCAAGTTTGTTAAGTATTATGGGAGAATAGTAGCACCTCTAACAACATTATTGAAGAAAGATACATTTTCATGGACTCTTGAAGTAACTAAGGCCTTTGAACATCTTAAAGAGGCAATGTGCATAGCACCGGTCTTAGCTATGCCAGACTTCAAAAAAACCTTTATTGTGGAATGTGATGCCTCAGGAAATGGAATTGGTGCTATTTTAATGCAGGAAGGAAGACCCATTTCTTTTGAAAGTCGTCCAATTAAAGGAAAGTATTTATATAAACCTATTTATGACAAGGAAATGTTAGCAATACTGCATGCACTAAAGAAATGGAGAACTTACCTAATGGGAAGACACTTCAAGGTAAAAATTGATCATGATAGTATTAAACACTTTTTGGAACAAATACTATCTTCAGAAGAGCAGCAAAAATGGGTCACAAAGATGTTGGGTTATGACTTCGAAATAATCTACAAAAAAGGAAAGATTAATGTTGTTGCAGATGCACTCTCAAGAAAGAAGGAAGAGGTGGAAGGATTGATTTATGCCATTTCTATTATCCAACCAGATTGGATAACTAAAGCAAGAGATGAATGGAATAAGGAAAAAGATGTATGGACACCCATTCAAAACTTGCAGCAAGATCCTAGTACATCCGATACATTTAGTTGGAAAAATGATTCCTTGGTACAAATATCGCTTATATCTTTGTAATAATTCCCAAATAAAACAAAATATTCTTCTAGAATGGCACACTTCTCCTCTATGAGGACACTCAGGATTTTTAAAAACTTACCATAGGGTGAAGAAAGAATTTTTTTGGGATGGCCTTAAATCTGATATTCAAAAGTTTGTTGCGGAATGTTTAGTTTTCCAGCAGAAGAAAGTTGAAACAATTAAGACCTAGCGACTTCTACAACCTTTATCCATTCCAAGTCAATGTTGGGAGGATATTTCAATGGATTTTATCACAGGTTTACCTAAGTCCGAAGGAAAGAGTGTCATCATGGTGGTACTTGATAGAATTACCAAGTCTGCACACTTTTTTGCATTATCTAATCCATTTAAAGCAAGCATAGTTGCTACTACATTTATGGATAGAATTCAAAAGCTACATGGAAGCCCAAGGGTTATTGTGAGTGACAGATATCCCATTTTTACTGAAATTTTTTTGAACAAAGTTATTTTCTTGTTTGGGTACTCAATTAGCTCATAGCTCATCTTATCATCCTCAATCTGATGGTCAAACTGACATAGTAAATAAATGTTTGGAAGGATATCTTCGTTGTTTTGTATCTGATAAACAAACACAATGGTTCAAGTGGTTACCTCTTGGAGCTTCCTTCTTCTTCGCGAGTGCATCCAGTTTTCAATGTTTCATTCTTAAAGAAGGTTATAGATGAAAATCTTCGAGTTCAAACAATATTGCCAGAACTTGATGAGGACGGAAAAATCATATTGGAACCTGAAGAGGTCACGGAAACAAGAACTCAACAGCTACGGAATTGATCAATTTCAAAGTATCTCATCAAGTGGAAGAACTTACCCACTGAAGATTCTACATGGGAGGAAGAGAATTTTATACAGAAGCACCCAAAGCTACTCAAGCATTAAGGACAACACTTTTTTGAAGGAGAGGGGCATGTTAACTCCCTATATTAATAGTATAGTCCCTTATTGTTGTTACTGTAACCCCCTTATTATTATTATTATTTTACCCTTGTAACCCCCATTTTGTTATTATTGTGCCCTTAAATTATTATTGTTAGGTCGGCAAGGATTACATTGTGGCCCACTAGGATTACATTATGGCCCCATGGACTCTTATATATAGAAATGAGGTTTTGTAAATTGTATCATCCAAGAATTTTTCATTTATGTAATGTATTGGAGGTTCCCCCCTCGAATTGGCTTATTTCTAAGGCATTGATATCTCTTTTCTTCTATTTTTGGAGCTGGTTACACAACAGTAGACCCAAAGAAAATAAAATTTGTCATGGATTGGCCTATACCTACAGATGTCCCAACCATAATATCATTCATGGGTATCACTATATACTACCAGAGAGTTTTATATATATTTTCAGCCTTAGCATATCCTATTACCTCTTTATAGAATAAGGGAGTAAAGTTTGAGTGCGCAACAAAATGTCAACATAGTTTTGAACAATTAAAACTTAAACTAACAATTCCTTCTATTTTTAAGATTGATGATCACAAAAAGGAATTTTTAGTATGTACAAATGCATGTGCAGAAGGATTAGGAGTGGTATTATTACAATAAAACATAGTCATAGCATATGAATCAAGAAATTAAATAAGCATGAACAGAAATACATTGTATATGACTTAGAATTAGTTGTTGTAATACATGCTTTGAATATGTAGAGACATTATGTGTTAGGAAAAAATTTATACTAATGAAAAATCATATAAGTTTGAAATACATTTTCACAGAACCTGATTTAAATGCTAGAAAATATAGATGTTTATCTTTCCTTAGTGATTTTGATACGTAAATTCAACATATTAAGGGAAAGGAAAATAAAGATTCTTTGAGTAGGAATGCTCATCAAATTTTAAATAGTGCTAGAAGTAGTGTGAAATTGGACATAGAATGATTTACACAAGAAGTGGTGAGTCAAGATCCAAAATATCAGTAACTACAATAAAAATTATAGAACACTCAAATATTGGGATATACTCAAAATAAGGAGTTGATTTCCTATAAAAATATATTATATACTCCAAATTTGACCTCATTAAAATAGGAAATTTTAGATGAGTATCATAAACGACCTTATGCAGGACATCCTAGTCATCAGAAACTGATTTCAACATTGAGAAATAACATATTTTGGCCAAGTATGAGGAAATACGTGGATGATTATCTAGCTAGATATCTATAATTTCAACAGGTAAAAGTGAAACATCAACATCCAGCATGATTTCTAAACCCTTTACCTATTCCAGAATGGAAATGGGTAGTGGTTTCCATAGAATTCATCACTAGATTTCCTAGAACTAGATATCAACATGATTCTACAATGGTGGTTGTAGATAGATTAACTAAAGCTGTAGAATTTTCATGATTACATTCTACTTTTGGTACAACTCAAGTAGCTAATATATTCATGAAAAAAATTGTGAAGTTAAATGAAACTCCTAAAATGATTATATCAGACAAAGACGCAAATTTTACTTCAGCCTTTTGGAAGACTCTGTTAGGAGGAATGGGTACCAAATTGAAATTTAGTACTATATACCATACTCAAACATATGGACAAATTGAAAGAAAAATAAGATTTTAGAAGACATTTTACACATGTATGTTATCTAGATACCTACACGATGGGAAGATTTTCTGCATCTGTCAGAATTTGCTTATAATAATAGCTATCAAGCTTCAATAAATATGAGTCCTTTTGAAGCATTATATGGTAGAAAGTCCCACATGTCGTATAGTTGGATTCAGCTAGAAGATAAGTTAATTCTTGCACCAGATGCATTACAAGAAATAAAAATAATTGTTAATAAAATTCAACAAAATATTAAAACGGAGCAAGACAGAAAAAACAGGTATGTAGAGAAAAAGAGAGTTCATAGAGAATTCAAGGCGGGATACCATGTTTACTTGATGATTAAGCCTAAAAAGAGTAATTTATATACTTGTAGTTGTGCTAAGTTAGCACCACGCTACTATGGAACATTTCAAGTTCTACAAAGAGTGGGGCCAGAAGCTTATAAATTGGCTCTACCTAGTCACATTAAGGTTCCCAATGTTTTTCATGTTTCCATATTCAAAAAGTATGTACATGATCCTACTCATGTAACGAATTATACTGTGATATAGGTAGAAACAAAAGGGGAATTTCTTTCAGAGTGCCTTCGTATACTGCGACGGGAATAAATCGAGCTTTGGAATAGGATGGTAGCTAGGGTGAAGGTGAGGTGGACAAAATCTTCACTTGAAGAAGCTACTTGGGAGTGATAATAGGAAATGAAGGAAAGATATCCATCACCATTTGAAAAGTGAATTAATATTTTGGAACACTGAGGATGGTGTTTTGTTTTAGAGGGGGGATATGTAATATATTTATTTTTACTGCTTTTATTAGACATTTGAACAATCCTAAAGTTTGATTAGACCTAAAAGAAAACAACTATTCTGGACATATTATATTTTTAATTTTAATAAATGTGGAATTTTAATTATTGTACAATACTAGAGTATATTGGAGACCATGATTTCAAGTCCACAAGCATGGAATTAAATCCAAACACTTTCCCAGATTCTCCAAAAATATTTGGAGAAAATAAAATAAATTAAAAATATTAGATTGGAGATAAAAATATAAAATATACCTCAATAAAGTGGAAATTTACTGAGAAGAGGTGAAATAAAACTAAAAAATGGAGAAATCTAGTTATAAGATACTTTTGTGGAAAAAAAAAAAAGAGGAAAGCCTAGGAAGAAAATTAAAGCAACATCCTCATTAATTGGAGACAACTATGGAAACATATTGAAGGGAAATAAAGATTAAATAAACCATTCCTATCTAGATGAGAGGTTTTATACACTTGTAGGAATTGGTCTCTACTCGGGGGGAGCTATGGAGAGAAAGCTCAAGGTTGGGGGGAAATCAGTCCTACCAAAATTGGTATGCAAAATTAATTTAGTTTTGTAGTATGAATTGGGGTGGTAATGAAAGTTAGTGTAATGATCATTAATGTAAGAAAATTATAATCTGTCTTTCTGTATTGAATTATGATTCAGTTAAAAGAGATTTAATTATGTAAGAAAGTTATCTTGTATGAATTTTAATTTCTGTAGAAATTTGATTTAGACATACAAGTGGAAAGAAGGAAAATTAGTGTATTTAATAGTTGTGTAATTAAAACACTGAACATAAAAATATGTACAGAAAGAGAAAATTATCCCTCTCTTAGAAAACATCATTACACAAAATTAAAGTAAATATTTTGTTGTGTAATAACCAGAGGGTTACTTAAAGACATTCATTCATTCATTGACATAGAAAATTAAAAACGATATACAGCATAAAGTACTAGAGGATAATACAAGAATAATATATAGTAATGACATAAGGAAGTATATTTCAAAATAAGGATAATAATGATGTGTATCATTACATTGATAGCATAACCATGATATTATCCTTGATAGAAATTACATTTAAATATGTCCTAGATTATGGACAAAGTCCATCATCCTATATAAATATTAACAACAAAATTTGAAATCTGAACATAGATTTGAATTCAAGAGATTGAATTCTTTACACAATATGGACAAAGCTTTACATAGAGAAAGACAATTTTATTGTCAAGAAATGACATAGCTGATTTGTAAAATTTATAGAATGATCATTCAACTTAGGAATAGTGAAATAAGAATGGTCGAATACCTACAAAGAACCATATATAAAAAACTTATATATATATATATATAACTAAAATAGTTTACTAACATATAAATAGTTGATAAGGGTAATTGAGTTTAGAAAAATACCTTAACTAGTTTATTTCAAGAAGTTGAACCAATCATGTATATAGACGAAAGAAAAATTC